>JAFREE010000226.1:0-29774 GCA_019400425.1 Hymenochaete sp. R1
TCGTCCATCCCCTCCTCCGACTCCTTTTCTAGATCCATAGTTTCATCTATTCCACGCCCCCCGTCATCGCCATCTCCCGCAAGTCCATTGTCCGCCCCGGCGGAACCACGACTTAATTCGGCGCTTGGTCCATCATCGGGCACTCCTGCGTTTCTTTCCTGTCGATAGCCCATGACTGCTCCATTTCTCGCGTTTGTAGCGCTGTCGGAGTACATGTTCATGTCCGATACGTCTGTCAAAGTTGAGAAGCCCGAAGTGTCCGGGGTCGGGGGGGCTGTCGACAAGGACGAGTCTGTCATCGCCTCTGCTGCATCCTTCGCTGCATCCATTGTTACTTGCTTTTGATCATTCGCGCTGACCGTTGCCGTTGTTGCCTCCCGTCCGACTCCCACGTCCACCGTGCTCGCGCCAGTCGATGCGGTTCTCCTGCTTCTGGAGTTCATCTCGAGCGTAACGCTCGTTCTCGCCTTGGTCGATATCACTGCCAACTTGGAGACATCGGAAGGATCTTCATTCTTGTTTGCTCTTTGCTCTGCTCGGCGTCGTCGCATGGCGGTGGCAGTAAGAGTAAGATACGAGGGTGGCAGTAAGAGTAAGATACGAGGTATATCAAATTCAGGTTTCCCCATACCAGAGGAGGGAAGACGAAGGCATGCATATGACACGTGCACGTGATCATTACCGTCGTAATTTTGTGTACTACTAGTATTACTATTAATTACTTACTGTAGATTCCCTCGCAGTGCGGAAGTAACCGGCGTCCGCGTCAGTTTTCGGACCCCGGAATATTAATGCAAACCGCCTCTTAATGCGGATGGCACGCCGTTTCCGCACGGTCACGGTATGCAAATCGTGCGGAACGGTTTTTTTCCGCTGAAACGCGGATCGACGTTGTGACTAAGCGAAAGCGACGGAGCGGGGTGGTGTCTACATTTCATTTCTCTCTCTCGTCTCTCGTACCGATCGCGACGTCGTAACTCTCTGTCCATCATCGTCCATCGTCCTCGTCCCCGGTCGCCTACTATAACGCACGCTAAGAACCGAGCCAGACTACGCATTTTCGACCTTAAATTGTGACGATGAAGTAAAGGCAATGCGGGCGTACATCTCCTCTTATAAAGTACAGCCGCATGCAAAATAACCTTGGCATGAACTCACAAACACATCCCCAGATCGCTGCTCTTCGACAAGGGAACAGACGACGGACGTCGTCATACAAAGCTCGTGAACAGCAGGACATCGATTCTGGCTTCCCAGCCACCAATACTGGTCTAGACGTCGTATACAACGACCCAGTCTCCAGTACACGTTATTTAGTCGAAAATGGGTCATCTTGCGCAATGGATGCATCTGGGATGAGAACAAGTTTCCCAACGATACCGTCTCCAACACCGTCACTAGATTGGCCGATGGATAGTCAGCTCGAATCTGGACCGGGAACCAGTTTCACAACTTCTCATTGTCGTTCGCCTTCACCTAGTTCTCCAATCGGCGGCGGAAGTCTCTCAGGCAACCTGGAACGAGCACAGGCAGCATCGAATGGAAGTGATGTTTTTGGTCAGGAGCATTCCAATCCAAAGGTAAGTGCACTACGATATATTATGAAGTATGGATTTTCAACTTTCATTGTTTCTTAGGATCGGGCTTCCTCCGATGGTGCTAGCTCTCTGGCCAGACGCAAACGATCCAGAGAGACTGTAGACGACAATGATGAACATCCACAGAACCAAGACGGCGAAAGAGGAAGCCGTGGAGGAAGGAGAAGACGAGGGCGGGGAAGGGGAAGGGCTGGGCGTTTGTGTATCGTGAATGCGAGAGGAGGGGGAGTAGCTCTGGAACGGTGAGAGTGGGTGTCCGAGGACGTGCTCAACAGCGAATACAGGGACGTGGCAGGGGGCGGGGTCAAAGGGGTGGGAGAGTAGACGCGATGACAGGAATCAGGGGAGACGATAGTCAAGACGACCCTAGAATTTGAGGAGACAGTGGAGAAGCACATAGAAATGGAGATGGCCCAACTGCAACAAATAAAACGAGGCCGGTGAAGAAGAGGTCCACTACAATCCTACAGAAAGCCATCGACGGCCGCAGGAAGTGAGTGCGATTCACCCTGACGAATACCAACTGGCGGTGGAACTAGTCACGAAACCCTTACCGCAGGATTGGAAACGGGTACGTCCCATAATCGGTCCCATTCCCCCACTAACATCATTACAGCATTATTCGCCTGCAGTACTATTTTTCATTCGGGCATGGTATACTCAACTTCTTCCCGACGACGCCGAAGCTGGCATGCAAAGCGTGCATTGCGAGATGGAAGTATATACTAAAAAGAGCTACAAAGGCCAGAACGGTGCTGTTTGTTTTTGTACATTTGTAGTCGAGCGTTCGACTGAATCCATTCCGCAGCTATGATACATCACATAGAAAATGTCCATGGAGGGGCCGGAGATGCTGTATCAAAATTGTACGACCATCCCAATATAGTACGCGCTACGTGTTTCCCTTTGAGAGCAGAGTACGATATTACAAGTGGACGGCGACGTGAGTTTTGTTCCCCTTCCTATAACTATCTCCCATGGATGTTTACGTTGTAGGTAGCTTGCACAATGGAAACAGTTGATCCATTGATAACAACTACGCTTCTTGTGCGGAAGGGTGGTAAAGTAGTCCCAAGAGAGATTCACACGACCCATATGGTACGTTCCATGTCTCAGTCACTCCGTTTTCTCGTAGCTCTGTGAACAGGAAACATTGAGTGGCTCTACCTTCGAACGAGAGCTACTTCACTTGTTTGTGTCCGCCGACCTGCCATTTGCTCTAGCCGACGCGCCACGATTTCGACATCTGCTTCGTTACTTGGCGCAAGTACATGACTTAACGATCCCTTCATCAGACACTTTGAGAGCTCGGGTCGCTGTAATGCAGGAAAATGTACATTCCAGGATACAGAACTTACTCACTGTGAGTTTCGTGTAACAGCGCTGGGCTTTGCATATCCTAACTAGATCCTATGGAATATTCAGAATACGGAACACGGAGCATTGTCGCTCGATATTTGGACGTCCACGAACGTGATTTCGTATATAGCGGTAGTGTTTCATTACACTACTCCCCAATTTGAACTTGGTCAGTCGCAAATGGGCATCTTAGGCTAAACTTTATGTCGTTTGGCCAGAAAACCTATTATGGGAGCCCGAGGAGGTGAAAGGGAACCATACGGGGTTTAATTTGGCGGAAATCGTCTGGAATATAATGCAACGATTCCGCCTTATAGACAAGGTACGGCATTCTTCCTTTCCACGGCTATCAACGGGGTCATTGGTTTTCCTCGCAGATTCTAGCTATTACATCACATAATGCGCCGAACAATAACAAGATTATGCGAGACTTGAGAGACATGTTTTTACAGGAACAGAAGGACTTTCCCGTCGAAAGCACTCGGGTGCGGTGCATGGCTCATATTCTGCATTTAGCCGTTCAAGAGGTTCGCTTTTTTGTTTGCTCTGCTAGGAGGCAGTCGCATTGATATGCACCAAGCTGTTGAAACCGTTAACAGCATATGTCGAACCAGAACAGGACACGTATCAGAAAGAAATAGTTGCGGGAGGTCATCTTGTGTTTGAAGAACGGGACGTCCTTGCCTCCGTCGAGGACACTTATGGCGGACATGTGTGGGAGGGGCTACGCAAGATCCGGGAATTCGCCTGAGTTGCGTCGAAAGCTACAAAATGTCATACGAACGGACGTCCCGATGTACCTATTCCGACAAAACACCCCCTCTGCCTTGTACGTACACCATGCCTATTATCTACAACGAACACGAGTGCTAAAATTAGCGTTGGCGACAGCCTATATGGTCTGTTTCCGCAAGTCCATAGAGAAGTTCTGTGTACAAGAGGGTCTTGGGGAATACCTTCCAACCGTTGAACAATGAAGCGTGTTGTCGAAGCTCGTAAAGTTGTTGCGTTGTTTTAGAACGGCCACGCATGCAATGAGCAAGAGCCGGACACCCACATTATCGACCGCGTACGGACACTTTCTGAAGACATTAGGGGTTCTACGAACCGAACTAGAGAATAAGACGTCCTTTCGCAATGGGTCCCTAACAGTTGGAATCGAAGCTGCATATAACAAACTTGAAGACAATTTCGATCAGTGGCTCGAATGCAAATATTATATATGAGCAGCGCGTAAGTCAGGTTTGGTATTGCGTACGTTACTGTCGCTGATGCCGGCGTTAGTTTTGGATCCTTGCATTGCGTTCCCCGGCTTAATGAAACATGCTACGAGCAACCATCGACTACAGCAATGCATTATGGAAGGGAAACAGAGTCTCTCCGACTGGTTCTCTGGTCGATACGCAAACAATGGCCAGAGTGGCTTGCATCCGCCGCCTCCAGAATGTACGGAGGACGCTGACGACATGGATGACGTTTTGATAATGATACGTTTGGCAAAACGGGTGCCTCTAACGAGTTAGACAGATTCATGGAGAAGTCCCGAGCCAAGTTCAAAGACGTGGAGAATCCACTCGATTAGTGGAAACTAAATGAAAATCTATTCCCTCGAGTCGCTCGACTGGCACGCGACATACATTGCGTCCCAGGCAGCTCGGTCACTGTCGAGCGGATGTTTTCAAGTGAACGAAACACAGTTGCACTCAAACGTGCATCTCTGGGGTCCGATACCATTCGTGACCTCATGATATTAAAACATTGGCTTCGATTGGAAGAGGCTGCGACAGAGAAAGGCGCGCGTTTGCATGGGATGGACTAATGTGTTTCACGACATACCGCCGAAATTCAAACAGTACATGTGCGTATTTTATGTTTGTCCGAGCCACGAGCTTGCTAATCATATGAATCATATGTTCTAAGATGGTACATACACGTTTTCAATATACATAATTTGCTTTATACATCGTAAGTTAGTGCATCGTTCTGCACTTCAATCATAACGGTCATATCCATACCACCTCTTGAGGCCCTGCGGCACTCCCCGACGCCCCACGCTTGCTCAACCATCAACCTTCCATCGGAGTCACTCTCCAAATCTCCCCCCCCCCCCCCTCCCCCCGGAGTGTCCATACAAAGCAAAGGAAATAGCAATCAAGTATCATCTTCCGAGTCATTGCAATTAATCATGATCAATGACCCCATATTCAATTGTTAATTTCCCTTCTTATTATCTTAGTACTACTTAGTACCGAAATAATACCAATAGCTTCTCTAATCATATTTTGCGAGAACACTCTTACATTTATACGAGCATGTCAGGTTCGAGAGGAGCGAAGTGTAATTACAGTGGACTGTGCCACGCACAAAATACATGAGGAGAGTAGCTTTAAAAAGTCCCGATCGTAAGAGTAGGAGCCTGAGCTTCAGGTTCTGGGCATCAGACTCATCACTTGGGCAAGTTTGGCTGGTTCTTGAGATACGCCTTCAGTAAATCCTTTGCGGGCCAGTTTTTTTCGTATTGTTGCAGAACAGGGTGCAACTGCCGTAGCTAAGCAAGAAAGTGTATAAGTGGGTAATATAAGAAAGCCGATACTAGTAATACGGGAAAGGGGACTACTACCTCCTCCGAAAAAGTTTCAATTGCTTCAGCACTTTGTGAAGCAAATTTTTCGTGCATTTTATGCTTCTTGACCAGGATGCGGGTGTCAGTCTGCAAGCAGGGTGCACATATTCGTGTTAGCATCTCACATTGTATGCATGACCAAAAATCAAACCTGGAGGTTTTTGTACTGCTCATCAGGAAGATTGAGCGTGTCCTTCAGGTTATAACCTCGTCGCCCCGGCCTCCCTGCTTCTCCGATTGGTTTAGGAATTAAACGCAATTGCTGACGGGGGCGGAACCCGCGCTTTGGCTGGGGCTCAGCGTCGAGCTCAGGGCTGGCAGCGGGAGCTGCACGACTCGCATATGTATACTCGGTTGCCGATTCCGAGTCAATGGAGAGGTGCCGTTCACCAGCTGGCTTCTTGCTTAGCAGCACTTGATCCAAGCGTGTGTGATTTACTAGAATTTGGAGCACCTCGTGTGATACTCGTTGCTCTAGCCCAAATGTAAACGTTTTGACAAGAGGGGGGAAATGCCGTAGGGTCTTTTCTTCGCTTTTGAGCCGAGGTTCGAGATCAGGTTGACGAGACATATCTTGCGTATTAGAGACACTGGCCAGCCAGACTAGGTTGCTCTTATACTGGTATATTGCCCGCCTGTAACCCGAAGGTGCGCGATAGTACAAGAAGGATAAATCAGAATCAGTGGCACTGGCAGATGTCGGGCCTGTGTGTCGGGCCTGTGCCGGGCCTGTGCTATATTTCGAATTCGGCATGTACACTTCGCACGTTACCGTCACCTCCTTTTATTGTTCTTATTGTCGTTTCCTTTTACTTTTGTTACCCACATCACTGTTGCTGTCGTCTTCGTTGCCGAGGGAGAGCGCACAGGCCACTGGCATGCATCCGTTGTTATTGCCGAAACACCCTGTGTAATGTCGTTGTCGCACCAACTTGAAGTGGCCTCTCAGGCAGGCTGCCAGTGGCCCCTCTCTTTTATATACACCCAAGAATCGCTTTCCTAAACACATTATCCGAGGCCTCTCTCAACAATGTTAGAGTCAGACAATTCAAACTCAACACGTACACAAACGCCACAGATATCCTCGGCGAGTCTGTATCTCGTGTGTCATCTTTCAATGTTACTTAGCTCTACCTCTACCTACTCACAATCGTCCCGTGACGTATGGTTGCACTGCAGACTCCATTGCCGTCGCATTCATCTGCGTTCCGCTTCTCCGCGCGTTCCACTGGCCCGCCGGCAGACGCAGATGCAGTTCAAAATCACGGTCCTGACACGGCGGTGCATAGACTCAACTTCGGACTTTATCCGTGCTGATTGTTTTCTCACTGCAGTCGAATACCAACACTACTCTTTCCGAGGGCGAGGACACCCATGGGCCTGTTGAGAATGTTCGCCGGGTAGCGCGGCCGATATATATAAGTGTATGCACCTGCTTTACTATCACTGCTCATAGGATTCTCTAACCTTTTCTACATAAACCATCTGCTATCTTAAGCCATATGACACACTCCCCTCCATACACAGCCTCCCAGAAGACAGCGATAGTATGCTTGTGGGTTATTCTATGTTCTCTATGAGTTGCCTGTCGATTAGTGATGACGACCGCAGCTGGGCGAAGGCAATGGACCCACTGAAAGAATGGGATGGTCTGCGTCCGTAAGTGTTTAGAAAATACTCTTGACCCTTCGTCGCTCAGACCTTTACATCGTTCATAAAGGAAGAGGCTGTCAGCGTGACTGAAGCCAGCTCCCTCGCCGGCGAGGCACTAGACATGGCAAACATAGGCGCTGCCCTGGAGAATCTCAGACAGACTGCAGCAGATCTAGGCGATGTCACAAGGCGCATCACCCGCATAAATGATGAAAAATTCGCATACATCAAAGGCCAGCTGGACCAGGTGGCAGGCACTGTTGAGAGGCTTGCTAACGCTAACCCATCTAAAAGTTACAATGGGAAAGCGGCATCTCGGGAGATGGAGGTCGACGAAAGCGACCCAAGATGGAATTCTGGTTTTGAAAGCGCTGATGAAGGTTTCGAAGAGGTCTTCGACCTTCCAAAGCCCAGGACTGTGGCAAAGCGAAGAGACGCCTCTACAAACACTTTCTACGTGAGTGTCTTCTCGCAGCAACTTGCTCTAATTCATTGACAGATCCTACAAAAGAGCGTTGTGAGGTATTTTTTGAAAAGCTCGGGTATATTCCCAACCGGTGACTACACACCAAAGCAGGCCTTCGATTCCGAAATCGAGGAGTTCAACGACCTTGGCGCAGAACCACCCCTTCAGGATCTACGTTTGGATTGGTCTTTTAAAGCTACTCGTTGGAACAACGCAGTATATAGCGCACTTGCCAAGGAGCTACGTCGGGCTATCAAGGCAAACGAACTACCGCCCATCAGATGGAAGCATGTCCAAGACATTGCTGACGGGAAGAACAGGATGGAATTCCTTGAAACCCGAGTGAGGAAAACGATAGAAAATCAAAAGGGAAAGGTGCAAAAAGCGCATGAGAGGGCACTTCTTTCGGACTCCCAATCACCGACGCCAGACATTGGTTCTACAGCGGCCGCTAACAGGAGAGCAAGCCGGCGGCACGGTGTACGCTTGTGTCATCTTCTCATACATCCTTTAAATACTTACAATTTCGATGATATTGCTTCAAGACATTCGAACGCCGGAAACGAATCGTGCACGGCGGAGCATTCGAGGAGGGCATCAGCAATCAAATTGGTGCTATTCTTCGAAAACTCGGCATGACCGGGATGAGTGACGACGAAACCGATACCGAAAAGAACGTCCTACCGAAGGTAGTAAGAAGGCGTAAGCTCAGGTGGCTTTCCGACGATGTGTCGAGGCTTATGGAAGCAATTGAGACCTATCGACCAGCCGTAGAAAACTCGATCTTATTCGATCCAAGGGGAAATAAACCCCTCAAACGCCTCTGGGAGCCGAGAACAACTGACCGATTGCGGTTACCTGTGAGAGGCCTGCCGATGAATTGGTACGATAGTGATTTTCGTCGAAAACTAACTCCCTCCGAGAGGAGGAATTTGGCATGGCAAGCCCGCGAAGAGGTCCCGGACTTGGTCAGTTCCGATATAGTAATTTTTGGTATTGAAAGAAAACTTATAAATTGATATAGCAATGGTTTACGTCCTAGATGCCTCTGTTCGACAGCTTGCTATTGCTTGCTCTTGCACTGCGAGCCATGTGTTCTGGCAGCCAGTTATTGTTGCTTTCCTTGTAATTTATATGGAGCGCTCGTCAACGTACTCTCCTAGTGGTGGACATTGTCTATGACATGGTCTGATTTGGCGGTGATGTTCTACCTGTGTGAAGGCAAGCAAGGCAAAGTACTAGTGTTCCTTTTCATTTCATTTCGTCAGAACCGGCGCACCTGGGCAAAAAACTATTCACATCCTCCGAATTCCTCGCATGAGCAAAGACATCGACTCTAGATCTACCTTAATTGAAAGAAAGGGCGACAGGCGCACGTAGCTTCAAATGCGCCAGAGCGCCCGGCCTTTCGCCTCATAAGCGAGGTGTTCATACCGTGTGATCACGATGCGCGCGAATCCTGCAACTAATTGTACTCACCATATATATCTAGAAACTCGTCCTTCTTACCCTCCAGTTCGCCAGCAGTCAGCCGTAGATTGTATGAAAGTTTAGAACGGGTGAGATATGATTCCGGGACAGATGCCGGGCAACTCTTACAGAGAGCAGGTGAGTCTACGGCGTGTTAAGGGATCAAATGGGTAGAGAGATTACGCTATTGTGGGAAAGGGATTCCGAGAGGGTTCACGCAAAGACCGAAGTAAGGGAGAAAAGGGAAGAGCCCCCCCGAACCCTTTGCTCTATTCAAAATGGAAGGAGGCGCGCACAGTGACTTCAATGACATGATTCGCGCGCTTGCTAAGGAGCTCTTTACTGGGCTCGCGCAGAGCAGCGGGTTTCAAGACTGTCTGCCCTTTACACAGGAACATCGAGTGGTTAATCATATACCCCAAGTCTACGATCATCAACACATAAACCGTCAGCATTACGATGCTTAACCATAAGCAAAACTGCTCAGCAAACGTCTACCAGTCGATCGCCACCAACTGCGTCCCAGCTGCCAGTGGCCAATTCCGATGCGGCTCATAATTGGTCCAGCTCAACCATATTCGCCCTATTCGGATAAGTCCTCACTACACGCATTCAATTATACTTCATCAGAATCAGCATGCTCTGCTTCAACACTTTATTCGCCATGCGCTCCGAGAGCGAGAAGATGTGTTCGGGCGCGTACGTTTCCTTTTTGTTGAAGTCACAGCATTTGATGCCGAGTCATTGCCGACTGGGTATACAAGGAGGGCAACGAGGGCGAGAGTCATCTTGGCTTTCGGGATGGGGCAGAGATCGGGATTGAGAGTTGAAAAGACGAGGAAGGATATGAAGGGGACGGGGAGGTGTTAGAGTCGGAAGCTAGGGCATGGAGGGACTGAACATAAGCTGATGGAGCCTGGAGGCGACACCGCGAGAGACGAAAAAAAGAGAACGGGGAGGGTGTATGCACTGAAAAGGATGTGATGTATCCTAGCCAATGGCTAAGGTATCGTTTTGTCTACGACAGAGCAACTATGTTATGACTGAAAAACGCTGCGCGCGACCTCAAAGAAAATGTTTCCATCATACACTGCACAAGGATATCACAGAGTAGAAGACAAACTTAACGTACATTGTCCAACATCAGTGTCACCTCGGGCGCAACACGCACAAAGTCCTTGTTCCAGAAATCATACTTGGGATTCTCCAGAAGCTCGATAAACGTTACCAGCGCGCCTCATGGGTGCGGCCGATGCACGATGAAACATTCAAAGAGCACTTTGGTCATAATCTCGCGGAAGCGTTCGTCTTTGGCATGCTCGAAGAGGTGCAGAAGGCAGCTACTGAACCAGTGCGCGTGGGCGTTCGGGTAATGGAGATAGAGGACGATGGCGCTGATGAGGTGGTGTTGTCCTATAAATAAATCATATCAGAAACGAGACATTGTCAGAGTTATCTTGGGACCCTTACCTTCGTGATCGAGGTTTTTTTGTGAAGTTAGACAGCGTCACAGCACCTGGGTCAGTGTGGTTAAAGATAGGTGATCCTTCTCTTGCTTTCGACTGAGCAACGCAGGTTACTCCGATGTACATGACAACAGAGTTGAGCAACGAAAGATTATAGCTCTCTTCACCGGTTGGCGTGCCCGGGGTCAATCGCAGCCTCTCCTTCAAAGCCATTAGCGAGTTCTGCGATGCGCGAGTGAGAAGGCACTGGTCCAAGTATCCGGTGAAGTCCGTATTTTTGAGGATGAGAGCGAAGTCAGATGAGATGGGTGCGATTGGGCCCATTTCGGGAATGGATTCGAATTTGAGGTTGCGCAGGTGCGGGTCAGGGAGGTGGACGGAAGCCGGGAAGGCGCTGAGGATGATGTTTCGCAACTGGATGCAGCGAGACGGGATAATTTCACAGAGAGGGAAGTGGTATTCGCTGAGGAAGTCGGGGAAGTCGTGTAAAAGTACAAGGAGAAGACGGAGTGCATCTCGATAGAGGCTACACGATGCGAGAGTCATGCTCGCTGAGCGCAAGATCGGAGCGAGGAGCTTGAAGAGGGCGAGGAGGAGCTTGTGGAATGCGGATCATCCCTCGCGATTGTTGGCAAGTAGAAGTTTTGGCATGATAGGTGGTGTGAGATGAGCGTCATCCAAAAGAACGCAAACCCAAGGAAGTATACGGGTTGGAGAGAACCGAGTGTGTCGCTGAGCGCGACGAGTAAATGGAAGTAAACACTACCAAGCTGCGTCTCCATAATGTGCAAGTCGCTCAACAAACTTGAGAAGAACCTAAAGAAAGGCTTTTGCAGAAATGCGACATCTTGTTCTTCGTGCCTATTCGCCACGACCAGACAATGGAAAGGATCTTCGCCATATAATGAACCTTCGCCTGCAGATTGTTCGCGCCTGAAGCGTCGCCGTGATACTTAATCTTCCGCACATATCAGCCAATTCACTGCCTCCTTCGCAACTTCCTCATAAGCTTGACAAAGTTGATCAAGCAGTGCAACATAGATCTCTCGACCCAACTGCGTCCCTGTCTTATACAAATGCTGAATCATCTTTTGCGACATGATAAGAGGGGTCCGGAGGCGGTCGCGCTTTCGATGGCTAGCGTTAGTATTCTGTGAATGACAGATGGAATCTCGTGATTGGGAGGCACGGAAGCAGGGGAGGGGGAAAGTGCACCGGCGAGTGCTGTCTCGAGCTTCTGCATGTAAATTAAAGCTGAGAAAAGAGCGTGAGCAGTGAACGAAAAGAAAATTACTACAAACGCAATTTCACTTACGCTGAATTGCTCCTGGATCATGAGGGCGGAGTTCGTGGCTGCAACTTGCTGGTCCGGTACAGGAGGGCCGTTATATGCCAGTGTCGGGTTCGCAGACTCATGTTTGCTGGCAAATTGGGCGGTCGAAGCTGGTCGACTAGCAGCAACTCGTCGTTGTTTATAATCCAGACCTTTTTATAGAAAATTGTGTTAGTGATGTGCATGCCATAGTTTCAATAGTAATAAATATCGAAAACCTACCAAAGTCTTCGTATACGCGCAACTGGTGAACCTGCAAACCATTCGGCTTGATACGCAACGGACCAGGTAAACCTCCACTAAAAGGTATCTGCACCGCATGCGGGTCCCAGAATGAGTGCGCCTGACGTATGTCCCGATGCCTGCTTCTCGCCTCGTACGATTGCACCAAATGCACATCAATCTCCCTAACTGCACGATCCATCGCCGCCTTCTCAATTGCCTCGCGTGCGGTATCTACATTATCCTGCACAATAAGCAACACGACCCGCTCGTTCACCATCTGCTCCGTAAATCCATGTTCGGAGAGATACAGACGGATATGGCCTGGGAGACTGTTTCGGAGCGGTTACTTGCACGTAGCAAGCGCGAGACTGCCTGTCATTTTCTGGACAGCGATATATGCAGCTTTGCGGAGCTTGCCTTCGTTAGGGTCAGAGGCAAAGTCTTTCGTACAAAGCTCGCGGGTCGTGATACTTGCAATCGTGACCGAACGTTCGACGACGGGAAGGACGATCTCTCGAACAGCACGGTTGACGCCCTCTTGGACTGTAAGTCTGAATGCCGGGTTCGTGTTAAGTGGATTAAGCTGATGGTTAATCACAACCGACTTGACCAACGCATCCAATATCTCTTCGATGTGTGTACCCACGCTACGGTCTGCCTCTGGTGCACTCGTCGTACCAAGCGGTATAACTTACCCTTCACCGCCTACTTGCGAAGTACTCACATATGTTCCCATGGGAAAAGTGTCAATATCATGCATTATACTAGGCAATCTTGGGCCGCCCAACGTCTCCACCGGCGGGCGACCCCTCAGAATATTCGCCACCTCGATCGTCTCTAGATCGATCTCAAGTGCCTTGCATAGCACCTCGATTTCGAACTTCAAGTTGAGCTTCAGTTATGCAAAGTGGTAAAGCTCTGCAAGAAGGCTAATGACGCCCACGAGCCATGGGTTCGGAGGGCAAAAAGCCTTAGAACGCGACGCGCCCTCAAGAATCTTGCAGACGAAGGGAATGGCGAGGTTGAGACGATCGCTATCAGCACCTTCAATGAGAAAGTCCTTGAACGCGACATTCTTGTGCTTGATGGGCTTGTCGCGTGCGAGGGTGAGCTGTCCAAGCCATGACCCGAGGTTTTTGAGGACTACTCTGTCAGGAGCAGCGTTCTTCGTCTTTTCCGAGTTGAGCGTTGCGCTCGATTTCATGAATGTCTCGTGCGGGATGGGTTTCCCAAATACTTTGCTGTCCAAACTTTCAAGGAATCGTAGGTATAGCTGGTGATTGTTCGGCTCTGAGCTGACACGCTGGTCAACGAGGTATTGCGCAAACCATCGAGAGTATAAGTCCCGGAACCGATCATTCATCTCCACCATCTTAGCCTCGAAATTACTCGGAGCGAGGTTATTCACTAGGAACAAGATTCTGTCGGGCGTCTCCTCCTGTGGTTCGTCAAAAGCTTCTTCTTCCACAGGGTCAGGCTTGATCGATGTGAATGCAGGCCTCGACTCAATAAGTGTCAGAGCGGAAGGGAATGCGCACTAGCAGCATTCACGCTTGGTGCAGGAGCCGCAAGCGCCTGCCTAACGACCTCCGCGATATCTAGACGGGTCTCCGCAACTTGGGGGATTGCAAGGATAGCTTCACATAATGGCATCCATTCTGGCAGTCGAGATTGGAAGCGCAAGAGAGCCTGGATACCGAACTTGAAAAGATTTGTATCGGACGGGTATTGAAGGGAATCAATGACGTATCGGATGGCGATACCGAGGGGAATATAGTCGACTAGCTGTTGTTGTATGATAGAACCAAAGAGGTAACCCGTCATGGCGAGTTCGCGAGGTGGGTAGAACGTTTGGAAAAGCTTGTACTCGTCAAAAAGGAAATGGAGCATGCACGAGAAGATTTCGTGGTCCCGTGGATTCGTGGAGTCCTTCGTGCGCTGGAGCATGACAATGATCTGACCGATGGTAATTTGCTCGTCCTACATCTGTTTGAAGTACCGATCGACTTCAGCACTAGGGCTCAAGATCATAAGGCGTGGATGAGTTTGTAGGCAGGCGTTACGCGTCTCGACACAGTATCGAACATCCCTTTCGTCTATGACATCCCTATGACTACGCAACGCACGTAAAAAAATCGCAATCGTCGAAGGATTGAGCGCCATGGTTTGGTTCTCCGCAGATGGATCCAACGTTCGAACCACCTTTTCATTCTACATCTTGAGATCGAGGAAAGTGATAATACCGTGAAGAAAATCGGCGCCGTGGGCCTGTACGTTATCCGTGATCCATTTATCGAGGTTAAGGTATTCGCGCCTCGAAGCCAACGCAGCAACATCCAATGCAAAGACGAACGGCCGAACCTCCAACAATGATTCCAAAACCTTCAAATCCTGGGCGACGTCAAGAATCCGCGTGATATTCATAGGGTTTTCGTCATAAAACTCTCGGAGCGCTGTCGTAAGGTATGTCGGCTCGATCTGCCAATACGCATGAGCACAAGCTGGTGGTTGGGATGGCCGCCTAGGAACATCGCAAGTAGTTGTTGGCAATACTCCAGCTGAAGCGCGTTCCGCGGTTTAGGAGCCTGGAGTAAACCCATACTAGTATGCACTATATCTGCGCTTATTCTCACGGCCTTATCCAGCATCTCCCTAACGCAAGTACGGATCGTCTCGTTCTCAGAATCGCCGAGTCTCACGAGCACCTCGAATAAAGGGAAAGGAGGGCATCCAGTAGACGTAGTTGATACAACGAATTGTTCCACGTAGTCCAGAACCCAGATGCTGCGTGTCTCTCTACGTCTCGCGGAGCGTTGACGAGGATGGCGATAAGCAGTTTTAAAGTGTTTGTATCGACACCCTGACGATCTGGCAGATCAAACGCCTCGATAACCTTGTTCCGATCGAGCGTTGAGTTCCTGAAGGAGCATAACGTTTTGACGAGTGTCCGAGCATCACAAATCTGTGCACCCTCAACAGTAAGCCGGCACAGAGATGAGAACATGTCTATGATCTGTCCATCGGATGGAGGATTTTGGTCCGTGATATCAAACCGAGCGAGCAACCTTCTCATATCCGGTTCAAACTGGCTCAACACCTGAATAACAGGCGTTTGAGGAGGCAGACTTATATAAAAAGTCAGCTAACCCTCTTTCCCTCAAAAAAATCATGGGACCAACCTCAGATTCTGGAATAACTGCTGAAGAATCGGCGAGATAGTTTCTGCTCCAAACTTCGTTTGAGCAGCTGTCACAAGCGCCTGCCTCTGCTCTGCATCCAAAAGCGGATCGCCCCTCGGTGCGTCAACCAACAAATTCTGCAACAGCTTCCCCGCCTGCGCCGGGCTCAAATCAGCATGATCGAAGTACGAATGCCGGTACAAGGCGAGAACGGCATTCTCAAAATCAATACGAATGATCGCCGCCGCCTGGTCTGCGATTACCTTGCGTACGCCCGGGCCAGCGTCTCGTCCACCTACAACAGAACCAGATGCAGATGGCGGTAGATTATTCGAGTAAGCGTTTAAGTTGGTACCGGCAGCGGCGAGAACGAGACGCTCGAGAGGTCGAAGTCCAACGCGGTCCGCGAAGCGGATCAGGTCGAAGGTACGGAAGATTTCACCCTCACCTCTGTCTATACCCTCCCGAAAGCGGTCTGCAAGAAAAGGGTCGCGTGCGAGGCGTTGGGTCTCTTGAACGAGGAGCCGGAAGGTGAGGGATGTTGAAGTGTCGAATGCGGTTGGGGCTGCGGTGCTTGTGAGTCGGGCTTGAGAATGAACTATGAGTCGGCGAATGAAGTGGAGGTAGGTGTTGATTCCATGTTGTTCGGATAACTAGGTGTCGAAAAACGAGGTCAAGTCAGTACATTTCCGATAAAGCAGCATACAACGTGTCAAAAGCGAAAGGTAGAAAGTAGAAAAATAGATGGAAGGCCAGAGAGAAGTGACATGAATGCCGTCGCCGTCAATACTTGAGCCTCTCCTCGTCAACCACATCCACCAAAAGAAAGACTTGAACATCAACGACTGCCTCCTCACTGCGCGGGCTACGCGAACACAAAACAGGCGAAGGGGGGAGGGCAAAGAGCAAGACTTACCGTTCGTATCTGCAGTTGATTCTGCTCGAAGTTTTCCTCTGTCAACGTCGAAAGTAAAAAGACAATCTGCGCCTTCACGATCGCATGTACGTTTGTATTCGATACCGTCGTCCCCGTCGTGTTCATTGAACCCGCCGTCCCCGTTGAAGAGGCACTCGCAGGCGGCGTCCCCGTGCCGTCCATTCTCGCTCTCACACCACCTCCAGAGCCACTGGCAAAACCACCGCTGCCAGCGACTGCGAGAGAAGAAGCGAGGGCACTGACAGAGGCGCGCGAAGGACGTGTCCTCCCAAATGCAGTAAAAGGAACCTCTCCTTCCTTCTTCTTTTCCGATGTGCTTCGATCAGTCGAATGGAACATTTTGTAAAATCGATCGAAGAGTGTGGTGTCCTGCTGTGACCTGAAAAGCAGACGTGCTTTAAACTTTGGTGATTGCTGGATGCCGAAAAGCAGTTGATGAGTCCCCTATACGTGCATCAGTGTAAACAAAGGGTGGAAGTATTATAAGATCTTCATCATCATCGATTTCAACAATTTGATTCTCCGTGTCGAATGTGCTAGAGGAAGAAGCGTCTCTGTCACCTGCACTAGACTCGTCACTGTCAGAGTTACTGTTGTTGTCCTCAGCAATATCCTCGCTCTCTGCTTCGCTTTCGTACTCTGCCTCATCTTCACTACATGGTTCGATATCAGTGTAGTCATCGTGACTTCCAAGCAGTTTGACATCGATCCATGTGCGTATTTCAGCTTTGTTCTTGTCTACGGCATCATTGCTGTGTAGTACAATACGGTGAGGTATCTCTTCGGGCCTTTCGGTAGGAGGGCGTTCTGGCCTGAAGATTGGAAGCTTAGGTAGAATATATGCCCTCTCAACTATATCATACGTAGAAGCTCGATACTTCATTGTGGGCTTGCTCATGTCGGACGACAGCTAGAAAATTATGTCAAATACTTGAATAAAGATTATAACACTAAGAACAACGTACAATACTTCGAAGGTATCTCATAAACTTCTTGTCCTTCAGTCTATCAGTGGACCATGCATTTGCTCGACAAGCATCCTTCGCACAGGCCATAACAACATCTGCACGGGAAGACGAACCATTTGAACGGAAATATCCATATTTTAAGAGATTCTTACCTATGCCGGGTTTGCATTGATTAATAAATCGTTGGAGTTCGGAGGACTGCAACTTGAGGTCTGAGATTGCCATTTTCGATCTTGAATTCCGGCTTAGATATTCTTAAAATTAGTTTAGAGAATACATCAATAATTTAGAACTTACAATAGCATGGAGTCTTCTTTTGCTTTTACGGCTCTTTCGCATATGTGACTTTGTCTTCTCGGTTGTCTTCTTGATTGTCGTATCTTGATCAAGCTTGTCTGCAGCGAACAGCATGCCGACTGATTCTGCCATATCTGAGATATCAGCGAATCGAACATTTAAAGGTGAGAGTTGCCCATTTGAGTTGCGTGAGTTTTGTGCATTTGGTGAGGAGGGAGTCGAAAGTATTTGCTTTTGTCGACGAGAAACTTTGTTGGACTGAGGCATTGGTGTGAAAAAGTTGATTGAGTGCGTATTTGCGTGTACTGGTTGAAAATCCTCCTCTGCATGTCCGTCATTGTTGGTATCATTATTATGATCTTGACAGTCAAATTCCATAGAAGTCTGATGTATAAGACGTAGACTCAATATTTGTGTTTGGCTTAAGATCAAAACCTCACTTGATTGTAAGCTGCACCTCCATATGACGTTGTAGGCCGCATGTTTGTAGGATACTTCTGTATCAACCTTACAATTAGTAGCACTGAAAAAGAAGACTATGATAACGTACCTGCTTTATTGGACTTGAGGCCAGCTCATCCTTGCTATCTGTCTCCTGTGCCTTCTCAACGGAAAGCTCACTACTATCGTCAAGGTCCGCCTCCTTCTGCAGCTTCTCGTCGATTTGATAGGACTTCTGCTTAGGATTATTAGCTCTCTTTCCATTCTCGTTCCTTTTCATACTTCTACTGACCTGCACTTTCCTCTTTCCTTTCTCAAAGGCCTTTTGAACTCCAACTTTTTGGCGTTTAGCATCTGTGCGTAACAAGTTAAAAGGCAGAATGAAAGGTACGAAAAATGTAAAAGGCATACCTTCAAAAGATTCCTTGCCAGTGTTAAAGTTCCTCTTCTTGCTCTGCTCAATATTTACAGGCGGCGATGGTCCTACTGGCAGATGAGGTCCTGTGTCTATATACACTTAAGCATTTCTAACAATTCCATTGAAGAGTAGAAAAGTCACCTTCAATAAACAAAGCTTTTGCACGGTGTGCTTTCTCTTTCGACTGTTCTTTCTCATGCCTCTCTGTAGTTACATTCTCAGCTTTGTGTTAAATAGTGAAATAGAGTTATTGCGTACTTTTTCTAAGAGCTTCCTTTGTCGCTGTTTCAGCCTCCTTTCTTTCCCTTTCCATTCGCACCTTAGGTGTTTCCATAGTAGCTCTCGAACGCTCTGACTGCCTTATTGTCCGAGTCATGCTAATGGAATGCAACAGATGAATAGATAATTCAATGAGAAAGAGAGGATAAAAGAAGATGAGAGAGAGAGAGAGAGAGAGAGAGAGAGAGAGAGAGAGAGAAAGAAATGACGACAAGCTGAAACACGATGACACGTTGCAAGCGAGGAGTCGCTTAGCTGTTCTAGATTCTTCACTGCTTGTAGCGGTCCCTTGCCTTCTCTCGAATAAATAGCTACTTTTGCCTTTTCTAAGTACCATACATGTGTAGAGGCCCTGAACTCTAGAATAAAGATCTCTATAGCAGACTTAACTACTCTAGTAACTATAATTGAATCAAGAGAAATTCGAGAGAATGCAAGCTTGAATTCGGAGGCAAGGGAATGACCGCACACATCCGAACACGAAGCCGACACCCGAACGAAGCAGTGTCAACAGGTAACAAGACGCTCACCAGACGGGACAGTTACATGGAGCACTCATCTTGCAGAAGTTCTTTGTATCCCTTTTAGTCACAGCTATTATTACCTTTGAGAGTTTGATTGAAAGTGATCGAGGATGTCGTTTGAGAGAGATGATGTGAAGCTCGTTCGGAAAGCTTACTGCCCGGAAAATGTTACTGGCATTTACTCGATATGTTCCTACAGCAAATTATTGTCAATAGCGGTGTGGATTGCCTTCAAGAGTCACTTACCTGGTACGGCTTATTCAAGTCGCGAGCCTTCAGGAGCACTGGCGAGACATATTGAAGATCAAGGGTGACAAGCTGAGGCGTCTGCTTTTCAATTTCTTTAAATAACGCGTAGTATATGTCCCATGCTTTATCGAGTTCGCTAACGAAGGTATCTTCGACTGGCTTCGCGCGCTTCCCTCAGCTCCCACCCATAGACTTGACCAAATGACTTCTTCCGAGCAGTAGTAGGGCCCTACAGATAAAGTGCATGACGATGATATACGAAATGATTTATAAGAAAAAGGCTTACAGCTTCCAATAAGTTGTGAAGTGGCTCAAGGGCCTGTATCATAGCTTCTGGAGTTTCCACTATATAATAGAAGCGAGATGCTTCTTCCAATCCTTCATGCCAGAGAATCGCTACCCGAATGAGTTCGTGACTAATAAGAGCAGCCTGGAAAGAACATGAGTTTAATGTCCTTGATATGAGAACGAAAGGTTACCTGATCCGCGATGACTTGGCTATGATCTCTCATATGACTCAAAATCGACTTCACTACAACTTCACGCGCTTTATTTGTGGACTTGGAAGCGACAGTCAAAGGATAGATCAAAGCCTGTGGGTGATGCTTTCCAACTTCGTGTAAAAGCATGTCGATGTTACGCTTGATGTTCTTACTAGGTGATTGAATACGAGCAATGATCTGAGGGATAACTTCCAGCCACGTATTGATATCGACTCTATTAAATCCGGTAGCCGTGGCGTGACTGACGTCGTCATGAGTACCGAACTTGAACCAAAGTGTAAGAAGTCGAAGTGTGTCCTGCAGAGCATTTATGTTTCTCAGGGCGATCGATTGAAAGAATCCTGATAATCGATGTGAGTCTTCAGATTTCTTCTAAAAATACCTAAATGCCTAACCTTGTACGGCTTGAACGACATACGTAGCCAAATTCGTACCCGTGACATCATCCATTCGATCATTTTGCTGGTTCTCTACTTGCGATACGACCTCAAAGTTAACAAGCGCCCAAGTGTGCCAGGCTTTGTACCAATTCGTATCATAATGCGTAGCGAAGTAGTAGGATTGAAGAATATCTTTCATGTTTTCCTATGTGTCTATTAGACTTGACTGCAGGGGAAAATGAATCCCGAACTTACTTCGTTCCATACACCTTTCTTCAAAACATACTGCCATTGCCCTTGCTTATAGTAACAGCGTGCTAACAACCTCGACAATCAATCGTGCTTTTGCTTTAAGGCGGAGCCACGAGAGGCCTGAGCTGCCTCCATCTGGATGTCGTGCGCAAGGCTGCTCGTGAATGATTGCAAGCACCGGTAAGACTCATCGTGGATGCGATTAGCCCACATGAACTTGAGTTGGGCATAGACTACATTGGGCGGAGCCTTTACATGAGCAGAGTCTTATAGGATTGACTGTTGGGATGGCTATTGTAATGTCAATACTTAAGACGCAAAAACCACTGGCAAGCGTTGTGCTCACGGCCAAAAGGAGAGAGTTGATGGTTTTATCAGCAAGAACCATACGCTCTGATTTACGGCAGAGATTGGCAAACTTGATCCACATATCAGTATCATCCTCAGGGAGCGACACCAAAGTACGGAGCTGAAGCACTCGTCTCAACTTCGGGTTGACAACCTTGAAGTCTTAAGGAAGGCAATGTTATCGTGCGCCAATGAACAGTCCGTATAATATTCACCTCTTCATCCATGTCTTTTTCATGAAATTTTGCCTCTCTGGTCGATCAGCATATTGCTTAAACTGAATAACCTCCTCCAGCTCGGATAACATTTGTGCGCGTATCATCGCGATCGTGCTGTAAGAAAAAATTAACTTCGAGTGGAAGATTAAAATTTTGCGCACTTATACGTCCGACCGTAAGTTTCACTGACCAAAGAGGTAAGTTCAGGTTCTAGATAGTCTCGAGTCTTGGTGATGTTACTTGAAGTCTTCGAAAATCGATTTCGATATACCACCAAGATAGCCTTCCGAGGGGACGATCAGACGAGTCGCTATTCACGGAAGCGATAAAATCATACATGAAGTCCCAGTCATGCAATGACCAGGCGGCCGCGGCACCCCAATTCGCCATTTCACGTCTTTGCTCGTTCGTTGCATTCGCCCGATTCTCAACAACCGCTACTGGCAGTTATTCCCATCCTCCCGATGCGTGGATGCATCTCATCTGGCCGAATAGAGCTTCGGCCGAGTCGGGCTCCTCACATTTTCTCCTGTGGCAGGCCTCTACCGCCTCCGTCCAATAGTCAAGTTGCTCGTACCATTGATGCCGGACACCGCTAGCCCCGCTTGTCGCTGAAGAAAACGCGGGCATAATCTAATCGTTCGACATTGAGCAGCTATGAAGTTTGATTGGAATATCAAACCCACCTAAGGCAAGGAAGCGACACATCTGAGTCCTTGAGTCTTGAAAAAGGACATAACGGCGCCAACTACGGCATCGTGGTATTTATCAAAAGCCCTGTCCTTCAACATGCCTAGCAACGCGTTGATGACAATAGTATGTAAGTAATCGTCGGATGTTGAGCAGAGATTATAGGCTGAGGTAGCAGTAACCGCCTGTACCGCCGTCTCATGATGCTGATCCTCGCCCTGCTTTGTCTGAAGAGAATAACGAGTCAGCTTAGGTAGAATGCGAAGCAACATATGGTACTCACTCTTCTTCTGTACGGATGTATTGCACCCAGGATACCAAGAACCTTTAGTACTACTTCCCTCCTTACTAAAGGCGCGGCATCAGACTTTAAAATCCTGTCCAGTGCGAGTGCGGCAAAGTCGGGCAGGAGCGCGCACGCGGCGACAATAGCGGCGTAGCGCAGTGGATTGCGAGGATGGCCAAAGAGGATATTGGACTTTATAGAGGCATTTTGGAGCCAGCAGTTTGAGAGACGTAAGAGGTGGATAAGGATGGACGGCGGGGACGCAGGGGACTCTGAGGGAAAAGGGATGAAGATGATGATGAGAAAGTAACAGAGGTCATTTCGCCTAGGGGTGCGAGCTAGGGGATTTAAATGGGCGGGATCGAGACCTTTGGGAAAGTGAAGAGAGAGAAGGGTTGAGTACGTACGAGCAGAGCTGTTTTACCGCTTGCTAAAGGGCTGGAGACGATAGTAAGCTTCTCAGCCGGAAACGTGAACGACAAGTCTCGCGAACGGAATGTAGGATCCACGACATCGCTGCTATCTGATGTATTGCATATGAAGGATTCAAGGTTGAACCCGAGCCAAGCTGTCTCCCCGTCCCCTCCAACACTCTCCTCACCATTCATATCTCTCCTAATCTCCTCTTCCCCAATGAAGACTTCCAACTTCTTAAACGCCGCGTACACATGCACCACATCCATCGTTCTCGCCGACACAACACTCAACGGCACTCTTAACAACCCCTTTCCCAACTATACGTTCCAAGCGCCACTTCACTGATCAGAATCGGCGCCGCGGCCCACACGAGGTTGAGGAGTGTCTTGATAACGCGGGGCTTGGCGAGGGCGGCGAGTTCGTGTGAGGGTAGTACGTAGGGGAAAGTGTGTAAAGGAAAGTAAATGAAAGGTAGGGTGGTGAGGCCTGCGAGGACAAGGATGGGGGACGGTCCTCTAACACCTCTACTCTCAAGCATTAACTCACTGGTACGACATTCCGCCTGCCCCACCTCCACCCAGATGCTCCAGTTCCGGAATAAACGTAAATCCCCTAAACTGAGTCTGCATCGTCTCGCTTAACGCACTCCCCATCACTATCCGCAGCCGTCTCGCTCGTGAACTCCGCGTCAAAGGACAAAGTTTGCCACGCCAAGCGCGCTCTCCTTTCTCCACACTCGACTTGAACGGCGGGTGGATCTTGGCTAAGAGTAAAGACCACTTGATGGCAGGCATGAAGAACGGGTGTCGTTTGATGGAGGTTCACGTCGGTGTGTCCGAGCCGTTGCGAGGGGTTGCGTTGGAGGAACCCGGTCATGAGGGATAGTGCGTTGGAAATGTCCGAAGGGAAGGGGAGCGAATCGAGTAGGATCCGTTGGTACATTACGTTGACGTTTTCGTCGTAGAACGGTAGGAGGCCAGTCTGCAAGAAGGTTATAAAAAGGAAAATAAAGAAAGGCGGGAAAGTGACGTACCATCATTTCGTACAGGAGCACGCCAA
The DNA here is from genome assembly GCA_019400425.1 of Hymenochaete sp. R1. Lineage (NCBI taxonomy): Eukaryota > Fungi > Basidiomycota > Agaricomycetes > Hymenochaetales > Hymenochaetaceae > Hymenochaete > Hymenochaete sp. R1. The sequence goes on from JAFREE010000226.1 coordinate 23,639, forward strand.
GTGTCCACCAGTCGACCGATTTAGTGTATCCTTGGCTCTCGAGGAGTTCTGGCGCGATGTACTTGGCGCCACGTACCGCGGAACGCTTGAGCGAGAAAATTAAAATCCACAACGAAAAAGAACGCGACAAAAGACACGCACTGTTTATTTCCGGGTCGGCGCATCATGAAGGGGGAAGCAGGAGGAGAGTCATTGACAGCTGCGAGGTTCATCATGTTGCCGTACCTTCACTCAAAATAGTCTTCCCGACTTCTAATGCCGCTTTAATTTGTAGCACTATCCCTTCGTTCCAGATCTAGACAATTACTTCTTTTATCATGAGTCCTCATGCAACCCAACATGTGTGGCTAAGACTCTACTCGATTCTAAACTTTTCAAAAATAGGAGCTGTGGCGGAGAATAAGCGGAGGTACGCAGACTTCAGGCACGTACACGCTTCGTTCTCCTTAAGCTTCTCTCTTCTCTTCTTAAGGGTGGGTGCCGCAATCCGCGATCCGTCAGGTATTGTGATTGCTGCAGTGGGCAGTGGCGTACTCTAGTGATACCCATCCCGTACTGTGTCGGTGTGAAAGGCCTGACGGGGAGTTCCCGACTCGGATTCTGGTTCGGCGAGCACGATGCTCGGGTTTAGCTTGTTGTGGCGTCTCCGACGAAAAGGAGACAGAACCGATCGAAAGCGAACAGCAGAATTGAATATGCATACGAAGTACGATGACACTATGAAGTGTGCGTTCCTTCTGTATGTGATATAGTTCTGCGGAAGATAGATCTGGACTTTTTTGGCTTTCGGACTCTACGGGGATGTGGCGGAAGTCGGTAGACCGTGTCGGTCTGCCCGCCCGGCTCGCGGTCTGCGTCGAAACTCTCGTTTGTGGCGCAAGCGACAAACACGTAGACGCCCGAGCATACATAGCAAGGGTTGATGAACGTCAGCCTCGGAATCGACGTCGCTTCGGACACTTGGTTCGTCACTTGGTTCGTCACTTCAAGATCGTCTTCAGACTTGGATTGGGTGCGACACGTAAGGTCGAGTGCTATGACGCCATTGAACAGGGCTGATGCGTCAGAATCTCATTTTAAACTAGGGTGACCTTTCCGAGGCAAAAGAAGTACCCAAGAGCAATTCTTGCACATTAGGATGCAACACGGGACCATCTGGTTCTTGACGTGGATCGGAAGACAACTCGAAACATACAAGAGAGGATTTCAAGCACGCTTTGGCTTGGGTGCGGGGAAAACTGGAGAGTTGTGTCAAAGATGCGAAGCCAAGGGCTTAAAACCATGTGCAAATGCTGCTCGTCGTCAAGGAGAAGACTGGAGGATTTGTGGGGCATCATCATCGATAGCGATTTTCGTTATGTGCGTCGAGAATGAGCAGCTCTCGAGGGCGTCCTTGGTGGAGGACATTGAGCATTGAGCCAAAAAGACGCCTCCTGTCCCAGCTCGGGCTGCGCAGACGTATAAACAGGATACACCAACTCTGAAGAAGCTATTTGCTGCACAACTCCAAGCCACACGCATGCACGTCTTCAAAGTTGGTGCAACAGCATCGACGGAATCGGCTTCGGCATCGTCGTAGTGGCGGGCAAACGGAGAGAAGCAATTTTCTTCCTTTTCTGGGACCTGCATCAATTTCTTCAAAAATGCAACGCCGAAAGGGCAAAAATGGCGAAAATGCCGGAACCATCGCCGAAGAGTTGGCCGGGAGAAAAGTGGAAATCTCCAGATGATGAATGATTCAATGAAACGTCCGAAGGTCCGAAGCAAGGCGTCCAATGGCAAGGAGAGGTATGGTCATCCTGATTATAGACACCCGTACGCTCCCGTCGGATCTTCCGGAACGAACGGCAAACACGCAGAGAACTTTTCGCTCCACTCGCGTCGCGCTCACGGTGTCGCCGTCATCTTGAACTTCGCGAAGACTCACGATGTGGCCAATGTTCGTTCGGTCAGAGATGGAACTACGATTAAACTTGTTTGCAACAGAGTACGAGTCCTTTTTTTGTATGTCAAAAAGATGGAGTTTGATCAAGTTGGTCCCCAGATTAGACGATAGTGTATCACTACGTCATCTTCCGGGGATATTTGGTATAATCCGTACAATACCTGCAAGTTTTCACCCCTCTGGGATTCTTCGGGCTCCCAATCTATTCCATCCGACTCTGCCATAACGTTTTTAGTGATGGGAAGGAAAGGAACGAAAAGTGACGTACGCGCATGAAAAGAGACACTGGCATCAACATTTCAGTCATTATGATAAGTTATCCTGGGATCCGAAGGAGAGTTGGTTTTCCCAGACATGCAGTCTTGTGCGGAAGACAGAAGACAGATGGACTTGGGATATGGTAAAGAAATCGTACCTCAGACAGTTGATCTCGAGAATAGTCGTCAATCGTTGATGACTGGCGCGACATACAGTCGCGGTCGCCGCACCCCTCACGCTTCCAGAAACTATGCCTGTAAGTGGTGTCAAGCGTCTTCATTACTGAGTAACTGGCTGATTAGTCGTATGTGAAGTCTACAGATTGTCATTGAACCCCATTGTCCTCAACGCTGTCCGTTTTGTTCACTTCCTCATCAATCATCAACTTCCTAGATCCTTGGACGACGCACTCATAGCGAGAAACTTACAGGTCTGGAGTCGGTCATCGGTTCCACCTATCTCGCCCTATTGGATCCTGTCATAACGCACGCGCACTATTACGGATTCCCGTGAGGCCTCTGGGGCCTCTGGAAAGGATTATTGCACTACCAGTAGACGTTCCTCCAGTTCGCACCAATAACTCAGCTACACTATTTGATGAACCGGTAGCGGACACATCAGTTTCGGCAGCATATAAATGACCTATACGAATATATGCTCACGACGTGTGTATGCATGGAAATGGTGGAAGTGTTCAATGCGCAATGGAGGGAACATCCTTCCTTCCCACAGTCACTACCGCGTCATCTATCGTTGGCTACCATACCTATTGAAAGGAAGCGTGCAGGGCTTGTAAGTCAATCATAACAGTTTACTATGACATTTAATGTAGTTGTATAGCTAACGGACACTATTTATAAATCGCTTTCTTTTAGCCTCCGAAAGGTGAAGTACGTCAATGGCTTACTAAAAGGCATCAGCATTTGATCTTACTCTATACAGCTATTGAAAAACTCTAAGCAGTATCCATTTGGCTGCGTCTCCGCCCTTTCACCTCCATCCTTACAAACCATTCTCGGTGATCAAGAAGACCGAACACGCCATTCCATGGCTTACACGACCCACTGTCTTCGCAACTAGGGATATAAGAGCCATCGCATACATGTATTCCTCAAAAACCAAAGCATCGATTTAGTCCTTCATCTCATCTCTTCGCAAATCCAAAGCTTACAATGTCCTCGGCGGCAAAGATAACGTTGTATGATCTATCGAACACGTTAAAGTACAAGTTTTTGTCACCTTACGTGGTCCGTGTCAGGTACATGCCTTTCCTCCTATTTAGAAGTTCTTTGTTGACAATGATTCTCTCTTGTTCAGGTTTGCCCTGGGACTGAAGAAGCTCGCGTACCAAACAGTTTGGGTAGACATTCAGGATATCGAATCGAAAGCCAAAGCCATTGGTGCGCCGCCAAGTCAGACAAATGCTGACGGGAGCGAAATCTATACAGTTCCCATCGTCGTCATTGAAACACCTTCGTGGCCAACACCAGTCGTGCTCTCCAACTCAGCCACGATTGTCAGATATCTGGACAAATTTTTCCCTGATCCAAGTGTAACCCTATTCCCCGCCGAGACGCGGGTCCTCGACTCTGTCTACAGCCAATTCCACAACGAGAAGGTTGCCGGTCGGTCAGTAGGGTACGTTTTGCCCACCGTCGTGGATTCTCTCCCGGAGCATTGTCAGAAATGGTACAAGGACACACGAAAAAGAACATTTGGGGTTCCGTATGATGTACTTGCACCAAACAACACTGCTGCACGAGCCGAGAAACGTAGATCATTCGAAGAGGCGTTCGACAATTTGGCCGCATTGCTTGATGCGGGAGGCAAAGGTAATTACAGACTTAGCAATAGCAAGGTGACTTACGCGGAGATCGAGCTCGCTGCGATTGTTTGGTGGATAAGGGCATCTGACAGGAATGAGGATGGTGCTTGGGCGATTTTGAAGGAAAGGAATGAAGGCCGATGGGCCAAGCTACTGGAAGTACCAGAGTACAAAGTCTTGACCACCCTGTAGCCTCGGATGGAGAATGCTCAAATTGCAATGGTTCTGGTTGCCAATGAAACTGCTTTCCGTTCTTTTCGTGCTTTGCAGATCGAATTTGACGAACTTAATTTCGGGTTTCTGCGAACGCGGAAGGAGGTTCGTAAGTGGATCTTGGATATTATTCTACAATTTTCTCAGACCAATTGAACACCATCCTTCTCTCTAATAGGCACGGATTCTCCTTCCATAGCAATTATTAAAAAAAAGTGAATGGATTTAAGTCCTACTCTTGGTGAGGTAATGAGTCCTGCTCGGGGGAACTTAGACTCAGAACTGGAGCTAAAATTCCTACATTTGCTCTTATTTCCCTAGCCCGACTCAGAGCATCGTGAGGACATTGTCAGAACGGAGACATGACTCTTAAGCGACGGATAAGGGTGTAAGCAGATATGTCTTATCCTTCCCCCGCTGCCCACCGAAAAGTGAGTAAATAACACATTGACACGTATAACTTCTTTCAAGATGAAAGATGAGAAGCATCGGCGACTGGCTCAAGTGCGACTTGCACGGACTGGAAAGCAAATTGGAAACTTCCATTGAACAAAGATGTTGGCGGATCTCAGGCCTCCGTATAAATTTCCATATACTAGTAGATCATTCTCTAGACATCGTAGTATAAAATGGCGCCCCTCCCTCACTACTAGACTCCATAGAACGAAGCGATCATAGCCCCTCATCCGTACCTCATCTACTTTGTCGGAGCACAATGCCCCACACCACAAAGATAACGTTGCATGATGTTACAAACACTTCAAAATACAAGTTCATCTCACCTTTCGTAGTCCGCGTCAGGTACGCTTGATTGATTCCGTATTGCTGGTATATTCTTCCTGCTGACCGCATTATTAAAGGATTGTCCTAGCGTTGAAAAAGCTTCCGTATGAAACAGTATGGGTTGACTTCCCGGACATTAAAGCCAAAGCCAAAGCCGTCGGCGCCCCTCCGACTCGAGTAAACGCCGATGGGAGCGAAGGTTACACAGTCCCCTTCGTTGTTATTAGCACGCCCAAGTCTCCCACGCCGACAGTCCTCTCCGATTCCGCCACGATTGTCAAGTACTTGGACGAAACCTTTCCTGACCCAAACGTCCCCTTGTTCCCCACCGAGACGCGCGTCCTCGACTCCGTTTTCGATCATTACCTAAGTGAGAAGGTAGTAGGACCAGCCATACGTTTCGTATTTCCCGCCATTGCAAATACCCTTCCCCCTCACTGCCTGCAGCGGTTCAAAGATTCGCGTAAGGCTGCATTCGGCGTTCCATTTGAAGTCCTTGCACCAAGTGATTCCGAGTCCTGATCCGCGTTACGTAAAGGATTCGAAGAGGCATTTGATGGGCTGGCTTTACTGTTGGATGCTGGTGGCAAGGGGAATCATAGGCTCAACGATGGCAAAGTGACTTTTGCAGAAATCAAACTGGCGGCGTATCTATGGCTGATAAGGGCTACGGACAAGGACGAAGACGGTGTTTGGGCGATCCTGAAAAAGAGGAATGACGGTCGTTGGGCCAAAGTTTTGGAAGTCCCTGAGTACAAGGTTTTGACTACCCTATAAACACGCGACAAGGCAAAGCCCAAAGTGTAATCGATTGCCTGTCTTAATGAATGTGTTTCCTGTCAATGTTTTACTCGTGGTCATTGACTATTCGATATTGTAAAATGCTGACTTGCTCGCAATCATCCTCCGCGTGCGTGGGAGCTGATGGCTCCTAGCTATAGAGAAGCGGAGCATGAGATCAGTTGATTTCTCCGTATCAAATCGGAGAGCGCGAATTCATTTCCAGCTTCTTATATTTAGGTCCTTACAAACAATTTGCTTGGGACTGAGTAATCCGTTGCTCTACTTGGTATAAAGTTAGGTGCCCACCAATGCATCAAGCTAGACCGAAG
>JAFREE010000227.1:0-29449 GCA_019400425.1 Hymenochaete sp. R1
CGACCCTCAGCATTTCAAGTCTGCACTGATATGGTGGTAGGGCGTAGTGAGTGGAGGAGGAAGAGTGGTATTTGCTGTGAGCGCTGCGAGCGATGCCAGCGACGACGACCGCGGTTTTGGCAAGCTCACTCAAGACCTTCCATATATAGTAATTTTAGTCGAAAAAAAGAGTGCGCAAACGCGCGTCATGACAAGGATTTCTGAAACAGCTGTAATGGAAGGCAAAGTCAAAGTTGTGTAAGCATACTACCTTATCTGGAAATTCCCATGGAAGAAAAGTGAGGGACTTGATCGACGTTTTTTTGCCGAAAGCGGACGACGTCATTTCTCTCTGTTTATGGCCAATCATCGACAGGAACTTCAGCCTTCAGATCCCGCTTTCTTATTTCTTTCAGCTTCCTCACGTTCGCGCATTAGTGCTTTATTCCCCCCCTCCCTCGCCTCTCAAGTTCTTGCTTTCATACCACCAACATCCCTGTAAGCTATCTGCGTGTAGTGTGAAAATGCCTGCCCCCTCAGTTCCTTTACCAAGGAAGCAGCGCGACAACAATGCTAGCTCTACCGACCTGGACACCAGTCAGCCGCCCATATGGGCAGTGGCGAGCGCTCCGACTGCCGAGGCTGACGCCCCGCTTCCTGCCAAGTGCGATCGGCACAGTATGAGGAGAGAAGGCGTCTGCTGTAAAGAACTCAAAGGTGATGATGAGAGGAACCTGATTGACCCAGACGTGATTCGGGACGTGTGAGTGTCTCTTCATAACTTCTCCATCGATTTCGGAGCTCCCTATCACTCGGTCCCAACACTCCTTTCTGCTACTTTGTCTCTTGACTTTCACGAATTTGCGTTGGAAATCTGACTATGTTGTTAGTGTCATCGGCCTTTCGGATGGCCTGACTGTTCCATTCGCTTTGACCGCTGGGCTCTCAAGTCTCGGCGAGTCGAAACTTGTCGTGCTAGGCGGAGTGGCCGAGCTCATAGCCGGAGCTATCTCAATGGGCGTTGGAGGATTCCGTACGTCGTATGATCGGCTACTATCGTGTATTGTGTCTGAGCCGTTCTCTCTAGTCGCATCACAAGCTGAAAGAGACCATTACCGCTACCTTCATCGCGCTACACAAGCACGGGTTCTTCGTTCATGCGCAGGCGAGATGGAACGGGAAGTTCATGCCGTTCTGGGGCCCGTCGGTGTAGAAGAAAAACTATCCCGGCAGGTGGCACAAAATCTTCTCAAAGTAGAAGAGGATTCTACTTCGGCGCATAACGGTATCAACGGCGCGGCGTCGGGCGGGGATGTCGAGTCCACCAGTTTGAGGTGGAGCAAGGACGTCGGTGTCACCGCTTTCCTGCTCAAATTTGGTGAAGGGATGGGTAAGCACTTTCCCTGTTCTTCCGTAATGTGAGAAGACCTAAGTTTAAATTATACGTGTGCGTTCTGCAGAAGAAGTCCCGACAAAGCGCCTTTACATCTCCGCCTTTACCATCGGCATGGGTTACCTTCTCGGTGGTCTAATTCCTCTCCTTCCTTACTTTTTCATCTCTCGCGCACACATTGCACTAATGTATTCGGCACTCGTTACTGGGATAACGCTTCTTATTTTTGGTGTGGTGAAGACGCACGTCAGTGGTGCAAAGGGCGGCCTGGGAGGTTACGTATGGGGCGCAGTCAGCACGTTGGTCGTCGGAGGCCTGGCAGCAGGCGCAGCGTATGCGATTGTTGCTGCGCTCGAAAACAAGGGTTGAGCTAGTATGTGGCTGGTCTTAAATTATAAGGGTTTCGTGCCTGGGTTGTGGATAGTCTGTAGTTCTGGAAGTTATATAAGAATAGACATGTATTTTCCCTCTCTGTTTCTATAACGTCTCCTCGCAAGTTCTCTATGATGTCTCCTCGCAAGTTCAAAAATATCTGTCTGGTAATTATGTAGGTAGTTTTATATGTGTATTATTTGTGAATGGCGTTCTTTCCGATTTCGATGCTGCTTTTCTGGTCTGGATTTCTCAGCTGTGGAAGTGTGGGAAAAAGTTAGATCGGCGTCGGCTGCAGAGCCAACGGTCAAGGCAACTGTGCAGGTGCCGTAGCACTCTCCAACTTTCATAAGATCCATAACATCTTCTATTATCATGGCAAGTTGTTCTTTCAACGACTAATACTGTTAGAAAATGAGCTTGCTGATTCGATCTCGAACAGGGAGGAGGTGCACAATATCCATACCCCAAAGAAATTTGGTCACCCGCTGGTGCGTTTCCTCAAAGATGCGCTCAGAACTCAAAAACACGAAACGGCTAATACGCACCCTTTCATTCATTCAACTTACATTGAACGACGCGTCTTTAACGATCTCTGGTTATTCCTGGATTGCGCTATGGACGTGATTGTTACAGGTGGTTGGTGGGTACGACCTTCGAACTGGAAATCCAACACGGCGATCGTGTTTGGCGGAGTCTTGCTTGCGACGTATGGCGTATTCCGCCTCAGTGCTTCCAAAGAGGTGCGAACAATCTCTAGTCGACTCTTACTTTGCGAGGGTAACTGATCATCCATTTGTTTTCGTTTTTGCGTCGTTTGGTATGTATTGCATATGATATGAAGGAACGGCACATTGCACCCAGCAAGCCCATTCCTTCGATGATGGTACGCCCATATCACATACTTTATTCCCTACTTGGAGCCATGATGACTTACTCGGCACTTAGTGGGCGAAGCAATACGAAAAGCAGAGGGAAGGAATGGACGAAGGCAAATAGATAACTCGAAAAGATAGACGCTGTCACCATCTATACATCTGCTTTTCAACACAGAAGATGATATTTTCGCCCTTAAAACGACTGCGTACTTTTAGACAATGGATTTTGTTCGGGTTTACATCGGTCAAGCGCGAGAAGGCCAAAGATGTCCTCAAAGCAATCGGATAAAGAAAGGAATACCAAAATAAACTGCGTTCTAGCTGAAGGTTTATAGGATTATCTGTAACCAGCAGACACTGGTCTTTTCTTTGTCTCCGCTTTTTCTCGAAATTTACACCTATTCGTACCAGCATGACGATTCGCATACTCCATCCGTTCCTCCAGGTCCGTTTTTCGTCGTTTTCACAGACTATCGTAGTGCTTTTTTAGCAGCCTTACGCGAGGAAATGTCCGACTGGAAAAACGCCTGAAGTACCAAGAACTTTAAGTACTGTTAAATTTTGTTTGGTTCTGTGTCTTTTCGACTCCATCAAGTTTGTTGAAGTCGCAGCTGAGTCTAGGCTTTTCATCCTCACCAACGTTGATGAGGCTCAGTCCCTGAAGCTTTCTTTCACAGCGCCCCATCCACGCCCGTATGGAAGTAGATGTCTACTCATATACCCCTCAGCGAGTGTTGGGTTAGATGCGCTACGAGAATGACATTTGTTGCCATTACTAGTAAAACCTGGATTTCGAATGTCCGAGTCTAAGCTGTTACGAGCACGGTTCCAAGTCTCGGGATGAGAAGAAAGGCCCATGCTAGTGGCTTCAGCCCGCCTGAAGCTTTCTAAGTCTCTGGGTTGGACATGATCCGAGTGAAAGGGATTATCGATATCAGGGTGATTATTGAGCGGTCCCTGCATCTGCGAGATAGGCCGACCTGAAGTATATGAGGAAGGGAGGGAGGAAGAATCATGAGACGAAAGGGTGATTGGCACCTTACCCTGTGGGTGCGCAAAGTGATTGATCGTAGTGGGTACTATTATACTTCCTCATAGCTTGTCCTTAGGTTTAAGTGCAGAGCTTGCGTAAGGCAAAGTAGGACACCTCCCTTTCAAGATAAATGACCCTTTGAGTTTGCACAGCGCATTCAGAAGAAGGCTGCGGAGCTCGATATTTGATGGCGAATTTCAATATTTCTCCATGCTTTTCGCCGTGGGTAATTATTCAACGCATGGGGTAGAAGCGAAAAAAGTGAAGTATGATGCTAACCCCCAAAGAACTGGACAAACGAGAGCGTAGCGATAAGATACAACAGAGCGGGAAATAGCACCACAAGATAGCCTTTAGGTTTGTTGCACAATGACCGTTTTCTTTTTCTCTGCTTTTGGTTTGCTTTCCCCAGCACGGGTGTGTCTTCTCCTCCGTTCCTCCTTGACCCGCCTCGATTCCAACATAGTATGTTTGAGCTGCGCCGCCTTGTGAACAGGTTTGGGAACGTGTCGACTCCTAGAGACAAGCGAGTGGGCTTTGGTATCAAGACAAAGGGAAAAGTGACTAACCGTATAACCTTCCCAATCTCTGGATCCATCTTCCATCGTTCTCGCAGGCTATCGCGGTACTCCATCGCAGCCTTCTCACGAGTGGTAACGACGCCAAGCTTATCGGCCGCCCGTGCCTTCCATATCCGTATGTTTCCGTCGTCAGAGCCCGAAAGAACATACCGAGCGTCGGCGGTGAAGACGGTTGATGACAGGCTGGTGAGGGATAGATCAGACATGGACGCAGATATCGTACACATAGGCATAGACTGACCGTTGCATTCGTTTCGTATGGTACACCTCTGGCGCTTTCCCTACGCCCTCCTTCCATATCCTCACTGTCCTATCCCAACCTCCACTCACAAATTCCGTCCCTGTCGGGCTCCAATCACAACTCATCACCGCAGCGACGTGCGCCTTGTAGATCTGCGTTGGCGTCTCTAATTTTCGTATGTCAAACGTATATAAGTTATGATCCTCTGACGCGAGGAGGACTGATGTCGGAAACGTGGGGGACCAAGCGAGAGCGTTTGAGCGAAATTGCATGATGATTCGACGCTCAGCTTTACCGGTGCGTATGTCGTAGAGGGTGAAGGTACGGTCAGAGCCGACAGAGGCCAGGATGGAGGACTCGGAGAGATTGAAGCGGATGGCGGAGATGGACTCGGCGGAGGTGGTATGGGTGAGGTTTGCGACCGGCGTGCTCCTGGGAGACGGAATGTGAGCAAACGTACATGTAGAGTGTGTAATTTGAACGAACTTTGTTTCGTCCCATACTTGAACTGTGCTTGAAGCCGTTGCGAAGAGAGGATCGGTTCGGTGATGGTCGATAGAGCTGAAAATGATTTGATGACTATATGCAAGTAGCGAGCTGGAGTACGCCCTACTTACTTGAAGGCAAACTTCGCCGGATAGATAGATATCGGTTTTCTACCCTTCTATAGAGTCAGACATATGCAGCAAGATACACTTCAAATAATACTTGCATCTGCAGGTCCTGTGCCTCCAATCGCGTTCGAAGCCGTTCGTGTGTCCCACAACTTGACCGTTCGATCCATGCCGCAGCTCAGCAGCCTGTCGCCTTCTGACCAGCACAGACCCGAAACTTTTCCTTTGTGTGCTCCAGATAGCTTGACTTGATGACGTAGTGGCACATCATGAACAATAATGTCTATTACGAGATGCAGTTGTGAGACTAAAGAATATCTTGAAGAATATAAACTCTAACGACATACCTCCATCCCAACTTCCACTTGCAAGTAAACTGAGAGAATGAGGCTTCCGCGCCAAGCACTCGATTGCATCCGCATGGCCATCCAGATTCCCTACGAAGGGTTTCGCGAATATGCGCTCGAGCTTCGCTGCATTCAAGGCCCTGGCTCGCTCTCTGTGACGTGCAAACGGGTGCATTTTGGGATCCAGATTTCTGGCAATGGGCATGGGATCTCCCCGTCTGCCAGGCATGTGATCTGCAGGCGAGTGCTGAAGAGCTTGTATCCTCTGTGAATATGTAAGTCTTTTTGCCATTAATTTTTCTGAATGGACCCACTCACCATCGTAAATAGGCCAGTCGATCTGCCAGTCACGGTGGCTTGCAAGATTTACTATGCGGGTGGGTACAAGCTCAAGTAGTTGCAAACGCAATGATTCCTTTCCCTCCGGCCTGCCAAGCGAGATCCTTAGATGTGCAGTATTGACGCAATGAAACGTTCTGGGGCCTAAGTAATTCAGTATTTATGGGACAACTTGAAAATAAAGTCAATTTGAACGGGTCCGGCGTTCGAGCTTGGGTCGGAAAGATTTGATCGACCCGTCGATCATATTTTCGCCCCACTTGTCACTTCACCGTATTTGCAACTCAATTTCACCCCCTCCGAGTGCGTGTTCAGCTTGCACTTCTCAGCGGCGACAAATTTCATGCTCTCCCACACTTTCTCAAGCTTGGCTTGTACTCTACGTCGTAGAGATCTGTATGTGGATCAAAATTCATTTAACTTTCTACTAATGCCTGAGGGTTTGCAACCTCTGCGTGGTGCAAATCGCGCTTGCATACCTGCATCGTAACAAAGCGGCGAAGATGCATCCATCAGATATAAGACATTGCTTCTAGTTCGACCAAAGAGAAATGTAAAGGTAAGGAATGTGATAAAATGTCACCGTTTTTTTAAAACTGTTGACACCCTTAAAACATCTAACTTCAGGCTTCTTGCATCTCTTAACCAAGTCCTCAGTAACCCCAGGCACCCTTCCCTGAACAAAGAGAACAATGTCTTCTTGGAAAGAAATACAATGGTTCCCATACACTGTCCGCCAGGCTTCCTGCCTTCGTAGTGAACCTCCAACCCCCGCAGAGCGACGTTCACGCACAACCCGTCCCTAGCAAGTCTTCTGGGAAAAGGCCTCTCTTTACTGCAGGTTCTGAAACAGACTATGGCGCCCAGAACTCTGAAACGGCTAGCGAAGCTCAAACCTCTACACCTGAAAGGAAGAGAAGGTCCAGGGATAGCCCACTCTCCGATAAACTGGAGGTTTACCTCCGTGATTACGAGACATCTTTCGATGAAACTGAGACAGCCCTGCTTGTTCTGAGGGATGCTGAGCCTCAACCAGCATTCTATTATGACTATGGAAAATACGACGCTGTTGATGCACCAAATCTCAGGGAAATAGGCGCACATAACACGGCCAAATACGGACATTCTCTTGGAGGAAACATGTCGTTTGTGCGCTATATCGATGTCGTCACTTTCCTTTCAAAACGCATCATCGAATTGACTAAAGCAAAGGGCATGGAACAGAACAGAGCTTCGTCGCTACGGGTGCGAAGGGCTGAGGCCATACATGGCCTTGGTGTTTTGATTCCTCTTACTCGCGACGCAATAGATAAGCTCTGAGTCCTCACATCTGGTCGAGTGAAGGATTAGTATGATGAAATGCATACTATCCTAGGTTCAGCGCAGGAAAGCGTCAGAACTCAGAAGAGAGGTGGTAAGCACGTCCAATTCGAATTATATGATCAAACGATCACCTCCAAGCTCGAGTCCGTTCTGACCATTAGAGCGAAGTTCAAGGAAATCTGCCAGATAGTCAAGGAGGAGCTAGAGGCGAAAAGGCAAAGAGAGTTTGCCGGTGGAAGGGTGGATATTGGGGAACTGGATGAAGAGATAGAAGCAACGGACTCGCGTATTCGTATTCTGGATCAAGTGAGGTACTAGAACTAGACTATTCATTGACTCCGTGATCTCTCGCCATATACAAACCAGAGATGTCTTGTATATGTTTATTGCAGCTGTCGAAACGATAGTCTCATATTTGGGCAATAGTATTGGTATGCCAAGCTTGAGGCTATCTTTCGCAGAGATCAATTCTTGGAGGGGAAAAATGTGGCGCAGTGCATCACGTGGCTATTTTAACCCATCCATATCCGAATCGGACCAGGTACCTAGCGCTCTCTTATCATTACCAACACCTGCACTGCACTATCTCAATACTCTCCTCTTTGACGTTGAAGCTGGCGACCCCGTCGGGGGTTCCCCTTGCGCGCCATGACGCTGCTCAGCGTGCCATCAAGCTCGGCTTCCACCCTCAAGCCCTCTCACATGCATGCTTCTCGTAGCTCAACGTCCACTGGGCGCTCAACACCCGATTTTCCGAACGGTCATTCGCATGGTGTCAGGTCATCGCCGTCATTGCCTATTAAATCCCATGGCATGCGCGCCCATCTCGCCGAAATACTTCCCATTGCAAAGCATGCTGTCTTCGGAGTAAAACTGGTGATTCATCAACTTTGGAACGTACCCTTCGTATCTGGTCACTTCAGCGTTCGGTGGAAATTCCAGAATCTTCATCGTGTTCGTAGTGTCGGCTCCTCCACACCCCGAACAAATTCACAGCATGCATTATTCACTACTAACGAGAATGGGAAAGGGAAGGGAAAAGAGACGTCAAGTGTCGATTTCGCACCTGACGGAGCGTCAATGTTGTCCTTGCCGTCCAATTCGGAGGCTTCATCTTCGGCATCAAGTTCTCCCCAATCGACGTCTATTGACCTGCCACACAGTGCAACTCACGGTATCGACTTCTTGCATGATGCGAAAGGGCAGACAGAGTACGCAGCATTACGGGAACATAACGTCAAGTGGGGTAAAGAGATAAATGCCGCGGTCCAAATGTCTATCCAACGTGATACGCAGGAGCTTCAGTTTTCAGAGCTCAAACTGGTTGTCGAACAAGTGAGCCCTTTTCGTCTTGCGTTTCCGAACTGCATTGAACTTCCATTGCATAATTCTGTCATGGCTCCAGCAAAGTGTTCCAGGTGATCCCGATGCCCCTCAAAATCCACGCTTAGGTATCGTTCGATTAAACCTAGCTGAATATGTCGACGAGGGACCCATTACTCGCCGGTATCTTCTCAGGGAGAGCAAAACAAATGCCACCCTTCAACTCACATTGGAACTGAACCATCTTGGCGGCGAAACCTCTTACAAGGCCCCGCCGTTGTCGAAAGGAGAAGTTATGGCTGGTGTTGCTACTTTGCTAGAGAAGAACGCCTACAGTGGGGCCCCGCGCGCTTCCTACAATCAATCGCTCCCCGTACCGACAGTTCGAACTCATCGTCGAGCTGTTGATAACGGTTCTCGGTCTAGTATCAACAGCCGGTCACAGAGTCCGCTTCCCGAACTTCGAGGTTCCGGACTCCGTACAACGGACAATATCATCGAGGCGATCTTCAACCCGGTCCCTTCTAGCTCTCCTATACCATCCCCATTCACGTACTACGCGCCTCCTAAACCACGTCAACATGGTATTAACGGTAGTTTACCGCTTTCCTCGAAGCCTCTTACTCCAAGCTCGAGCTTCTCGGTCGTTGATGAGAACGGTGACGGGACTGGCATATCCGAGGGTCGACCACCCTCAATCGCACCCAGCGAGCAATCGGTGAGAACGGACGTCACACATTCTTCGGTTGGGAGTAACGTCGACAGTAACAGTAGTGACGCGGGGAAACGGAAGTGGTGGCAGAGACTCGGGGGAAATTCGCGAAGTCTTCATCATCCGTCTCCGACGCCGACGCCGCAGCCTCGTCAGCATCACGAGCAAGCTCAGCAATCGCCTTCCCCACCAGTTTCTGCTAGAGTTATTAACGGAAGCCCCGTCCCCTCTGTTTTATCTTTGCCGGATTCAAGCCCGCGAAGAGACACGGAACAGTCGCACAATACTGACGAAATCAAGTCTGCACCCCAGATTGTCGTCCGCGGCCCGACGTTAAAGGAAGAGCTCGACCCTCCCCGGACAGAACCTTGTTAGCGTCAGTCTACGGTCCTCGTGTATTGCAGTCTTGGACATCGTGTATCACTACGATCACCTCCTTTATCCTCCAAAGTATTTTTTTCGTCCTCGAGTGTCCTCTTTCTGCTTGGGTTTATTATATCATTCGTGTTCGTGTATGTATTTCTCACTCCGGTCCAATATCCTCGTCCAGTGATCTCTTTGTTCGCTTTCGTCACCTACGTAGTTTTCATAATCCGCTCAAGCCACTTGGCTTATGCCCGATAGCCACGATCTTTCTACCCGTTTCCATCCAGTTGAAAGGCTCGTGCCTTGTTTCCCCCCTCTACCTTTCGGTTTCAACTTTTCCCTCGATTATTCGCTCTCCCAAATTCTTGCCTTCCCTTGCTTTCCATCTGTGACATCCTGTCTCGGTCTCCATCTTTTAATTCGGTCCTTTATTTTCCTTTTCTCTCTAGATACGCCAGTTTCTAGGCGTGTGATCGCCAAAAAAAAGGTACTACCTCTAAATTTACATCTTACGCACCTTCGCTTCCCTTTTCTCAGAAGAAAACATCGATCTTGTAAAGTATGCTAGAGTCGTATAATCTCGCAATGCTATTTCTGTCTCAATTCTTGACTGTAACGTCTGCTATCACAGTAGCATGGACACTGAAGCCCGCTGAAATAGATTCGAGATGACATAGATACGGATTCAGCTTTATATAGGACCATAGAGCGTGCAAAGCGAACAGCCCGAAGCACAAAGCTGCCCTCGAGTTCTCAGGATGGATTGACGGTCACTGGCTGATAGTATCATATCTCTCTGCAGATCTGAGAAGGCGTGATGATTTAAGCTATATCATTAACACAAATAACTACTTGTCAGGTCAGACTCGTGCATGTCACCAAAAGAGAGAACATTACTCACATAGTATATATTTTCTATAACGAAATTGAAGTAGATACCTCTGTGCTGGCTGAAGTGGGCGGAACAGGAGACGACTCAGCCTCGGGTTTTATTCGACGTTTTGGGTTCCTAGCTTCCTTCAAAACCTCGTCCTGTTTCTTCCGCAGCATCATTCGAATACGCAAGCCCTCAGGTCCAAGAACCTCATGCCTTGTGTTAAGGATATACGGATCCAGTCCTCCAACCTGCGCACCCACAAGGTTCACGTATCAGCCCCGAAGGCGAATTATTATGTCACTGAAGCGAGTTCTTCGCACCTTCTTGATTGTCCTTAACGCCCTCGTCGTCAACTTGATGTTCAACTCTTTCCCTAGCAAAACCGAGAAAAGCCCTTTGTTTTGAATGTTGGGTAACCATGTTCGCCGCGTCTTGTGCTTCGAGAAGGGGACGTTGTTTCCGAATTGAATCATTTTCCCATGGAAGAGGCCCGTTTGGGAGCGCTTGAATGGGGCGCTGACCAGCTGCGAGAGGCGGGGGAGTGATGGGTGCATGATACGCCGTCACTGCTGGTGAACTTCTGAAGGAACGAGGCTTGAGACGGTGGACAACGTAACGCGTCGAGTATTTATTATGTAAGCACTTTGTTTCTCACGACCTTCAAACCCGTTAAGAGGTGAAAATTGCCAAATGTCCCCTTTCTTCCCTTAACCCACGACGGATCCAAAGCCGCGATACTCGCCACCAATGGAGTTGTCGTCTTTTCACTAAGACCGACCTCCTTCTTCGCGAGTGGGCTAAGGTCTGAGTATTCCAGTCCCCCTCGATAGACCTTAGATGGGTCCGCGGGTAAGCTGACGAGAGGCGTACCAGAAAATCGCTGCCCCGGCCGTCACAGAAACACTGAAAAGTGCGAGCTGACGGCCTTTACATCTCCGAAAAATGACTGACCTGTGCTACACGGGTTGGGATAGGGACAAGGTGTGACTCGTGTGGGCGCTTTGAAGACGTCTTGGGGACTGGGCGCGCGGCGGACTCACTCTGCGGAGCCTTCGAATCTCGACGTGCTTGATCCTCTACCACGTCATCCACATGCCTCTCCTCATTATTCCAAGGGGTGGAGGAGGATGGGCTGCAGTATAACTGCGTCGGACCGAGCACGATTTCGTGGCCAGGTCGTCCACGGATTGAAACGGGTAGAGGGATGATGGTCGTCAACGAGGGCTTCGTAGGGTCTCCGTGCGTCCTTTAGTGCACTTCGCGGCTCACGATTAAACCCATATGCATTTTCTGCTATGGGGCGTGAAACTCGATTCAGACTACTCTGGGTGCGTCGTGGCCATGCTTTTGCATGTACCTGCCAATTTTTTGTCTCTTTCAAGCTCGCTGTGAGCTTTTTTATGTATTTCCAGGTCGTTGGTCTATGCCGTCAATTGATTTCATGTTTTGCTTTTCCTCATCGTCTTTGCGAAAGTAGTTAACAAATGCTAAACATAGTGTCTGAGAGACGTCCAAGCATTCCCTCTTACAAGTGCCTTTTCAGTGAAGGAACAACGACTACGTACTCCGAAGCAAGAATATAGAAGTCTCCGGCGAGAGGTGAGAGTGGTATCCAGCCTGCGGCTTTGAGTTATCTTTGCAGAACCCGACCTTAGCGGCTCTTGCGGTTTGGAATAGCAGAGCCTCCGAACGGCCTGCATCCGATTCCTTTCAGAACAAGAATACTTGTGGAAACACTTCTATGTACGAGGCACCCTTCCCTCGGACATGCAAAGCCGCCAGAATTTGACTTTCACCATTCACCTTCTAACTACGGAGCGCCACTAAGTAGAATTTAGTAACCAAGTAAGTAACCAAAAGCATTCATTTAGCTTTCCCTCAATTCATTTCCGGTTTCCTAGTTCTTGGGTGCTCCCTCTTAAGTCAAGTTTTTTACGTTTCACTACCACGTATTCTTTTCCTACATCCGTCCCTCCGACGCAAACACCCGAGCCTGACCTGAGGCCGGGTATGGTTGGATTTGTCTCTTTTCCATGCAAAAAAGGCTGGGTCAGGAGCCTCGCCCCTGCTGGCCGGCAGCCACCGACCCAATTCATCTCACTTATTCAACGAAAAGAAAATTGACTTAACGTTAAGCATCATCCTGGGCATGGTAAGTGAGCTCCCTTTCGCGCGATCACATCATGCATCTGGTAAAAATGCTTACGATACTTTGTACATGCTGGGTACCACGTAAAGTTCCGACGCTGGGGACCAACTCATACCAGTACCAGTACTGCGTACTGTACGACTGGAGGTAATATTCGTCGCCCTCGGCACCGTATGGACAAACATTGAACCAATAGCGAAATATGCGTACTCATCGCCTTCTAATGTCTCAAGTCTTCTTTCTTTCTTCTTTCCGAATCCTGCGCCTCCGTCCTTCCGACGCGACTCGACTTTCCGCACGCCTCGCGCCCATGTGCATATCCACGCAAAAATGTAAATCGGTAAATCCTTCATCATGAATTGATTCCATGATAGTGCAGTGCTCACCACTTTCGGTGCGAAGGCGGGGCTGGGGAGGCGCAGGGCCATCGTATATGCGTATGATGCCCTGATGCGTTTTGAAAGTTTGAAGATCAATCTTAGGAACTCTGGGCGGTGGCTCCCTTGGTCAAAAAAGCCGTGCGACTACGCTTTCCAGAGGCATCATGATGCTAGGATGGGACTTGTTGTGAGACGTCATATCTCATTCCGTGTAATTCACTCCTCATCTTGTATTGTTGAATGATTTGTCAGCTTTGTTGCCCTTGGCAGGTGTCTTTGATCCTTTGTCCCATTTTGTCTTCATGACTGGAAGATGAGGACGGATTTAATCCATCGACGGTGTTCAAAGAAAGTGCTATGATCTCACACTAGGTTCTTCCTGAACCCATCCGACGTATCACAATCGTGCACTACTATCACAAATCGGCAATGACATCCCAGACAAAGCATCGAAGGGTTTGCCAATCCAATAACGATAGAAGACAAGGGGCTTCAAACCAAGTCAGTCGTCCAGTCTTCAAGCTGTGTTCCGTGCATCTAATCCAGTACAACCCAGTTACTCGTCTCGTCTCGACTCACCTCGACCCGCCGAAGGCCTCCGAAGAAGTCCCTGGAGTCGAGTCAAAAAGTACGGTTCTCCCTCGGCTCCCGGCTCTCCCCAAAAGCTTCAAGGGCTCAACAACGACGCCAAAAGGAAGTCGGGGTTGTTCATTTTTCGAATTTGATTTACGACGCACGAACGGCCCGTGGGCGTGCGGTACGATTTGAATGGTTTGAACTTTGTCTGAAGGCCACCAGATCAAATCAAAGCCGAAGCCCCAAGGCTGGCTTTTGAATGGTGCGGGCGTCGGATGCGGGTCCAGAGCTCACGCTCACGATTAACGGCACCTCCGAACAGTCTCTAGGATAGGGTCGATGGGATTCGACGGGGTATTAGTGTGGCATTTAAGACTGAATATGGTTCGTTGGGGTCGTCCGTGGTGGGGAAGCTTCTCTTATTGAACGCGATATTGGGTGAGAAAAAGTAAGGTAAGAGACTCATTGACGGAGAAAGGCGTCGAGCCAACTTCGGACATTGATATGATAGTAGTAAGTATCTAATGCAGGGACATATCCATTGGATCGTACTGGATCCGGGAGCGGTTTCCCGTAGGGTTCTAGATGGGCGACAGAAACAGCACCCACGGTGAGTCCGAAGCGCATATCATATTTCTGCGCCTTCTCTCGTCCCTTTTGTTATACTGACCTCGTCATCGCTAGTACATGCACGGAAAAGGTGGACCTTCATACTCGATTGGCCTGGTTACGCGCGACGATGTGGTGCATATTCAAGCTTAAGCATGGAAGGTCCGAAGTACTAGTGCGAGGACGAGTCTCTGACACAGGAGTGGAATCGGACACGGTCGTAGATCAGAAAGAAGGCTTCGCTTCGAAAGGAGTGCCAAAAGTCTCAGATGAATTAGTATATTTTCGCGCGCGGGCTCATGCTCTAGAAAAGCTGTGAGTGAATGAGGCCTTTCTCTGAGTATCTTTACTGGTGCGATCCAAACAAGGTCGGAACTATTGACTCTGTTGAATATACGGCGTGTCAAGGAATGATCTTGTGTAGATGTGCGCGGCTTGTGGGAGAGCTCAAGAGGGGTCGATTCTGGTAAGAGAGGGGTTTCCAGATGATAAGATGAAGGGGGCGGCAACAGAGGATATTGAGACTCTGGGAGTTCTGGAGCGGGGAAGGCCGACCGGGCGGACGGGTGCGGGGGGCTGCGGGGGTGTGTATACAGATCAAGCGCTCATTCGGGGAAAGTAATGAATGTCAAGTCTATGTCTAAGATTTCGCGTGGGTGCAGCGATGGCGCAGATTAGATATGCGTTTGTGCGTGGCTTGCTGTCTGTTGTGAGTGGTGCAAGGTGCGTGCTGGGGTAGGCTGGCTGGATATATGCACCGTTGCGAACGTCCGACGATAAGAACGCTGACGAATCTGAAGAAGACGAAGCCCAAGCTGAGAGCAGAGCAGAGCTTATAATTGGAATAAATCGTGCCTGAGGCAAAAGTACGAATAAGGAAGTAGACGATGGACGGAAAGGGAGATGCAATCTCAAAAGAGGCAGGTAAACCTTATTTCCCCGCAGAGATTATGTCATTAAGTAAAAAAAGAATTATTTATTTGTACGTATTTGGCAGGGCATTATATTCCCCGCATTTTCGACGGTAAGGACCACCATCGCCATTGGGGGGTCCTCCTTTCGATCCTAGGCCTCTCTTCTCCTTCAACTATCATCATCTCCCTTCGCAAATAAAACCCCTCGTCGTCGTCGCTCTTCTCGCCGTTGTCTCCCTCGTATTTTGGTCGCTATTGCCGTCGTAGCCATCGTTGTCGTTGGCTGCTGCTCGTCGTCGGATCTAACCGCATCGTCATGTCCTCTTACTACTCGTCCTTCTCAAACATCGCTCAGCCAAAGATGCGCCAAGAGGGCTTTCATCTACCGTCTCCTTCCCCAAGCTCAGGCAATCCGCCATCTCCTCCTCCTGGGCCATTCGATCTCTTTCTTTCCCATTCAGCGAATCACCAGTCCCAGTCGGCAACGCCCAACGCGAACCAGAACAGCAACGGGGTCAATACGGCCCAATCATCAAACTCCGGTTATCCCTCCATGGGCCTCCCTGAAGCCTTCTCCCGCTCCAGCGCTGTAGACCTCACAGACGAACTCGCAATGTCCCTCGTCAACATCAACGCGCCCCCTCCGACGTCTAACGAGCGCTCGACTCACACGCCTCCCTCGTTTGAGAATAACAACCACAATAGTGCAATGAATTCTGGTCGCGGCCCGTTGCAACCGAATGCAGGCACGACAGACTCCAATACGCATATGCACAACATTTTTGACATTTCTGCTCCGCCTTCGTCGCATTTCTCGTCCCTTGGGAACGCCGCGGGCGGACACGCCTTCTCGCTCCCGCATACCTCGGCTCGGTCGGATGTCCCACCCCTTTCACAACCTGCATCAGTCGCGACGTCCCACATGTTCGACCACCATCACGACCAACACAATCAACAGCATACACACAATATGCATTCGGGGCTTCATACCTTTGGAGGAGGCGGAGGCGGAAGCAGCGGTGGAGGAAATGGCGGAAGCAATCACCAGGGTCGAGATTCGTTCCCTACGCACTTTAACAGCACGATCCCGCCCCTGTCGTTCGGCCATGACTCGCACGTCACAGATATGAACGACTCCTTTGCACCATTCACACCGACATCGACGTCAAGCATGCCTGCGCGGGACAGTGCGAGTCCACACCCGGGCGATTCTTTAACTCGTAGTGAAAGCAGAAGCCGCTCGCGAGCACGCGCAGGGTCAACATCGACAACAGCTTCGCAGCCGCCGGGCAGCGCCGGTGGTCCCATGCGAACCACGAAAAGCACGAGCCGTCGCCGAGACTCGTTCACGCTCCCTCCTCACCTCTCTCATTCCCACTCTCATCATCACGGGCATTCTCACTCTCTGGGGAACCATCTGCATTCCCTCCCTTCTCCGCCTTTGGGCTCAAGCAACCCCGGTTCCGGGCACGCCGGGCGGCCCTCTGCGATTATGATTCCTGATCAAATACATGGTGGAGGTGCTATGAGTCCGCTTGGAAATATGGGCGCGCTCGGGGGCGCCTTAAGCCCGCTGGGAGTGGGCCAGGCAAGTGGATGGTTCGGAGTGAATGGATCCAACGGACATGGTCCCGCCGGAGTAGGCGCAAACGGCATTCATGGACAGGGCCATAACGGTCATGACTTTGGGTTACCGACACCCGAAAGTGTGGGGCGCGGACATTCGGGGTTCAATCATTTTGGCACCAGGTGAGTTCTTTTTTTTCGGTAAATTCTGATTCAATATTAATATTAATGTTTTGCTTCGCATATACGCAGTGTGGGCAGCATTAGCAGCTTGGGGATGGGCATCTCACCCAAGGATACTGTAACAAAAGAGTTCCGTCCGGACCCTCCGTTGGACCCTGCGGCGAAGCAGTAAGGATATATTATTTGTCCTTGGAGTTTACCCGAAAAACTGATTTATCAAAACGAAGAGCCGCATTGGTCAGCGAGAAGCGCCGAAGGAGGCGTGAGTCGCACAACGCCGTCGAGAGGAGGCGCAGGGATAATATTAATGAAAGGATCACCGAGCTAGCCACTTTGATACCCGAAGTAATGCTCAACCCGACAACAGGTTAGCTACCCACATATTATATTTTTCAAAAGTAATGGATTGATTTTTTTCCGTCCGTCGCAAAGAAGATAAGGACAAAGACAAAGATAAGGACAGTGATGATCCCAGCGGCAAGCAGGATGGCTCGGACACCAAGTCAGCGTCCAAATCAGAAAAGGCGGAAAACAATGGTGGTGTGAAAGCCAACAAGGGAATGATCCTGCGCAAGAGTGTCGAATATATTCGGTACCTCCAACAACTCATTAACGCACAAGCTGTGCGAAACAGAGTACTGGAGCGCAAACTCAATGATGCTGGTATATCTCCTACGGCCGATTCGAGCGACTGTGCACTTGTAGACGGAGAATCGCTCAGCGAGATGGAGATTGGTTTGGGGATGGGTATCCCATTGGGCGGGTTCAATCTTAGCGGCCTGCACCCATTCACGGTTGGAGATGACACTCTTGAAGCGATGCCGATTGACGAGGATATGGACATGGACATGGAACTCGAGCATGGTGCGCTTCAAGCTGGTGGATCCGCAAAAGAACCCGGGAACGCGAATCTTAATGGTTCGGCGCACGTAAATGGGATGGAAGGAAGCCCACGCGAAGGACACGGCGAAGGCGAATCCCACGATGGTTCAGGAGGTTCAGATGGCTCCTCACCTCACGCCCCATCGAACAGCTTCTCATCCCAACGAGACCGGTCTGTTGACGCTGTGACGAGTGCGTCGGATGAATGGGATTGCGGTGGGCCCGGTGCAGTTTTGTTTGGAGGAGAGAAGGAAAGAGGGAGGAAGGGGAGACCTGGGCCCGGAGGGGGTGGGATTGAGATGATGGAGGGGGAAGATGTGGGCGTGCCGGTGGGCGTGGGCGCGAGAGTGGGAAGGCGGAGGAGCAAGCTCGTGAGTGTGAAGGAAGAGGGGACGGGCGTTGAGGTATGAGAACGCTGGGCGCGTCATGCCCTGTGTCTATGCACTTCGAAGCATTCTATCGTCGACCTCGGAGGCCTTGTTTTTCGTTTATGCTGGCCGTTTCTCCCCCTTCATTCTTTGCCTTCATGATATGAGGTGTTGTATCTCCTACTTTCCATGTTTTTTTTCTTCGCGGCATCGATTTATTTCTCATCTTCCGCTTTGCTCGTCTCCTTTCGTCGGATGTGATTTCTCCCGCGTCAATTCCTTCGATTTTCTTTGTACAATCCATCCTGCTCATGACTCTTCGTAACTGTCCCTCTTGCGATTCTTCGTTTTGTCCTACCAATCCTTGCCTTTCATGACTTTTCATTCGATTTCTTTCAAATCGGCTGGGGACGTTCACAAAAATGTGCCATAAATCCGCCAACTGTCCCCTCACCTTTTCCCTTTCACGTTTAGTTATTAACTCGTGAGACCTCCCACACTTTCCCTCCCCCATTCACTAAGCAAGGAAAATCAAGGCGCAGTCTTAATGAAATCAGAAGCTGTTCAATCTCTCTCTCTGTACTTGTGTACTAGTATCTCCCTTTGTACCAAAACTTGAATTCTTATTTCCCTTTTCTTCCTACTTCTCTTATCTTGTCTTATGTGTCTCACGATGAGATTATGATTCATGCGTACGCTTTACTTGCATACTTCTTTCTTAGTCTTGATGAATGTATACGTGATGTCTACATGGCAGGCCCATCGACTTCGGGTTCACCACGTATCAACCCGCTAACATCTGGTCCTAAGCTTATCAACGTGGGCAAAAAAAGAGGGGAAGAAGACGACTGGAGATGACAGAAGTAAATGAACGCACTAACTCTACAGCTAGTGCGTTTTATTTTTGTAACCTCCTTCTGGGTTCGGATGCGAGTCGCTGTACTGCCCCAGTGCCGTCAGCCGCTTTTTCTTTTCTTGAAATGCTACCTACTGCAGTAGCTTGCTTGATGACGCGCTTCCACAAGTATAGGATGAGTATTTTTGGGAGCGGACGCGAGGGGTAGAAGGGTGGAAGGGGAAGAGAGAAGTTCGAGGTGGAGCGCCAGGGCGAAGCGTAGAAGAGAAGGGGAAGGGGAAGGGGACGGGGACGGGTATGGTCGGGTCAAGCATAATCAGGATGGCTGGGAGGTATCGCCCTGAGAGAGGCAAGAGTAATGTAGGAATGTATTAGTTGGAAAGTCTAGTAGTGTGTAACCCACTGAGCGCCTAGCATTGACGGGCAATGAGTTGCTCCGACTCTGATTCCGAGTACAAGTCCCCCTCGGTCATTCGTTGGGGCAGCAGAGGCTTGACCTGGGAAGCCCTCGCAGAACCCGGATCTTGCAAAATCTACTTTTAGATAAGATTTCCGTATTTTTAAAGCATCGAATCAAGGATCAGTAGTACGTATAGTGTCGGTGGCAAAGAACTGGCCTCTATAGGAAGAGAACTCGACATCTAATCCTGTCAGCTCTTTCGAATGCGATGTCATAGATACTTCAGTAGATCCGGAGCGGTAGAATTGTGGCGAGCACCGGCGAAAGGGAAAGTTGTTACACGCGTACAATGACGAAAACGATGACGATGTCTTTCTACCCGTCCAGCTTCCGTTTGTAGTGCTTGCGGTCGTTGTCCGCCTCGAGTGCGAACGGACACGGACAAGGCGGGTCTAACCTGTCTAACCCGAATCTGAGATCCTTCAGAGACCGGGCAGACGTTCCGGCACAGCTGTCGCAGCGCAATGCATTGCTTAAGAAAACGATACGGAAAAATAAATCAAAGCATCTTTGTGGGGATGGGATATGAGGTTTCACGTTTCCATTCTTGTGCTCGGGTTCGCGCCAATGGAGGCTATGCACATTCTAAATGGGTCTTCGGTGAACTCAAGCAAAGCCCTTTCCGGCGTTCCTTCCTTGAAACGAACCGAATGCTCTGTTCAGAAGAAATGAACAGGAGAGGAGCGGGATCCGGATCTCGGCTACCATTAAGATGGAATGAGACCTGAGATTGGATCGGAGTAATAGTATGGGGGATCTGGTAATTGCGGGGAATGTAGATGGAAAAGGGAAAATGGATGGGGTAAGTGCAAGTCAAGAGCAATTTCTGTCTCTGGACTCTGGCTATCGTCCGATGTGTTGTGATTGCGATATCGGTGCAGCGTGGATGCTGGTAGGCAATAGCAATGTGAAGTTGAATTTGAAAGATAGGAACTCAAGTATGGGATTGTCGGCGATTGGGGACTTTGCGAGGCTATTTGGTGGGTTCGGCCTGCAGTGACCTTCGTATAAGCGATTAACAGACTCATCGTAGCGTCCCATGGGAACAAAACACATACCAGACACGAACGCATCGTTGTTCAAAACCATGCATACCGGCTTTCAGTTTTCCAGAATGAATCAATTCCCGGTCGGATTCGCCGTTATTGAGCTTCGAGTTCCGAATTTGACGGATTCCAAGGCGGTGCGAAGTCCACAAAAAGGCAGAATGTGCACAAACACCCATAGATGATAGAGTACTGATGATACGTGATATTTGGTCCAATAATAACGTTGCTCCTTTAAGTTGAGTTGGGAAAGAACATGCGCGAACTCGACGGGTGCGCAGGGTTCAACCTTCAGAAGTCCCGATAAATCGAAAACATCGAAGACTCCAACGTGTGCAGCGACATGGCCGACGGCGAGAACGTCGAATTCTGGTAAAACTTTCCAATTAGTCCTAATCACCACCCTCAACCTTCATGTCGAGGTTCGAACAATCGTGCCCATCCCGAGCATCCTTCCAAGCGCTTCCAGACTTTCAAACATATGTTTCAAGTCTCGTGCTGTTCGGTGTCCTGGTTCGAGGGTCAAAGCCCAAGAGAACGCATCTCGGAGTCGGAATACGTCTATAGAAGCTTGGAGACCATCCCAGTCCCACGATTATTAAACCCAAACAAACCCTCTTCATCATAGATATCGAAACCCGCCAGGAGTCGTACGCCCCGGTCGCTTAACATCCGACCAAGTCCGAATCGAAGCGTCCAGTACCAGTTTAGGTAGCTATCTGCGAACAATCTCGTTTCATCAATGGGCCACTTTACCCATGAACACGCCGAACGATAAGAGACACGGCTATGCGGAAGAACTGAGTGCTGCCAGTGCGCTAAACCGGACGATATGAAAGTTCATGGTTATAACTTTGGATGCTTGTCTGCCAAAATGGAGGTCTGGATATGCACCGGAACCGCATACTTCATTTTCTATGTCCAAAGGAAGAGGCGGATATATCAGGGGACGCAAAAGATCCGACCATGCGAGGTCGACTATGACAAGATTCTCATGGTCATGTTTGCAAAATGCACAGATAAGGATAGATAGCAGCATCATCGGCGGGCGCGACCCACCCCTACTTATGATACGTAGAAGGGCGTCTTTTTTCCATCTTGACCAGCCTTGAGTTCCATCGATTGTCAGATAGAGGCAAAGCAAACATCTCCTTGGACAAACTTTTCCGCCTGCTAGGCAACGCTTTGTTGTCGGTGAGTCGTATAGATGATGACAAAATAAGACTTACTAATGAAAAAGCCAATTTTCCCAGTACATGCACGTCCGTTAGACATCAACGGGACAAGAAGTTCTTGGAGAACACGCGCTGTGGGGTAAATAAATACTAGAAGCTCACCTGAATACAGTCAGCATGATTGTCGAGAACACACCAGCAACT
Organism: Hymenochaete sp. R1; assembly: GCA_019400425.1. Lineage (NCBI taxonomy): Eukaryota > Fungi > Basidiomycota > Agaricomycetes > Hymenochaetales > Hymenochaetaceae > Hymenochaete > Hymenochaete sp. R1. Next base: position 21,747 of record JAFREE010000227.1, read on the forward strand.
CCTGTGTGTCTAGTCTGCCGTGAATCACAGATTCGTGCAGATTAAAAGTACTGCATCGTGTGTATCTCAAACCTTCAAAAGGGAATGACAAATCGGAGGATGGCCGACATCTCCTTTAAGTTGGGATTTGGTGGTGTTAGAAGCTTCCTACAGCGTCCCTGACACCACACCTTGGATTCTTCGGCCTTCCGTGAATACTCTTCTCCCACAAATATCCCGACAGCGGTCCGTGATCCGTCGTGCTTATTTGAACAATAAGTTGAAGCGGCGAACTGCGAAGATACGCCAAAGGAAGTTGACTTCACGCACCTCGGAGATGCAACTGATAGGCCCTGGAAATATGTGAAAGAATAACGCAACAACGTGCGGTTGAATGTCACGCTAGACTATCAGGACACGGGCTCGGGAAGTAGCGGTAGCTAATGGTACTTACCGAAAGGCGCCGCGGTGGTGATAACGACGCTCTCTTCCTCGCTAGTAGGTTCTCACGGAAGGAAAAGTTCGAGTCCGGCATGGGTTAGAGATGGCATTCATCTCATCCTGTGGCCTTTTTTCGCCGAAGTCCGGCTGCACTGTCCCGCAACATATTTGATAAAGCCATGTGTCAGCCGACTTCGACTTTGTGCGACGTGCAAGCGTAAGTCTGAAGACAGATCGAAACAACTTCAAAAGGCAGAGATATGCATATGTGTTCCATCGCTCCAGTAAGGACAGAAACGAAGCACCTACACGCCAGGAAAAAATTGTCAATTTCAACGGCGCGTGTAGTTATAGAGAAATGCTACCTTTTTTTTTATATCACATATACTAAAATTTGCTCGCCGCTACATGTCAATACTGAAGGATCGGAAGTCTCACCAATTATGAGCATAACGAAGCTCAAGACAAAGCTCACGATGTGCGAAGACCTGATTTTGGGAAGGACTAGGAAGAGAAAGAAGAGAGGGGTGGGGGTGTGGAAGATAGAGGAAACAGGGACGGACTGCAGACAGCTACAACGACCACTTAAAATAAGCAAACTCTCTATGGTGCCCATCGCCCACATGACGAAGTTATCGATTGCTCGCAGTCTCTCATGATCAACTGAAACCCGAAGCGCTTCCTGAAATTTGAGAAAAATTGCTCTGCTGATTTGTACTGGATCTCCTATATTGAGCATCTGACGCGGCGCCTGATTGGAGCCAGGTCATCTGGGAAAGTTGAGTTACCCGTATGACTCAACATTCCCAGTCACTTCCAGTGGAAACGTGAGCATGGGGCCACCAAAAACGACCATATGGATTCGCTTTAAAGTCAGTCATGAAGTTCGCAAGGTTCGTTAGAGGCAAAACAAAGGAAAACAGTTAGTTTGGTGAAGACGTGATTCTAAATAGAAAGAACCTGAAAGCGGATTTTGGATTTCATCATTTTTTTAGCGGAATAATCACGTGGTGGTTCACATACTCATTTGGCCTTGCAAATCAAATGATGAACGCGTCGCGACGCGTTGAAATGTTTGCCATCCAAGTTACTGGCACAAATTTCACTTTCAAATCTTCATCATTCTCTCTTTTTTTTAAAGAGAATTGTCAGCGACCTCTGCTAGATATGAGCTGTCGCAAGAAGGTCGGCATCCGCCCCCGTCGCTGACAATACACAACAAGAATATTAAACGCCACCCAACATAGACCGGTATGAATACATCCATTGAGGATCCCTACAGGATGCAACTCACAGTTATTTTATAGGCCTATAGCTATAGGGCCGAACCAGGGCTCAAGATTTTCACGAACGTTTCTTCCCCTTCTTCTCTCGCGAAGCTTCTTTTTCCTGTCTTTCCTTCTCTTTACGCTCCTTTTCTGCCTCCCGGATAGCTAATTCGTGCGCGGCGTCGTTTAAACCTAGTCGATTGCGTGCAATCTTCGTAATTAGCAATGGTAGTCAGAGTTGAGGTTCAAGTAAGGTTCACACAATTCTACCACTCACTTCAACTGCGCAGAACTATCACGGAACCAAAATTGAGAAACAATAGTTTGCCCGTAGTCGGATTAATATGCTTACCTGCATCCGTGTCACTTGAGAAATAGAAAAAACCATCAGTGAAAAGTAATTGGAAAGAAAAGTAGTAATTAAAAAGATTCACCGAAGATGGTATTCTTCTCGCCATACTCGTCGCCAGCGTCCGTGCGAATCAAAGAACCAAAGTTATAGTCTTTGACCTTGTCCTTATATTCCTCGATAAAGTCGCGCCAGCGCTTTTTCCCATCCGCACTTTTCATCCATTCTTCGTCAAGTTTTTTGAGTCCGTCGTACGGCTCTTTCACAAGCTCGGGGAATTTATTGCTCAGATTCTCAAAAATCTCGTCGTCCATTCTTGTACAGTGGTGTCAGTTAGACCTCTTACCAACCGTACTTAAGGAGCGCTTACTTTGTCAGCCGGAGTTGGGTGGGCTCAACTTTTTCAAGGAGGTTCCAATACACCTACCACCCAACGGTGAGATGCATGAAAACATACGGAGTTTACCGTACCTGAGCGTGCTCGACGGCCTTCACGGCGAATCTTTGGTAGAGAATCTGTCAGTAACTGAGCAGCGCGAGTGGGTACCATCAGCGATGAACTGACTGTTTCTCGATCTAAACTTGTCGATGCATAAATCAGCTGGTGCGCGATAATGTGAACGGAAGCTTGTACCTCGACCAGGTTCTGAGCATTGTTTGGATCGAATTGGGAGGCCATGTTGATTGAATGAGATCAAAGTCCTTGATATATATCTGTGTGGAGAGTGCTAGAGGTGTTGGCAAGAGAGAAAGAGGTGTTCGTGACGTTGCAAGCCCAGGTCTCCCGTGGCATTCTCTTTGGTCTAAATTGGACAACTGCTACCGAGATTTGATCGACATAAATAGTCACGTGGTTAAAACGCGACTACGGAATTTCCATTTTCCTCTTTCTCTTTCTCCGAAACCATCTCGTCCTCATCTTCTTCTTTCCTTTCACCACCATCTACCTTGTGCTCTTTCCCCTGCGCTCCTCGTCGTCGCCAGACAACGATGAGAAAGTGTAACTCATCTTTGAAAGCAATAAATTACTAGGCAAATGGGAGATGCTGAACTCAATGCTGCCTCGAATGAAGAACATAACGACTCACAAAGCAACACAAAGTCTGTCACATTTCCCGCTGAGGGGTTGGCTTGACCTAATATACTTCACAGCCTCAATATTATTCGTGAATATGTCGAACGTCAACGAAAGCTTCTCAAACGAATTCGACAGGATGTCGGTCGGCTCAGCGATTTCAGACGGACGGCTGACTCCGACACTGATTTAGAAGAGTCCGTGAAAAGGATATTCCTCGACGATAAAGATAATTTGAGGGAAGGGGAGACAGAAGTGGACTTCCGCTATGCGCCTTCAGAGAAACTAAGTGGGCTCATGTCGGATGTTGCTGGGGCTGAAGAAGCAACGATCATCAAAAGCTTGGACTGGGAACGATTTAAAGGACAAGGCGAGTCGCATGTCCTTTAGCCTTATCTCCCAAATTAAATCCGGTTTTAGATCCATCGCGACTAAAAACATTGACTCCGCAGTCTTCCTCTACTGTATTCCCACCACCTCCATCCCCTGTTACACAACGTCCGGACTCATCGAAGAATGCGCTGGCTACTTTCATATTCGGCTCAGGCACCTCGTTTCCCAAACCTAAGCAGTCTCCTTTACAACAGCATATCTCTGAGTTACGGAAGAAACTTATTGACCCAGCTCTCGAACATGCTAACCAGTTCATCTCGACACTTCCTCCCGATGAAGACAACGAAAGCAAAAAGACCAAAGGGCCAAAGGGACGAGACATAGGACTTCAAGCTAGCGTACGTGCGGCAACCATGAGGAGGCGTCAAGAGGTAGCCTCAGAAGCTGCTACCACGCGTCCAAGAGGCCATGGCGGGCGTTTCTTGAGAAACGGCGAGTCAATCAAGGGTGCATTTGATTTCCCGGAAATGTCACTGTCGCCATTGATTTCTCCGGACGACATGTCTCGACGTGAAGGCTTGGGATCCATCACACCTATTCTTTCTGCGCAAGAGCAAAAAGAATTTCTTGAGAGTGGACGGCCCAAGCGCAATCGCCGGCCTACAGCACGATACGCCTCATCTGCCCCTTCCACGGCAAGTAATTACAATGCGAAGGATACCTCAAAATGTGGAAGTCGAGAGCTCAAGGATAAACCGACAATACTCTCTCCAACGCCCGGGAGCGCACCACGCAAACCCCTGACAATCCGTATCCCCCCTCTTTCGGTTCTAAAAGGTCGTCGAAGCGTATCGGAAAGCGAGAATACCTCAGCGCTATCACTCTCAAGTCGTGATCCAATGTCGCAGACACCTACTGAGAGTAATTTCACGGGTTTCGGAACCCCAGCTACGGTGGACACTGTTCTCGATGAACGGTGGTCGGGACACTTTACACACACACCGGATATAGCCTCCGTTCAAGCGCACAATGAAGGTTATAAGGAACCAGATATGACATCTTCTCACCCTTATCCTTTGGTAAAACATGAGGACAATCTATATGGAGACCGCATGGATATCGATTTGAGTGATTGGGACTTCCGAAGTCGACTCGATGAATGCAACGCGAGACCGACAGCGACAATCTTCCCCGATGGTGAAGGTGGAGGGCATTCAAAGCAGGATGACATGAACATGGCCATGCTTTCATTCAATGGACATCTCAGTCCCAGCAGCTGTCTGTCTCAACCTGACACTTCTTCAGAACTGCAAATGCGACGGGCTGTGACGGGTTGCGACAGCATAGCTTCTCCTGCGTACTCGTCCCCGACAACGGGCTTGGGGCCGCAGTGCTCAGCGGTTTCGTCCAGCGCAAACGGGACTTTTGTGCCCATCCAGGTCTCGTTTTCCTCTGCTTCATCGGGCAGCCGTACCAAAGAGTGGACAGTGGAAGAGCAACGTCAGCTTGATGCATTACTTATCCGATACCCAGATGGAACGAGGTCGCGGTGCGTACAGCGAATGATTAATTGCATTCGTTGATGGCTCATGTTTTCCATTCTCAGATGGTCAGAGATCTCAAAAGCTATGAACGGTACTCGCACGCCTCGACAAATTTCATCTCGTGTCCAGAGACATACTAAAGGCAATGGACAATTAAGTCTCGTATGAAAGCTTGAATGTCTAAGTTTTCTTCTGTTTTATTTCTTAGTACTTCTTTGATATACTCTCCTTTTCTACCTTTCTTACTTCCACCGTAGACTCCTACCTCACGAACTGCCCCTCTCCATTTTGCTGTATTCAAGTTAAACGCCTTTCTGTATCCTTATTCAAATGACTCCCATTCATCCAACTAAAATATACTTCTTTTACTCCACGAACCCTATATAAAAATGCACATACAGATAAGAAGGTCAGAAAAAGACTTTCGGTGACAAAGTCGAAGGGCTCCCGGCGGCTTCTTCAAAGCCTTCCTCATTTACAATTGGAAACTACACCCTGACCTGCCGTCACTGTCTTGCTCAGCGAATCCATCGCATCGGACAACGCCGATGTAACTGCGGGGTCCGTACTGTTCCATAACAGCAATCGAATGATATATTAGTACAATCAAGAGTGTAGGGAATGTAGATGCTGGAAGAACAGACGCACGATGTGATGTTACCCAGAGCGCTCCCCGCGTCCGTCAATCCCTGTCCGACCTGGTCTCGCGCGCTGGATGGTGCAGTCTGCCCCTGAACAAGCGACGCTGCGATCGTTGAGATACCATCTTTTGCAGAGCCGAGCGCCGTAAGTGCGGTTGTGGTGGCATCCGTCACTGCAGCATCACTGGAATTGGCAAGAAAAGTCGAAGCGATATTACACAAATCAGTCAGCTGTCCGAGATGTTTTAATATTACTGATTTCTGGTAGCAACCCACCTTCCACCTGCACTGGCAAGGTCATTCACAGCTGAAGTGGTCTTCGCGAGATTTGAAACCGTCGAGAGACGGTCGAGGTTGCATTGAAGGTTTCCTACCTGTCTGCTTTCAATAGGAGCTTTAATTTGAAACGGAGTATCGGTCAGCAAAGCTTCTTGACGAATCATCTTTAAATGCAAGCGAAAAAGACTGACCGGACCAGGACGATACGACGCACAAGGCGAGTACGGCGGGGATGGCCAGCATCGAGAAAAATGAGCAGCGGAAAGACATTTGAGAGAATTTGGATGATATAAGTATATGGAGGAACGAGAAGTAATTGGATTCGCAGGAACGAAAGTTTGAAGGATAGAGATGCAAGAGAAAGTAAAGGACGAAGATGAACTTGAGGAGATCTACTCGACTGGAGGAACAGTGAAAGCCGTTGTCCGCCTTTTATATAGTTTCTCGGAAGCAGCGCGGGTGCTGTTGGCGTTGCTGCAAAGCAGAACCCACATTCGCTAAACCAGGACAGTTCAGACCGGAGAGAATCATAAAGCATTCTGTGCTGACTCGCCTGTTCCGCCGGAATTCTCGGGTTTAATGACTGCACCCGCGATTGCACCCATACAGCCTTGGCAGTAGGGGATTAGGTAGTGAGAACATCACTCATGCAGGGCAAATCCACATTCGTAGACCAGTGCAGATGTTTAGAGGAAGAGAGATGGACAGAATATTGCGACGGTCGCCCAGGTCTCGCCATAGTAACCAGGCTCAGCCGCTCAGGCTCACAAGTCGTTGGAAAGTTCAATACATGTATCAGTGTATCACACTGCTCGTAGTCGCTGTATTTGCAAGCGGTCGCCATTCGCGAAATTGCGAGCTTCTACGTCTTGTCTTTCGTTGATGGAATCGCACGGAACGCCGTTACAGTGTTCGGGCTAAAATCCGTTTCGCTTCGTAGGGTACATAGAAATACATGATGGCTTGTGAGTGGTCGACAAAATAATGAAACAGACTAGCCATCCCTCCATTGGTGTGTACAAGCCGTACAGCTGATAAAATAGTCAATGGCAGGTGGAGCAGAGTCAACTTTATAACGCACCGGTAGACTAAGACAGGGAGTAGTCTTCGTCAGTCCATCGTATCCACTACTTGAAATTTTAATGCAGAGAGACCCACAAGTTGTCATAGGCTCGTCCGCGGACCGGATTTGTAGCTGATAGAAGTACGCTCGGTCATTGTCGCAATTGGGACACGCGACTGTGGGGAAGAAAGAGTGGATGTCAGTGGCTTGCCCATGTATTGATTGTAAAGTAGGACTCAACGTACTGCTCGTTGAATCCGCGTCTCTCCACGTAGCCTCCCCGCCAAGAACGTCGTCAACCGCTTTTCGTACCAGTCGTTCCCGAGCAGTCATCTGGGTTTTCACATTTCCAAGAATGACAAGACCGATGAAACGTCGCACGAGGTCAAACTACTGCTAAATGTTTTTGGCTCTTATATAGGCATACCTGCTTATCTATTGGAAATTCGTACGCGCAGGTATTACATGCCCACTTGTTGAAACCCGTGATTGACGAAATGACAAGTCCATTTGAACAATTCGGACAGAAGAGCATCAGTGGAAAAGTTTGAGAAATTTGAGAACACAGCGTTCTTAGATTTACAGTCTCTGTACTGACTCAATTCCAAAAAGGGAACTCCGAGATTCTCGGGAAGTCACCATGTCAGCCTCGTTGCCTCACTCATTGCTCACTGTGAGCTAAGTCAAATCAATCAAAACATTTTCATGAATTTATGCACACAGATAATAGA
>JAFREE010000228.1:0-29443 GCA_019400425.1 Hymenochaete sp. R1
GGAGAAGATCCATTATCTGAAATGATTTCTCAACTTCCTTCACTTGAAGAGCTTGAAGTGGTTGGATTTGGCGATGACGACAGTACTAGTGATCCAACAAGATTTACGACCATGGATACCTATACTAGGCCCCTTAATTTGCCTCGGTTACTCACACTCACGTTGTTATCCATGCCCACATCACCACTCCTTGATCGACTCATTCACAGTTCACTTCCACTGTTACGCAACGTGATCATAACGCCATATGGAGATACTCCTCCACCATTCTCTCAAGTGAACACATTCCTCTCCACTCATGGACACAAGCTTTTATCGGTTGTGTTTCATACACCTCAATCATGGCCCATTGTACGATTCCCACCTCCGACTACGCTTCTTCAGTTCACTCCGAATCTCCGAGCACTTTCCCTGGAAAGCACAGGACTGACGCTCGTGCCGCCTCTCGCCACATCAGATAATTTCAGTCACCCACTCGAATCGATTTGGATATCTCGACCTACATCTGGTCTCCTCGATGAGCTTCTTCGGATTCTGAATTACCTTCCGAAGCTGAAGGATATTCGTGCAAGGGATGTTCGATGGGCGAAGAAAGGGATGTCTGTGGAAGCAAGGAGAGCAGGATTTCAAGGTGAGATGGGATCCTGGGCTCGGATATTGAAGCAGAGAGGGATAAGAATGATGGATGCGGATGGACTACTTGAAGGAACAGTTTAGCTGATTGTATATGCTTTTTTCTTGCTTTCGTGGATTGTTTCGTCTGATTATCCCTTTCCTTGTCTTGTCATTCGTCGCACTGTACTATTATTACATCACTCCACTCAACTTTCCAACAAGCCTATTTGACCGAGGTCGGCCATGGTCATTGACTTCACCGAGCGTTGTCAGCACACTACGTTGTTCACTAATCCATCCGCTCATGCCCGACCTCGGCGTATTGAACAGTGCTGTGCTTTTCTTTCCAAGTATGACTCACATTGACAACCTCCATCCTGACTTTCTTTTGCTTTACCTCAAATCATTAACATGTCTTCACCCACTTCAGCAAACTTTGCTCTCAGCACGGCCTTCACTCGCTCTCCACACGGCGGTAATCCTGCTGTGACGTTCTTCCTCCCCGACCGACTTTCATCCACTGACGCATACCTCCGCGTAGCTCAAACATTCAACCAACCGATAGCTACATTTGTCTTTCCCCGGCCAACTGCGACTTCAGAGGTCGACGGGGTTAAAGAGAATGATGTTAAAGATCTAATGAGGACTCGGACCTTCGATGTGAAATGGTTTACGACGGAACGAGAGCCACCGCTTTGCGGGCACGGTACTATCGCCGCTGCGTCATATATTTTTAGTAGCGGACGTGTTCCTAGTTGCGTCGATACGCTCTATTTCGTGAATATCAACAATGTAGTTATTACGGCGAGGAAGGTCATACAGCAACTGACACCTCTTACTCCTGTTGATGGAGTCGAGAGTCAGGCACTGGCAGTACTAGTAGACGAGGCGCGCGAGATGATCGAGATCGTGCTTCCTGCGTTTGATCCTCTTGCGGTCTCTGCAGAAGAATTCAAGCTAGCGACGGAAGCCACGGCACAAGCGTTTCATCGTCGGGATGTACGGGTCCGAGAAGTCTTCAAAGCTGGTCCGGGGAATTTTTCAGGAAGTGAAATGTACCTGCTCATTGTTCTCGAGGATGGAGAGGCACTTTCGGGTGTAGATTTGGATCCGAGCGCTTTTGTACGTCCTTCAACCATGTTTCTCCTTGGTGAACGTTACCTTTGACAATACCAAATGGTGATTCGTAGCTATCTACATCACCTTTTGTCATAAATGTCCTTACCGTTCGGTCCAAAATCCCAGGAACGACTTACGAGACACGTATGTTTGCACCCCTCGCCGCTCCTAAGGTGCCAGAGGATCCCGTCTGTGGCTCTGCTAATTGTCTCTTGGCTCCGTACTGGGTAGCTCGACTCGCATCTGAGCTCGATAGGATTGGGAAGAGTGAAAAAGGAACGACGATGAAAGTTAAGCAGGGAAGTGCGAGGGGTGGTGATCTTTGGGTGAGGTGTGATAAGGAAAATGGTGCGGTTGTACTGAGGGGTGAGGCCGTTGTAGTCGCTGAAGGGAAGATTTTCTTGTGATATGAAAGGGTTGACTGCTTAACAATTTGCACCTACACTAGATCTATGGGCTAGTTGTATGATGGTATATAGATAGTAATAAGTAACAAACGATTGAGGAGAGGAATGTATATACACAAAAAAAGACAACTCGTGGGAACTTTCTTTCGCGCGTCGCGTCGCGTCATTTCAGTAACGCATCCATCGTTCTTAACCTCGTTCCCCTTCCATCTTCCGCACTATTTATCTCTTGTGGCTCCCATTGTAAAATGTACAGTTCTGATGATGACACTGACATTGAACTTAGGCGTCATATCGACGACTTGCTGCTCGATTACGCCCGAATGCATCTTACGGTCGACCACGTTCAGTACTCAGAAGATGAAGTGTATGGGGTGCGTCCCTCTCTTTTCACTCCCTCATTCGTCGGTAGTCCAAGTTTATTTTGACCTGCTGACTCTTTCTAATGACCGCTAGTTCTTTGCCAACCTCAACCCTATTCCAACGCATGAGCCTGGCCAGCTCGTCCTGCCCGGCGACCCTTGGGAAGCCCTCAAAGTCCGCTGGGAGTTTGACTCACTGGAACCGTACAAGGAGGCCTTTGAGCCTGACAGGAATTCCGTCGAGATATTGAAGAAGATTCTGGCATTGCCGAAAGCAAGGCCAAGGACCGACACCGTCTGGGAGGAAGATATCGGTGAGGCCGCTTTCGTCTCGGTGTGTACCATTGCGTCATGAATGATTTGCATATCAAGAAACGCGTACGACTTTCAGACCTGGGACACCAATACTTTGCAGAAGCTCCAGGAAGGCGACAAAAAAACTCGGGAGTAAGCCGAAGAAGATTGGTTTGGGGACGCAGTTTGAAAAACAATCGCTTCGGCCGCTTCTCGTTGAAGATGTACCGGAGGAAATACTCAAGCTTTCGGACCACCTGTAGGTAAAGGATGCAATTTAAAAATAGGTCTTGCTGATGCATTTGCTTACTGCTGCAGCGACATCAAAATCGAAATGGACTCTCGGACCCATCGCGAACTCGTTGCCTTACAACAGTCCAACCCCTTCCTCTCTTGCGTTCCACATAAGCCAAAAAATAAAGCCAACACGTCATCCCTCCACGGGAGAGCCCTTGGATTTTTGCGTGCCAAATCACCTGAGTACTCTCTTAGGCTGAGATGCATATCACCACCCTTGTTTCCTCGGATGACCGAGCGCAAAACTGCGGACCGAGATGACGGTTGTGAAGCTATGCTAGATCTGACGAGATTCGGTCCGCTTGAGCTCGAGGAGAGCGAGAAGGATTTCCCATTAGAGAGCATGAAGATTATTGATGGTTGGGGTAAATCTGCGCCGTATTATTTCCGAACGTCTCTGCCTAACCATGTCTATTTTAGCTACACTATCATCGTACTTTACTCCGTCACTTTCATCTGATGCAAGCGAGAAGGACGAACTGGATGAAAAGCTGTGGTTACCTCCGTCCTCAGATAACAGTGATATGTTCAAACATGCCGAGGACCTAAAAATGGGTATGTCTTTCAAATACGCACGCATATTTTCGGCTTTCTGGACACGATTTCTTTAGAACCACCCTTATTTTCCCGATCCGAACGCCCGGGAAGGAAACATACTGGCCTAAAAAATGAAAAAGAGAGGTAGTTATGCATCAAGCTGGCTTCGTTATTACTGAACTGTTGTAACGTACATCTCAGTTTCGCGTCTTTCATGTCTTCTCATCTCGTCCCCGCCCGCATTGTTACCACTCCAACTTCTGACGAAGACTTCAAGCGGTCTGGTGAACCTTCATCTCCGCAACCTTCGGCTCTTTCAATCTCAATGATTGGCCAACCTCCTTCTTCACCCTCAATAGATTTCGAAGTGCGAAACGAAGATATCAGAGTTGGAGATCATAACAAGAAAATAGGCGAATCAACCGATGGATTCGGAAATGACTTGAGAAAAGCCTTGGGATACGTCGAAGGTCCTCTGAAAGAATCGTATCGAGACTTGATCATGAATGAACAGTTGGACGAGAAAGAAAGCATGTTCATGGATGGTGCGTGGTCTTATCTTCTCCTTCACAAGAAATCCATTGTGCTCGTCAAACGTTTGCTCAATTGATACTTTTGGAACAGTCCCAGCCCTTCCGCCTCCAAATGCATACTTGAAAGAACGGACGGGTTCGTAATCTTATTACGTAGATGATGTTATCTGCGCTGCTGCTGATTGGCGATGGCTTGTGATGTAGTGGGACCTACGTACGCCATAAACCTCACAAAGGCTAGTGGTATAAAGTCACTTAATTTGGAGCTAAGTTGGAGGTAAGCTAAGGTGCATATTGCTTTATAAACACGTTGACTTAAATACCTGACAGACCATTCAATTTCGGGATGCGTATCCCTACGCATGAAGAACTCAGCCGAACAGTCTACCCTCCCCTCTCACCATCTTTCCCTACGCTCCCTGAGACTTTCGCTGAAGCTGACCAAATCGAAACTGCAGATTTGTCTTCCTCAGATATGAAAGTGAGCCTTCAAGATGCGGAAAACTTAGCCGAAAATGTCCTTCATGATTTTTACAAGCCCGACATGAGTTACGCCGAACAAGTTATGCAGGGCATGAGTTTGGAATGCGACTCGAAATCGAATTCAGATCGCTTATCATATTTATTTAAAGAATTCGATGACGTTCTTCCGGTGTTTTTCCGGAGTGACCGAAGCCTCGTTTCCCTCATCCGCACTGCAGAGGATGAACACCAAAGCTCCAATGCCAACGAGGCAACGACATTGGAATTCTCTTCTACCGTTACTCCTGAAGCCCAGTCCGACTTTCGTCCTCAGATGAACTTGTTTACCAAATCACAAGTTCAAGATACACATGCTATCGAGGGCTTCGCCGGGGAAGGTAGCTCAAGCTATTATGAATGCAACACAGATGCTCTGGGAGCTGTGGAACTTGTCCATAAACGCAAGAAGCCTCGAATGCGTTACAATCAAATCGATAACCTTGAATATCCCATTACGGTTGACCCTAAGGTACTGATGCTTTCCTACGAGCTACAGGATTCCATTGCCCATGCAAACATAGCACCGTTGCCTCGGGTTCCGCCCTTGTCTCTGTCTCCTCCCCAATACGCTCCTTTATCTTCTCTGATTGGTATGTGTTCCGAACCACCATCAGGCGCTGTAAACAACGTACGGGACACTGTTGTCCATGATGGCCTACCTATGGACACGTGCGATCAGCAATTGGCTTTATCGTTGAACAATCGGCATTTTCAAGTATCAGAGTCTCGGCCACACCGTTCTCGTGAAAGCGTAACTATATCCGAACGAATCAACCTGCGTATTCTTTCGCCAAGTCTACTTTTCGATCGACCCACAGCGTCGAAATTCTTTGATCTTATAGGCAAACATGATAATTCGAAACCATTTCTTGAATCTAGTTCGCTTCCTGTTGAACCCACCCCATCTTCTCAGCGTAGTGATGCAGCAGCACACGAAGGCGCATCGATTTTTGCAGATTCTCTTCAAGACTTGACTCATACCGTGGCTACGCAAAGCTTACTCGCTGACATTCGGGCCTTCACGATTCCTGAACCATGGTCCCAACCTACTTCTCAACACTCGTACCTCGTTTCTAATGAGCTTCTCCAACAGCGCTCTATAGTTTGCACCCTGGAGTCTTCGCTCTGCTCGGCCCGCCTCGTCAGTCGTGAATCGATCTCTTCTGTCCCCGCGGCGGATCCACAATTTGACGCAAATACTGAAATGTTCGAGTCTAACGTAGCAGGTTCGCATGCATGCTCGCCAAGCATTCTCGTCAGTCCACATGCTGCCATACTATTCTTCCCGCTCGCAGCTATTCCTTCGCAAGCGCGCTACTCCGCTCTCTTGAACACCATATGCGCCCAATCATGGCGTTTCTCCTCCGTACTTGTCATTTTCATCACATTCCCGACTTCCCAACTTATCCGAGCTCAGGCTACATTCCCAGAAAAGATTGGGACCGGCTCAACTCTGGTTGTGAACTCATACACTCCACCTATTATCAAGGCTCTAATGCGCATACGACGACACCTCGCTGTGCGTGAAGGCACTGGTGCGAAGAATTCCACGTGTTCGATCGAGCTCGCACTGGCGGATGACGTCGAAGGTACTGCCAAACTGGTGAGAGCATTTGGCGATGCAACACTGTCTGCAATACCATTCGACCTGAACACATATTTGTCTGATCACGAGCAAGAGGTGGGTTTTCCCTTCGCCTCTTCTTTCCGGTTGCTATGTCCAAACCAATACTCATTGGCCAATTTATTTGACTGTGGCAATGCAGGGAGAACAGGATCTGTCTGCAATGAATGGGATGAACGCCTTCTGCGCTGCACTCATTCTGCGGTGCTGCACTCTCGACGGTTTCCTTGAAATGTTACCGGAGGACAGGATATCAGGCTTGGCCGACCTCATTGGCGAAGAACGAGTGGCACGTTTCTAAACTTAATACATACTAATGAATGGCGTAGTCACTGAGCATTGTTTATCGTTGTGCCATTTTTATAGAATGCGATGAATACTGTGCTTGCCACGAGGCAAGCCGCGATGGACTCGGAGATGACTTCGACGCCGATGCTGTCGTCCGACTTAACTTTTGAGGAGGTTGGACGCGTTACCTAGTGTTATTAACATTATCCGTAACCAAATTTATCTGCAGAGGCTGTCCTCTGAAATTGTAGCTTCCTTAAAATACTGAGTGTAATCAGAAACGCGAACATGATATGCTTATAGCTTACCGTAAAGACCGCGAGGGCAATACTTTTAACAAAAAGATGGAACAATGCTATTCAAATCAAAGTAATAGACAAATTACGATGAGGACGTGAGTCGCGGAACCAGTGCAGTAAGTTACATCAAGAATACATGTACAATCCCTGAGGAGATACAGAATAATATCGGTGCAAAATCAAAAGAAAAGCTACACTCGAACGGACGCGCTCGGCAGCAATGTAGACGCTGGCGCAGCTTTCATCGGGGAAGGCGAAGCTGTTGGAAGGTTTACTGCCCGAGGCCCCGCGGCTAGAGCATGGTTGTTGATTGAGATACCTAAGATCGATTGGAAAGTTATAAATTTTACCGCAAAAGGAATTATAAAACGGCTTACTTCTAGTTGCATTCGATGTCTTGTAGATTCCAATAAGGCGGTGGCTAAGTTCGAACATATCGTTTCTTAGGAATGGTGGATGATGTCAGTGTTCGAATCACGATACAATAGAAATCATGTACCTTAGAGAAATGATTATAAACTGTGCGTTCTTGGTGCGGTCCTTGATATAATTCGCAACGATGGAAACGTTGCGGAAATCGAGCGCGGCGTCAATTTCATCCATGAAGTAGAGCGGTGTTGGCTATGGCGAAACAGGAAAGTCAAGTTCAGAGTTTATTTCCGCGCGTTCTGGAACTTACTTTAAACACATGAAGAGCGAAGACCAGTGCCAGCGAACTCAAGGTCTGAGTCAATTACTATTAGCGCATGCAAGGTATAAATTAAGGGACGACAAAAACCTTTTCTCCTCCAGAGAGATTCGAAATGTTTTTCCAACTCTTCTTCGGAGGCATGACGGAAAAAATAATTCCTTCTGAGAACGGGTCCATGCTATCAACAAGTTCCAGTTCGGCGTTGCCCCCCAAAGTGATCATCTAACCAAAGATCCAGCATCAAAAATAGAACTAGCGTTGAAAAATGATCACCGACCTGATACATTTCTTTGAGTTTAGCTGATATTAGACTAAAGCCCGTCATAAACTCGTCCAAACGCTGCTTCCTAAGACCGTCATATTTCGCTTTTTGCGCATCACGAAGAGCGGTCACTCCCTCGAGGTCCTTGGCTCGACTCAAAAACTCTTGCTCACGCTTTCGGTATTCCTTGAGCACAGAAAGGTTGGGGTTGGCACTTTTTACTTGTTCTAGAAAAGTTCGTTACCTTAATGGGCGGCTATACGATCCAACAACAAGAAAGCTCACCATCAAGCAGAGCGACATCGGCAAGGAGTTCTTTCTTTTTGAAACGAGATAGTTCCTCCGACGAGTACATCCTCAACTCATGCGATTCCAAATGCTTCTTTGAAGGAGGAAGGGCTAATTCGGTAGGTTCGGGCTTGACTGGCGTCTTATCCCTATCTTCGGGCATCGGCTCCTCCGAAGGATGCGCAATAGACTGAGGTTCAGAGCCAACTTGCTCAGTTTCGCCCTCCCTCTCTCCTTCACCATTTTCCTCGTCATTATCGTCATCATCGCTGTCATAGGGATGCGCCAAGGTCAATTCAGTTCTGAGACACTGAAATCGAAACTCACTCGACGTCTTCAAGCTTTAATTTATCGTGCTCAGTCTGGTAATGATGGATGTGCTTCTCATTTTCTTTCGCTTCTTTATTAGCGTCATTGAGCTGTTGAGTATACTCCATCTAAAAGGTAATTAGCTCTTGGTTCTGGAGCAAGAACGCCAAAAGGACGGACCTCTTTCTTACGGAATTGCTGTATTTGCTCTGTCTTTTCGTCAAGCTCCGTTTTCAAGTTGTCCAAATCGTCTTTGGCATTCTCGGCGGCACTCTGCGCAACATCGACCTTCTCCTTGACCTCGTCGACGAAAGCATTACATTCTTCGAGCTTTTCGTTTAGATCGCCCAGGTCCGCCTCGATCTCCTCAAGGTTGGACGTGCCGCTTCCCAGGTTCTTTACAAACTTCTTCGCGTCCTTCTCCGCCTTGGCAATGTTGACCTCCGCCTTGGTGATCTCCTCCATCGCAAGGTTGATATGGAGTTTGATACCGTCAACCTTAGACTTCTGAGAAAGGAGCTTCGCACCACCGATATCCAAAATCTTCTTCTCAAGGTCTTTGATTGCCTTTTCGATGACACTAGTCTTCTGTTTGAGTTTATCGACTGCATCCTCTGATGCCTTAATTTCCTCGTCCAGGATACTGATACGTGCAAGGTCACCTTCGTCGGGCTTGTTTTTTGACCTGACAACAACGCCTCGTCATTACTCGTAAATACACAGCGTCAATCGACTTACTTGAGTTCCTTCACGCGTTTCTCTGCGTCAAAAATCCTCCTAGACCCATTCTGAAGATCCAACTCAATCTTTTGCAAGGCCATATCGATCTCCGGAACCTTTCTCCCAAGCCCGTCGGCATCCGCCTCAGCTTCCCTCAGCTTAGAAATTGCGCTTTCAAGCTGCCTCACTGCGTCATCGCTATCCTTTTCATATTTTCGCAGCACTTCAGGTCTTACGTTCTCAGGCGCGAGCTTGGCGCTCATAGCGCCTCGAGCGACGTTGGTACCTCCACCAGACATAGTACCGGACGTGTCGATAAGCTGGCCAGTAAGCGTGACTACGCGCCATCTTCGTGCCCCATATGCGATACGGTTGGCTTGCTCAAGGTCATTTGCGACTAACGTATTTCCAACAGCTTTGAAGAATGCGGGTGCGAATCGTGGTTCTTTCGGTTTGATGAGATCGAAGAGAAGCGGTACATTTTCAGGTGTGTTTGCTCTCTCCATAGCATTCGAGGTCGTGAGTTTCTCAAGAACGAAGAACGAAGCACGACCGAGGTTCTGCGAGCGAAGGTATTCTATGCATGACTGACCCTGCTCGACTGTCTCAACAACAAGATTGTTGAGACTGGGACCGGCGGTCGACACGGCCACGTCGTATTTCTCAGGGATGGTCCCAAGGGCGCCTAGTCGACCCTTTATCGCCAGTCAGCACGAGATTTTTTCTTGAAGTAAAATGTACATACGTGAAAGCCGGCTATACGACCGCTGGCACTAAGACGAGTCAGACCATCCAACACTCGCCCTTGAGACGTATTTGCAGCTTGAGACGCCTTGGCCTCGTCCACCCTCTGTTGGGACGTTGACGCCTTTGCTCGGAAGTCTGCAACTGCCCTTCGCAATTCCTACGATCGAATCATGAGGATGGGGAATTTGGCTTTCTATAATATATTATGTTACACACACCTCAACGGACTTTCCATTGGCAGACAACTCCCTTTGAGCAGAAGCTCTAGTTCTCTTAAGCTCCTCTCTTTCGGATTCCTTTGTGTTGTCAGTGATTTTCTAAAATATGTTAAGATTAAAACAACGGACCTTTCCCTGCAGATCAGCCCGAGTTTTCTCCAGCGCCTCTTTCGCTTCTTCATACGTTTTCTTGACCGCATCGGCTTTTTCTGCGAGAGTATTCCGCTCAGAGACCGCGACGTCCACCTCAGCCTGCTTGGTGTCGATCTTAGTTGTCCATGGTTGAAGCTCCTTCTGCTTAGCTTCAATCTGGTCATGGAATATCTGTGTTTTGTCTGATGAAGAATATCAGCCGCTTATTCGCAATCATCATCTAAAGAGCGGACAGACCTTTGAGACTTTCCTGAATGCGTTCAAGCTCCGTTTCAGCCACTTTGAGGTCCTCTTCGAAACCGTCCAACTTATCCTTCTCCTTCTCTAATTTTTCACCATTGGTTTCGATAGTGCGAAACGCTTCGTCTCGGGCCTTTTGATCCTAAGGAAATGAATGAGAGGATATATCATGCAAAGAGGCACAACAGCCTACCTCCTTCAAAGACTTCTTTAGCCTGGTAGCCTTAGTAGTCACGTGTTTTTTTCGCTCCTCCAAGTCTACTTGCTGCTTCTCGCGCATAGCCAGCTCTTTTGTTGCTTCAGCTGCTGCCGCTTTGACTTCCTGCAATCTTATTAGCAATGGGGCAAAAAAAAATCGAAGAAGGTATGCACTTCGTAGACTTTACCACGCTCCTCAAAATGCTTCTCCAACATTTCGCAGTGAGTAATGTCGTCTTTGTTGCGCTCCTTTTCCTCTGCAAGTTTCGACTCAAGCTCTGCCTAAAAGAAGAATAAGAGTTCTGGTCCAAACCATCAGGTGCAAGTGCTTACAATAGTGTCTGCGTATTCTTGCTCGGCGGCAAAGCACCTCCAGAGGTACCACTGATACAGTCTCGACTGGGCCCTGACAAGTTCGTTTTGCATCCTCAAAAATTCATCAGCTTCCT
Source organism: Hymenochaete sp. R1 (assembly GCA_019400425.1). NCBI lineage: Eukaryota > Fungi > Basidiomycota > Agaricomycetes > Hymenochaetales > Hymenochaetaceae > Hymenochaete > Hymenochaete sp. R1. The sequence goes on from JAFREE010000228.1 coordinate 11,173, forward strand.
TCTTCTTCTCCTCAAGTGCATTCTTCTCCCTTTCTACGATTCTCAAGCGGCCTAGCTTCTCAGCTCTTTGATCGCCAAGGTTCTCGAGTTGCGTGAAAGCTTCTTCGAGAGGCTTTTTATAACGGTCTGTGCCAATGATATCCTCCAGGTACTCAAGGAGACCATCTTCGTGTTCGTTAGCTGCCTTCGGCTTCATCTGAGCGATGCTCTCGACTTCGCCCTGGAGAATGAGGAATCGTTTGTGGTCTAGATCGATACCGCGACCCTTAAGAAGAGTCGTAACCTCAGTGAAATTACTCATGCGGCCGTTTATGGTGTATTTGCTGCTATTGCTCTTGTAAGCGTGACGGGCAACAATAATATCGGAGTTCGGCACAACTTCGTAGTTGTCTGGCCCGGGCTGAATTATGGTTAGCAACCATAGACCTTATTTCGTAGCAAGGGTCACGCACCAAATCCATGATTTCACGGAAATGAACTTCCACGGAACACTCGTCCAGGTCAGGAAAGTTGGCAGAGTTGTGTATGAGCTCAGACAGCTTGCCTTGGCGCATCTTCGACGCTCGGTAACCAAAGACAAATAGCAGCGCATCGATGGTGTTGGATTTACCGGACCCATTTGGTCCAACAATAGCGGAGAACGACTGAGTAGCGAATAAAATCAGAATTACACGCAGTTGAAAGGACAGCGAACGCAAACCTTATGGAAAGGACCGATCACTTGCCGACCCGCATAGCTCTTGAAGTCCACCAACACCAATTTATGGATGACGAGACGGGACTTGGGACCTTTCTCTTCTTGGGTCACAGGGGGAGGCACGATAGATGGACGAGGCCGTGGCACAGCCGTAACCGGTTGGCTATCCAGGAGAGAATGTTCCGGTTCACCATCGGAATTTTCATCCTCTTTTTCCGGCTCTACAGAACTGACGACCTTTGTCGAACTTCGTCCTGGTCTAGGCGTAGCTTGACTGGCTGCCAACTCTTGCAACAGATCTTCTTCATCTGACTCTTCGTTCAGAGTCTCGACCTTCACTTCAGTCTTGGATTTCGAGGATGTAGCCTTCGGGAATCTGTTTGACCGTCCAACAGGTGAAGGTAGTTTGGAAGGTGCCTTCCCTTTTCGCTTTGAATGGTCTTCTTCATCGGATGCGTCACTGTGCCTCCCAGTTTCTGCTGCTTCACCGTTTGAGCTGCTCTGGACGACTGGTGATTTCGACGCCTTTGTTCCACGTTTGGAGGTAGTACGCGATGAAGGTTTAGCAGAGCCTCGTCGGGGTTTGATCTTAGGCGCTGGTTCTTCAAAGTCATCGCTTGAGTCATCTCCCACGTACTTAGGCTTCGATTTCCGAGAGCGTTTCTGCGGTGGCAAAGGTTCGTTGGCATCGGAGTCTTCGCTTCTTTCCGAAACGGGCGCTTGCGAGGTTGCGCGTCTCAGTCCTTGACCATTTCCACTCGTCGGCCCCTGCTGTTGAGAGGGATGCTTCCTGGATCTGGCGTTTGCCTTGCTTAGTGCATCAGATTCTTCATCCTCGTCTTCTTCAACTTCCAAGTCAATTGGCTTTGGCTCGTGTTCAGAACGTTTGCGTTTAGACCCAGAGATCTTGCGCGTTGTCGTCTCCTTCTGTTTAGCAGATGCAGGTTTAAAAGTCGGTTCTATCGATGGTTTTCTAGTCGTACGCCTCGGAGGCATGTCGGATTCTAGGTAAAGGAGACGTCGGCGCCGCGGTGAAGGTATTGGTTGGAAAGTGAGGCGCGTGCCAGACGCGTTCTGCCGAGAACAGGAAACAGGCACGTGATGCTACGCGCTTGGTCTTGTTTGGCAGGCTGACAAAGAAAATATTAATGAAGCTCGCTTGATGGAGATTTAAGTCACAAAGTAATAAAATAAAAAGAATAACGAGCATCGCTAAAAATGCGGGGTATAATGCTAATATATATCTTAGAGGCTCAGTGCGGAGATAATGGATACACAAGTTGTTTGCAGTGGAGATAGGATGAGAGAGAGAGAGAGAGCAAAAGACAGAAGTAAGATGACTTTCCGATATGATTCAAGTCCGTTCCGAGAGGTAAACGCTGAATGGAAGGGAGGATAAACAAAGTATGTAACAGCACGCGTAAAACTTTTGTAGCTGCAGGATCAAAGAATAGTCCAAACCATTGTCAAAGAGCATGTTACCAGTGTCCAAGGTCGACCCTCTCGCGGTCAAACCCGAGCTCAAGCCAGTTCTCGACAGCGTCAAAATCGTTATTGTCGCCTTTAAGACCGACGAAGCCAACCTTATTATATACCAGGGCTGCTCTGTTGCTCCGACCCACATATAAGACAACATGACTGCGGCTTTGGACGTGCAAAAGGCTAAAAAGACTTTTAAATTACGATCCAGAAGAACATAATCAATAAGTACGCACTGTCTAGTTATCTCCCAGACGAGAGACCAGGCAAACCCGCGCTTTCTGAATCTAGGAGGTGTGTATACTTTTGTAATAGCGGTTACGGATCCCGCTGTTCGAGTACATGCGGCGATGCAAGCCAAAGCCGAATTCGTGCCTTGTGGAACCTCCAGAACCCAAGTTTGCTGGGCCTTGATCAAGACCTTAGCTTCCTTTATCGCTCCCTCCATGGTGAGCGTGAATGGAGCCTGGAAAATCACTTGTCAAAACAAAGACCGAATATAACAAGAAAGGAAGCATGACTTACACATTCAGAAGCGAACCCCTCGCAGAGCTGCGCAATTTGCAGCTCGTCCCCCTCTTGTGCCAGTCGCATAATCATCGGTTCGTTGCGACGCGGAGCTGCGCAGAGGGTCCTGGGCGTGCAGTACGAGAAGTATGCGTCATAATATGGCTCGAGAACGCTTGATATTCCAGTGTGTTCGGACCAGTGCGTGGCGAAACTCTCCGCGACTTGACGGACTGCAAATACGGAGTAAACTCGACGAATATTGTCGACCCTTCGGAGTTCCCGTACGATGCTCAACATTCGAGGTTCGACGTGCTCCTCGGTGAGCTCGGACTCGAGTTTCGCAGAGCAAATGAACGCGGGGTAATTTCCAGTGATACCAAAGGTGAGGGATAAGATAAAGTCCACCGTCGGAGCGCCGCCAGACGATGACTGCGAAGATGTGCAAACAATCCAGAGCTCATCCGCTTGGAGGCGAGCACATTCGTTCGACCGGTACTTGTTTATCTTTGCGTAGACGATGTTGGAGCGAGGATCGCGACTCAATACCTTGAGAGCTGCCTTTGGTAGTTCGAGCGAGGAGCGATAAGTCATAGACTTAATTTGACGATTGGAAATTCCGGGCATTGTAGAAAGGGAAGGTGTGGTGGAAAGCAGGAGGGTGACTACAGATGACTTGTTTCGACCTGCGTCCGTTGCAATATTTATATACAGCCAACACAACACCTCATTAAGTACGACCCAAATGCGCTGGGATCAAATCCCTGAGCTCCCATTTCCGGCGATGCAGGTGGGCAAGGATAATCGAGTCACAATTCAAACGCGAGTTGCCCGGCCTCATACTGCTGCAGGCTGCGGTACTGAATGTTACAGTGCACTCTTGCGATGATACCTTTCCTTGTAAGGGATCCGGCCGGGTCTCAGCATTACTTGCCATCATATTTGAAGGACAAGAAGAAGGAAAACAGAGAAAGGCACACAGCCCATTCTCTTTCGGATACTTTGCCAGATTCTGTACTTACACAAATATGAGCGCCAAAAGATGACGTAATCCATTATATGTAATAGCCATCCGGCCTTATGTGATCGAAATTGGCTTATTACAGCAGCTCGGCCTGTGAAACGCAGATAAGATTACCATTTGAAGAAATAAAGCGGCTCCTTGCAGACCCGCAAAAAGCCCGCCGGATGACGCTGAGGCTGAGACAGGTATGAATGAACTCAACTTCTGTATGTAGTTGCTTAGTACCACACGGAATACTTGAGAAGTGGCACTGTCTTCGCGTAAACTAGAAAGGGCAAACATCTGGACTTCGTTTCCCAGAAGCGCTTGAGGCGGGACCGGCGGGAGGGGCGCCGAAGACGCACCGACGGGTACACTAGGACCCATAACAGAACATCACCGACGATGGTGACGAGTCAATTGTTGTCGAAAATGATTGTCGCAGACATTCCTTGTGTTTTCCGACGTTGTTCTGGACAGAAAGGGCGAAATGAGACCTACTGCCGCCGGCGCCACGCGATGTGAGTCGAATCAAAATGATAAGAATACGATGTCGACGAAACCTCGAGCAACGGCTTTACGACCAACAGTAGGAGTATCGCAGTTTCACCGATGTATTTTCTCCGGTTGGTCAGAGATTCAAGCAATACTGCGCCGGAATAAGTGATGATCAGCTGCAGCTCTCGACCGTGAATTTCAAGAGTAATGCTTGCACGGACAGAAGGAAAGGAGGTTGAAAAATGTCAGGGGCCGATAAGCGCTGGCGCTTATCAAAACTTACATAAGCTTATAGGCGATTCCTCGTCCGCGCGACTTCGCTTGGTTGCTTGTTGACCAACTCACCTCAAGAGTCAAGTGCAACCTCAAGCTCCACTAAACACGCAGACTGACTCACTAACTTGAATACTTTTTTCACCAAGCCTAAATCTAGCTCAACGCCAACTTCGTTCGATGTTCCTATGAGTTAGGCGCTTGCTGGCGCCTTTTCCCCCCGATTTTTTTGGGCTCAGCGACGTAGTCACGTGTTATTCTGCAAATGTCAATATCCTGAACCCTCGGACCCACGAGCTGTACAAGACTCGCAACTCCGCAAGTATAGCGAATGGCTTTAATCAGATTCTGGCTGAAAGGGAATTTCTATGAAAAGACAGTCATAATCGCCGGTCAATTGAGATCAGCGTCAGCTACAACTCCGCCGAATAGTTTGACCGTTAAGCACTCATATTTGCGGTTCCTCCCCTCGATCATGGCGCAAACCTGCGAACGGCAACAGACGTTGCTCTCTCTAATTCCATCTTTTCTTGTGACCGGTCCGGTATGAATGGTGGATCTGGCAGTTTCTATTTAGCCACTGCACTGGCACGCCGCCGTGCTGCTCGAGTCGTCCTCCTTGTGGACAAGCAGTGGTCAAGCACCGATTGCTTTCCCTTCGATTGGGGTCTACTGCGTACAGTGAGCAATTTTTTTTTCAGAATCTATTCATATCCCACTATTCTTGATTAGCGCTATATATTAAATGGATGCATCCACTTCGTCGACAATATAAATAAGTTTGAAGCTAAGAGTGGAGTCAACGGCATGATAAATCGTAATGACGTGAAGAGATTTAATTTATATCAGAGTAGAGTATCAAAACACATGAACCCAAATATATGCATACAGACAAGAAGAAGAAGAAAGAAATAGGGGAATAGGTCTGGATGTTTGCTGTGAAGTGACGAGAGCATGCGGTGATAGGACATGAAAGGAACATACATGCGAGTACGACACCGGTCCACGACTGGTTCTAAGCATGGTCATAATTTAAGTGGAAGTGATCTCATAAAGTTCTCGCTGTGCTAATCATCTTTACCCACTTTCGACATAGCTAAGTCTTGTGCCTCTCTTTCAACGGCCGAAGATTCCGAAACTAGGTTCGAATACAACTTGAGCTTCGAGTCGTTTACAGTTAGTGCATTCGAGATACACTCTCCATTCGGCGAAGAAGCTGACTGCGCAGACTCTTTCGTCGAGTTTGATTTGCTACCAGGTTTGAACTGATGAAGTAAAAGACTGGATCGGCGAATGCCGCGAACTTCTTCAAGGAAAGATTCGATGGCGTCCCAGTAGGCCGGATCATCCCACGTGTCATCTGTTCGTATTTAATAAGATAGTCAGAATAGTCAACTTTATATACCCACAAAGGGAGTAAACTAACTGTGCGTCCCCTCTTTAATCTCTACAAACCGGGTAATTCTTCCTTTGCTGGGCTGGGCGCTTGTCATAATCCCAATTTCTTTAGAATCCGACTGTGGCTTATCTGATGAAGAGCGTACTTTCGAAAGAACTTCGAAGTGCATACTTGTCCAACGAGCCTTGCTGACTTTTCCGCCTGTGATATGCGCTTCATCAGCACCTTTTAAACACCCCTTCCTGCCGGTAGCAGCTTCCCATAGCTCTTTCATGTGCCTAGGTGGAACGACCTCATCCTTTGATCCGCTTAACATCAAGAGATGTACTGAAGCTGGTAAACGGCCCAACGACCGGAGGGAGTTCCATTGCCTAAAAAATGGCGCAAAAGTGGAGAAGACGGGCATGATATCCGGAATGAGGCGTCGCTTAAAAATTGTGCGAGTGAGTTCTCGAACGGAGATAACAAGCTAAACCAACATACCAAAGATGTGAAGGTGTTCTCTACTATCAAAGCTGAGATCTACTACCAATACTCATCAGCAAACGATGCAGAGTAAGAATGAAGTGAAGAAGCTTGCTTTGGTCGGATGACGGCCTGCAAGGTCAATGACCTGAGAACCGCCCATAGATTGACCAAAGAGCACCTAATAGGCATCAGTACTTGAGTTCATGCAAAAGACAAAAGGGGCGGGAAGCATACGATCGGCGAGTTTTGAAGTTCAACATTAGTGAGAATGTAGTCTAACGCAGCCTAAACATGCGTTTGAACTCAACACTGGTTTGCGTAATAGTATGGATGCACATACATCCGAATCTCGTCGGTATCCTTCAAAACGAGATTTTAGAAGCATGACCTAGAGGACCAAAGATAAACGTTACCTTTCGTCGACGGTCTGCCTTCCGATTTCCCGTACCTAATACTGCACTTAATCAAGAACGAGCAAGCGTTTAATAGATAAACTCACCCTCGAGGGGAAAGCATAAGCACATTGCAACACATCCTCTGGACGAAGATTTGTGCCAGAGGCAGCGTATACCCAATGTTGTCACAGTTTCCGTGAAACATGATTATCGTAGGATGCGGACCTTCCAACTGTATCACATACATCAAGCGGGTCGGGAACGATGTAAGGAATTCGCTCGTTAGTGCCGTAAAACAAAGCAGGTAATGTTGAGACGAACGATATGCTCTTTTTCTATTGGTGTTTGCGCATCTGTCCGTTTCTGAGGCAGAAAAAAAGCATGTAGCTTGACTTTGTCTGAGGTCGTAATCATAATCTCCTCATATTGAAGGCCCCATGCAGAAGGCGAATGGACAGCTATTCCGTGCCCAGGGCAACACGGAGTATCGAGGATGGTTTAGTTGGTGAGCGTCAGAACGTGCACGTCGCAAGGTCCAAGACACATACTGCGAGGGTGAGGCTCGTAGGCTCCAGGATAGAGCATTATACTTGGTCCATGTCGAATGAGGCTGCAAACTGGTAAACATAACAGATGCGCAACGCCACAAGGGCCAAGGTCAGTATTCGTACGAAATGCTCGTAAAACGAACAACATAACTCACTTACTGATACAAAGCTCATACCGTTATGAGCATCCAGCGAAGGGAGATGAGCGGGCGAAAGGTGAAGAAAAGCGCGTCAAAGGGCGGGGTTGAGAGTTTGCTGCACGACTGTGGTTACACGATTGACGTTGACAAGTTGCGACAAGCGCAGGACGTGGCAACAGCAACGACAGCACCTGGTCCAGGTGTTTCACAACAAAGACAAGCAACAGCACGAGATTGAGATAGCAGTACGGATTGTCAGTAGATCGGAAGGTGTCAGATGTGGTGAGTGTCTCTTCACATGGTCGTCATGGTTGAGGCCAAAGGTGGGCACCGCGCGCGAGCAGGTCGCCGCGGGGCTATCAACCACATTTTGCTCACGTCCACCGCATGCAATTGCGACAAGGAAATCCGCTGAATATCCCATTTTTCAGTCTGCTCGGCTACATACATGCATTCGCTTGTCTACAAGAACGAAAGTGTAAAAGCGAGAAAGAAGTCAGAATTCAGAAGGATTCACATCGCAATAGCATGACCGAACTTTTCGGAGTCACTGATTAGGCAATTATTTCCGACGCGCAAACCTAGAGACTTCAGATGGGACCTTTGCTCTTGAGCATCTCCTGCACTTCCAGGATCACGCCATCATGACGGAGGGCGATGGATCAAGAAAACGTCGTCAGCAGACTCAAGGAGGTAGAGATTCGCAGACTGGGGGTACCGCAGAAGCCTCTAGCGCTAAAGTCCGGCTTCGCGATTTGAAGCCCAAGGCTGATAGCACGCTGCCCGGACCCTCTGTGGCAAAGGACGCACCTCCTAGACTTCTTGTCGACAATGACGTTCCTATAGAGGTCAAATACTCTCAGTTCGGAGACGCAGAAAGTGCCATGCTTGATTTTGGCACCTCAAAGCGAAGACTCTCTTTATCCGATTGGTCTCAGACGCTCAAGGGGATCTTTTCCAAGTTTGACGAGCATGCTAACAGTCTCATTGACAGCATCGAGGCCAAAATTATTCGCATACGGACCCATGGTGTGGAAGATACGGTCTTGCCTGGTTTCACGGAAACTCTCAACGAGCTCGAAAACCTTCGCGTCAGACAAGCACGAGTGTACAACATCCGCGCGTATATTCTGTCCAAGGCGTTACTGCGAACATTACAACTTACCAAGAAAACCAATAAAGGTCATTTCAAGGATAGCAACGCAAGGAGCGACTACAGGAAGCAGCATAATAACTTGAAAAACTACATGCGTGAAATCGTTATCGACCGCAAAAGCTTTGTTGACTCGTGGATCGAACAAAATGGACGGCAAAGTGTAAATCAGCAGCACGTTACTGCTTATCTGATAGGTCTAGGCATTGGAAGTTCAAATATTGATGATCTCATAGAATTGTCGGCAGCTCACGATACTTCGGACGCAACTTCTTCTATCACCGTAAAAGAAACTCTGTCCGACAAGCTGAAGGCAGATCCTTTATTCTCCGTCGCCATTCAGGCGGCTGAATATCGACTTAAAGCGGAACGATATTTGGCCAAAGTCGAAACAGTGATAGGCAAGAAGCTCAAAGATGACATTGAAAGTGTTTCTGATACGAGTGGTTCAGAGAAGCACGCCAATTAGCTTTCAAGTTGGTGCGCGATTTCACTGTCCAACTCTCTGCGTGATCCAAGCTGATAAGATCAAATTACAGTTAATAGGAACTCAGGCTCTTATAATGTTATGTTAGCAGTCTGACTCTGAACAATTATTCATTTGCTTCGTGCGTTATTGATCTATCGTATGTGTGTTTGTCATCAATTCAATCAAACATTTAATAGTCACAATAAATCGGCGACGGAAAGAAAACTGTTCGGCGACTCACTTGAAGAAGCTTGAAGTTTTGCTTTTATGCATTGAAACCTTGACTTTGCTCTTCTGACTTTCTTGGCAGACTCACGATGTACTTCAAAAGAGAACAAGTGATTAGAAACATCCGGTCGAACTGAAATACGCATTGCGGGAAAATAATAGCATCCGAAAGGAAAGGAATTTTTTATGCAAAATGGGTCTCGCGGCGTAGCATACTAGTGCACAAAGCCTTTTTTTTTATTTATCAATAATTCATTTACTAATATCATGCCCGGATTGTTACACCCTTTTACTCGGAGCGAAGGCTACCTACAGGCGTCGAAGCACAATCATGATGGTCAGAATGAATGTGAGCCGTGGACAACGGGGCCATCTTCATGTCATCAAGTGATTCTGAACTAATTCGAAATACGATTCTAATAGGTGGATGATTGAAAAACAGGATGTCGAGATGGCTAGCAGATGCCCATGAACTCGCCCAAGCGCAAGCGCAAGATGGATTCGCCCCAATCTCTGCCAAATCCCGAACCAAAGCGCGTCAAACATTCACGCACCCCTTTTATCCCTAGCGATTTCGTTCGTCGATGCTACGACACACTTGATTCAGCGGAATATGACATGAACGCTTTACTCGAGAAAGTTGATGATATAGAAAACCCAGATCGACGTACTTTTACAGCTAGGATGAACGGCCTCGTCACTATCTTTAAACAAGCTTGCGCGGACATCGAGACAGGCGTATCTCAGACCCTCGACACGCATAGAAAAATTATTGCTGGCGATCATCTTAATGTGGAGAGCGTTGATCTCATCCGGAGAATTGAAGGTGACATTGAGGTCAACCAGACCAGACACAAAAGTCTCCATAACACCGCGGTTTGGGGGAAACTGAAAAGTCAGCTTTCTCTGTATAATCGCATCAGAACCAGTAGGAAACCGACGCGGCATCAAAACTACAATCTCCAACGACAATCTCAGCTCGTGTATGATACGCGGTATCCCTTCGATTACAAACAGGAAGTTACCGAATGGGTACGAGATACTGACCTAGAGGATGCTGATCCACGGGAAGTCCGAGAGTGGTTATTTAATCCATTTTCTTTGGTTGAAAAGGAGAAAGCAAAGGATCAAGACATGTTCTTTGAGTTTTTTGATGACGTCGCTGATGACGAAACGGTTTGGAAAAAACGAATCTTTCGAGATACTTCGCTTCCTGTCAATATCCGCGTCGGACTCGTTTGGATGGAGATATGCGTGTTGGTTTCCGAGTTCAAAGGAAGTAAATCGGAGTAAGTCGTCGGTGTACCGAGATCAATGTTATATATCAATGCTATTTTAGTTCTGTATGTTTTTAAAAAAGGGAGACCACAAATTGATGAAATTAGATACGTTGAACTTATGCACCAAAGGCAACTTCAGAAAATTTCTGGCATGCTCTGTCTGTCGAAAACGGGCCATGGCACATGTAGAAGTATCTATCTTCGAATCCGACCCATTCTTTGTGACGTATGCATTGACTTACGGGGTTTTACGTTGCAGAAGACTTATAATCTCAAGACTCTCCAGAAAGGGAATCAAAGTGCAAAATGGCTACAGTGAAGGTCGAATTGCAAGACAGCAAATATACATAACATACAAAAAGCGTAGCAACATAGAGATCAAATAAGATGAGGTAGTAGTCATCGAATACTTTGATAAATTAAGTGCGACCAGTACCTCATGAGATTCAAAGGCCAAACGGAAAGCGAATCGAAGAGGTCCCGCCTTTGAATCACTTCATTCGTCTTCGTCCGAGTCACTACCTCCAACATTCATATTCGTGCTCCCAGGCCACCTGACCCTCCCGTCCGTCGAATGCAAGTCATTCGCTTCCATCTTTAGCCCCTCCTTCAAGCACCGTCTAAGTGCCTTATTCCTCCCGACAAACCAGACGTCCTTCCCCTGCATTCTCACGACCCTGAACGGGGTCATCTTCCCCCGCCTCTGCGGCTTCCCGTCGCTCGTCTTTGTTCCAGTGCCGTTCCCTCGTCGAGACGTGGTGCTGAAGACGGAATTGGCACGGGCATTGAAGTAGGAGTTCGTGCTGGTATAGGATGAGGTGCTGGCATTACTCCGAAGGGAACCATCGCCGGAAGGAAGGGGAATCCCTGTCCAGCGCGAGATGAGGACGTTGGCAAGGAGCGGGTAATTCTTGAACATGAGTGGTCCCCATGACAGCTCCAATTCCTCTAACATTGGGCAAAGCGTCTTTGAGGGTAGAGCGACGTCATCGGCGGGAGGTCGATAGACAAAAGGATTGAGTTTTGGGCTCGATACGCGTTGGATGGCGAACTTGTTGAGAAAACTTTCCATGACTGTAGGGCTCGATACTCCGATAATTGATAAGTGCGTTAGCCCGGGGCTGTATTGCAAGCAGTCCATTGTTTCGGATGGGAGAAACGAAGCCGTATGGATAGTGAGCAATTTAAGGTTTGCTTGTGAGCGTGTCAGGAGACTAGCGATGCCATTTTTGTTGGTATGAGAGCCGTTGCGCTGTATTCGGATATCAAGGGTTTCGAGAGCGGGTAGCGTAAGACGGGAGAGGAAACCGTTTATATCACTGGCCTCCATAGAGCTAAAAATTAGGTATAGATGACGAAGTGACTCCAAAGTGATTCGTTCCTCCTTGAGGATCTCGACCGGCCCCGAGATACTTCCAGCGAAATACTCGAGGTTTGGTGAGCGTTTCATTATTAACATATGGTCGTCAGCTGACCCAGACCCTTGACGACTTGCGGTAGACCAAAGGTCAGATGCGTTCAACGCTTCGTAGTCAACACTGACATATTTGAGGTTATCAAAAGGAAGCCTGCCGAGAGAAAGTGTATAATCGCCTGCGAGCGAGAGCGAAGAGAGGCGTAGGGAGTGCGACAAGTCGATGTAGGCATCCCCGTTTTTGAAGGGTATGTTAATGTGGAGCAATTCAAGGCGTGGCATATCAATGAGCTCTACTTGAAGTTGTCCTATCTCCAACGTCCGCAAATCGATTGCTGCCTTGCGCCAACGATTCTGCTCAATTGCTAATAGATCCAGGAGTAAGATATGCGGTGACATCCCAACCTCTGAATCTTGAGATGATGAATCATCAAGATCGCTCGCAACCAAGAAATCCAGGGGTGACTTCCTAGAACGCTCGATCCATTGCATCGTCATTTTCACGCCCTTGATCCCCTTAACGCCTGAAGGACAGTCCGTGAACGCGAACCGAGACCAAAGCCGAGGAAGGTCGTACGCAATATTTTTCCACGCTTTGCAAGCGAGAACAAAATTCAAAGGTGAAGCGTACCCGTGTTCGTCCTTGCATAGCGAGCCGGCGTAAGCATCCGTATCCACGTCTGAGATGCAGTAAAAGAAAATTTCGGCGAGGAGCTCGATGGGGAGGCGGGTGATTAAACAGGAGCGCCTGATTGAAGGCCAGCCAGTGCAGCTTCCGTCGTCGACGAGGGATGGGCTTGCATGGACTTCCTTTGGGATATAGAAAAGCCGGCGAAAGCACTGTAAGGCGCTCTGAATGTGAGCGATCTTCGCAAACAAAACATTAATATTTTAAAAGTACCTTTGTGATGAAAGAGCCGTCGCTCGTTTTGACAAGCATTCGATGAATGCCTTCTCCAGAAGCCAATTGCTGAAAGCGACTGGGTCGATCGATACTGCGCACGGACATGATGAACAAAGCTTGCTGAAAGAAGAAATGAAAGTGGATGATGAAAGACAAACCTCATCGTGCTAAGGAGCCACTGTCCTTATATCTCTGATGCCTCGCAGCACTTAGGCCGATGCAACCACACAGCATGCCCCTATCCACCGTGGGTCTCGCAAAGGGAACGCGCAGTGCTCGAGCCCGTAGGTCAAAGCGGTCAAAGGGCCTGTTCTTGTCGTTGTTTTCGCGTCAACGATTGCTCCAAAAGTTAAATTTAAAGTCTAGGCGTGTGGGAACGTAATATACGAACTGGACGAGGATGGAAGTAACTGTGAAATCTGGTAAAGGTCTGGGTCTGAATGAGAATGAGAGAGTACTAGTGAAAGTAATGCGTGCCAGTGCCAGTAACAACGTTTGTGACAAGTGTGACATGTGACAGAAAGATCGAAAACTTGAGCATTTCTTTTCTTTAGTTAGTGTATGACAGCGTCATACAATCACCTTCAAGTTATCATCTCATCTCACCCCAGTTCATGATTACTTCGCATACGAGACGCAATTCATTCAGACTCAAACGTACGCACATTTGATAAACTCGACGATAGCAAGCTTGCGCCGAAGGAAAAGCTAAAGTTCCGGGGACGTCGCCTGGCTGCAGTCGGCGATCACTTCGAAAGAGATTAACAAGCAACGAGTCATACATATCTTAGACATGAGAACGCCTTATCAAGCCCAATATAATTTTCGTCAACAAGAGACCGCATTTAAGGGAACAGGCGCACTAGGAAGTGACGAATTCACACGGGATGTTGATGGTGGCTGTCGCGCTCGGTGCGTTCGAACTATGCCTTCCCCCTAGAAATATCATTAAACTAATCAAACGTGCTTTATCCATGCACTGCAGATTTTTAAACGGTGCACAAGCACATTTCTTTGTCGCGATTTGAACCACGTGGAAGGAGTCTTTCCCAGCCCTTAAGACCCTGGCTAAGAACGTCAAAATCTTTCAACATAGCCCGAGCATCTCTTTTCAAGAACATGTACGAAACTGCATCGTCAAGCCCTTCGTTATAAGATACCACCGATTTTTACGTTTACTGGGCCTGGCGATCTGTATCTTTGACTGATATTGATGAACCGTTAGGAGAATGAGAGGTATGTGCTGAACGATGGATCAGCTTGACAATGATAGAAATGTCAAAAGCATTATGAACAAGATTGAAATCATGATGATCACCTTTTCGACTATACTCGGCCTTTCAAATACACTGCACAGAATATCTGATGCCTTTCTTCCTCGTAACTTTTGCTTCTCTCCTTTATCGTGGTACACACTCGCCTTATAACTGCGCCTCTCGGTCTCGTCGACCACCAATCTCCTCTCAACTGACGATGCGCATCCGAGCAGGATGTGCTTCCCTCCTCATGGCCTTCTGCGTAGTCTTCGTCCAAGCACAGATAGGTCCCTCACAGTGGAAAATGTTGCCCTTCAACCCGCCAGCGCTCCCTCTGGCCGTGCGCTCGCCCAGTCTCAGTACGTGGTACCAACAGGGGAACAAACCAGCTAGCGTTGCTACCGAGAATCTCTGGGCGAATATTATAGGTCCTGACGTGAGTCCCTTCTGGCTGACTTCCTTCCTATTTTATGCTTCGGCACTTTCGTATCCTGGGGTTTTACTCTTTGTGTGTTTGCTGGGTTAATTAACAGCTGTGGAAGACAGTCGGAGGTTTGCGATGAGTTGGACATGACGTGGAGGCTCTGAATGGGTTTAGAGATGAACTAACCTTCGACGAAAGCAAGAAGGCAGAGTCCTAGCGATCATGCAATGCCCTCCTCGTCCTTCAATCCCATTTTGTCCCGTCTAACTTACAAATTCTCTTGACGTAACAGCATCCCGTTGGATGGTACGCCTCCGTTGTAGTTGACGGCACAGCCTACCGTGTCCTCGGCGGAGCTTCAATCCCTAACACGACCGCAGCCAATCAAACTGCCGCAGAGTTCACTGCCACGCGCACGTCCGTCATCATGGCAGCAGGGGGGATGGACGTGAACTTGACATTTGTGAGCCCTGTTGAGGTGCGTTTGAGTTTCCTGTCTTTTATCGAGAGTTGTGGAAGGATGATACTGATGAAAATCACATTTTTCCCTGTATTTTTTGCGCTTGGATACATGGTAAAATCTGGGATTGGATTGGAATCTGAAGCCAGGGGATTTCGTGCGACAGTCGATGCCGTTCAGTTATTTCACCATGTCTGCCACATCAAACGACGAAAATGCGCACGACACTCGTTTCTACACTGATATCTCGGGAGGTACGCTCTCATCTCGCTGTTTTGACGTTTCTCCTATCCCTTAACCATTCCTACTCAGAATTCATTGCCGGCAACGTAGCCTCCATCGCAACCTGGAACTCCTCCGACGACGGCCAATACATCATCCTTTCCATGTCCCTTCAAAACCCGCAGGCGTATTCCGAGTTGAATAACATCGCGCTGGACGCGACCGAGTACTATGCGTTTATACGCATTAGCGGAACGACGGCGTCGTGGCAAATTACGGAGGATACGGTCAATCGCGCGTGGGTGACCAATACTGGGGCGATGTTGAATAATACGCAGGACAACACACCGAGAGCGGTTAAGAAGTGGGTATTTTACCCCTAACTGTTTTCTCGTTTGCGCTAGTTTGGTAACCGATCGATTTTTTGTTGAATTTTTTTCTTTATAGTAGCTGGCCGGTACTAGGGATTGAGTTAGACTGGGGCAATATTTCGAGCACACCTCAACCAGCAGTATTTGCTCTCGGTGTCTTGCGTTCTCCTGTTGTTCAGTTTAGATCGGCGTCAGGCTCAATCGAAAACCGCTATCCTTACTACGCCTCAGTATACAGTAATGGTTCTTCAACGGTACGGGGTTTTTTCTGTCTCTAACCTGTACTTTGCTGTCCTTTTGCCTGATAGCTTGAAATAGGCCAAAGCATTCTTGGACGATTACAACCGCGCCGTCTCCGTATCTTCCGCTTTTGACGCCTCCCTTTCTCAAGCCGGCTCCGCAATATCGTCGGATTACTCTGATCTCCTTGCCCTTGCCACGCGCCAATCGTTTGGAAATCTGGACATCACAATCTCCCGTGACAACAGTTCGGGCGAATTTAGCACTTCAGATGTGAAGATGTTTGTAAAGAACACAGATTCTTTCGGGAACGATGAAAGCGTGTTAACGTCAAGCGTGAACAATATCGATGTGCTTTTTGCAGGACTCCCGCTGTGGTTGTATTCGAACCCAGAGATTTTAGGTGGGCTTCTGCGTCCATTGTTAGAATGCATGGACACGGGCACGTTTCCGTTGCAGTACCCGGCGAGGAATATTGGTGAGTTACCATAGTCTCGCAAAAAAAAATACCATAATTATGTCTGACCGTTATTTACTTTCTCTCTCTTGGTGAAAAGGCTCTTCGTACCCGAACGCCACAGGAGATGGATTAGCCACAGTTCATAACTATGGCGTGGAGGAGTCGGCAAATATGTTAATCATGATCCTGG
The DNA here is from genome assembly GCA_019400425.1 of Hymenochaete sp. R1. Lineage (NCBI taxonomy): Eukaryota > Fungi > Basidiomycota > Agaricomycetes > Hymenochaetales > Hymenochaetaceae > Hymenochaete > Hymenochaete sp. R1. Next base: position 27,651 of record JAFREE010000228.1, read on the forward strand.
CCTATTCCCAACGTTCGGGGAACGAAACCCTCATCAGTGAACATTACACGAAACTACGGGAATGGGCCGACTACCTTGTCAGCAACGCTCAGACGCCGACCAATCAGTGCGTTGTTTCTTTTTGGCCCTGTGGTGCTGCCTCTGACGTCGCGTGGATTTTACATGCTACAGATGGTCAGTGGATGTGTTACCCAATTCAGCTACCTCACGAAGCAACCAAACGAACTTGGCCGTGAAGGGAATCATCGGAATCTCTGCTATGGCAAAAATTGCGGGGATCGCGGGAAACGACACAGATACTGCATTCTTTAGCGTGTGTCCATCACCTTTACTCTGTTTATGGATGCCTACCAACCTAAGTACACAAGGACAAAGCAACAACTTTTATGTCCTTTTGGCAAGAAAACTCGATTGCTTCAGACAACTCTCACCTGAATCTCTACTATGGCGATTCGGGCTCCTCCGGGCTAATCTATAACCTCTATGCGGACAAGCTCTTGCAGCTCGGCATTGTGCCGGATGCTGTATATACAGTCGCGTCTGTGACGTATAATAAGATAGCGGCACAGAACAAGTATGGGCTTACATTGGACAGCTATGATGTGCCGAGGTCTACAATCAGTATGTATTTCCTACTGCTCCAGTTCGTTTCTCCTTTCCAGAAATTTTGTTTCCCCGCCAAACCTCAATATATTATTAATTTACATGGTGCTGATTAAAGATATTCGTATGTATAGATGGAATGCTGATGTCGGCAGCAACAGTGAACGATACAGCCACAAGAGACTTTATGATATCACAGGTGCGAAACTACGCGTCAAGTAGCCAGGACAATTCAGCTTTGGCGGCGATATTTGATCCTACGAATGGTAAACCTGTAGCATCTGCCGCGGGAATAAAAAGCTCCGCTGTGGGTGGTGTATTCTCGTTCTTAGCTCTTAAGTGCGCTTCTTCCTCCTTCATTAAGTATATTCCTCACTAGTCCACCCCCACTTGTTACCCTTCTTCTTTCATAGTAATTCCATCAACATCAAAATATCGCCCTCTGGGAACACAAACCCCAGCCCCTCGTTAGACTCCACCAACAAAGGCGCTATTGCGGGAGGCGTCATCGGCGGACTTATAGGCCTCACCCTCATTGCCTTCGCAGTCTTTTACTTCCTCCGGCGTCACAGACGCCAGGCCGAACAAATCACCTACGATACCCGTGCCGAGCCCATTCCCTTCATGAGAACAAACCCGTATTCGAGAAGTGGATTGGTTGTTGGATCGTCTGCTAAGACAGCGTTACGCACCGATATGAACTTTATAGTAGGTCTTGGATACGAAAATGTCCATACGCCAGGCTCTTCTTCGGGGCATGGATTACGTTACTCTCGAGCTGGGACACGGGCAGGGACCGTTGGGGCTGACATAACGGGAGATTATGAGCATATGGTGGGTTCTTGGAGCGATCCATTGACAAACAACCCAACATTGGAGGAACAAGAATTGGGGGAAAATGAGCTGAGAAGCCGAGTTGACAGCCTAACAAGGCTTTTGGAGAGGATGGAGGCGGTGAGGGCAACGCCAGGCCAAGTTAATAATCATATGCAAGCGCGATTACGTCCTGCCTTTATGTCAAGCGATTCAGGAATAGGACGTGATTCTGATGACGCCCCGCCTTTGTATTCAGATCCGTAGTTGTATATATTGCATCGCCTTAGGATATAGTACATACAGTATCTCAAAAAACCGGTGCACAAAACGCGACTTCGCGATCGCGTCGCTTCCCCCTCCCTCAAATAAAATTA
>JAFREE010000229.1:0-29427 GCA_019400425.1 Hymenochaete sp. R1
TCTTGTAACCTCAGGTCGCTGTCACGTGACCCTGATTTGTCAGACTCCTGATCAACGTCTTGATCGGACTCTAACACATAATCCTCGACCCTGTTTATTCAAAGTCGTGTTAATCTTGCTTTACTATGCTACATGCCACACGGCACTGTTGAAGACACAACTACCTGCTTGTATGATAGAACACCTCACATATCTGTTTTAAAAAAGAAAGTTGTTGAAAGAAAAAGGACCGGACATAAAGGAGACGTAGGGTGATCAGCGGCTCGGAGAGGCATGAAAACAAAAGGTTAGGAATCTGAGGCAAAGTGGGTTAATGAGACAAAGGAAACAGATGGTTGGAGAGTTCGGGAAAAAGACAAACACCACATGAAGAAAACACCCGAAAATATAAATGGCGTTAACGGAAATAACACCGGCAGATAGACACATAGAAGAAAAGAATGCTATCAGATGGGATACTTTACATAAGTATTCAAGAATCCGACCGAAGAAAGGAGAACACATACATGTTCATGGGCCTCGTATCGTGTCAATCATTCCGAGAAAGACAGACAGAAAGAAAGTTAAGTACAAGACGCAACACAAACAGCGCGGAAACAGGTATGGTAGACGTGGAATAGTCGCTACACTTATATGTTAAAGAGATTAAGAGCTGGGCGTACGAATATCCTAGAAGGGCCTCCGCGCCCTTAGCTGAAAATAACGCCAGAGTCTCCGCTAGAATCTCCATCCCGGTCGTCATCCAGCCTGGAAAAGTTACGTTTAAAAAGGGGAGCGAAAAGGGAGAGCTTATATCAGAACAGATCTCTAGCCTATAACGAAAAGCGATGATGACTCACAGATAATTCCCTTCGATCTCTGAGAGAAACGAGAGGTAGTCTCCTGTAGTACACGTTGCCGTATGAATAGGAAGATCAGAAGGTACCGTCGATGAGGCAATATACAAGGATAGACATGGGCACATACCGCCGGCGCAGACTGCATATCTGCGTTGCGCACGACGTCCAGTAGTGTTGATGCCACGAAGTTCACCTTATTCGCGACACTTAGGTTGTTCATAGCGATGGACATCACGGACTGGATGGGAATCGGGGGTAGAACCTTTGGAAGATCACATGCTACGGCCTCACGGCCTTCAGCAATCTGCTGTTCGAGTCCGCGCGTCCGCAAAACCACGTAGCTGTGATTCAAGATCGTCTCGGTATTGTTCAAGGGCAAATCTTACGACTTGCTGAACGAACAGAGAAGTCATAGGCCAGTGACATATCTTTCAAAACCCACAAGAAAAGACGTGAAAAAGAGGTTGGAAAGCAGCAAGGGAAACTACCCAAGCTGGGAAAAATGTTCCCAAAACGAGTGAAGCGGGAACGATTTCTCACCTGAGTGATATACAAGTTCGCCTGCAACACACTTAAAGCATTCGAAGCATTCGCACGTCTGGCATTAGGATTCTCGATTCTCAAAAAAGTCCCTAACTTCCGTGTACGGTGCTTCTCAGAAACCAGCTTCCCCTACCTCCGCTGGCATATGCGATACCTGCAGACCCGCATTCTTCAAGCGGAGAGGCGCAGGCGCATGCGAGAGCACAACCATAACCCAACCGTGTAGTAAGCGAAGTTCTTCAAGTCGGGCAGTCGCAAAATGTCCCTGTAGAGGAGAACATTTATTCACTCGGATGCGGACCTGGATAAAAGAGCAAAAACGCGCAAAATGTAGCTACCTCCCCACCCAACGACGGTCTTCCCATGTGGCCGGGGAAGTATTCCAATGGGCGTGTTACTATAAACAGTAACATGTAAACCTACACGATCCAGGACAAACATCGGCATAGCTTCGGTTTACTGGGCCAGAAAAAGTAAAAGGATGTACTACCCGTCGTCTACTTTTTTTGGGGGGGGAAGACCAGTGTGCTGCGTGCTGCAATGTGCAATCTTTGTCTCGAAGACAAATGGGCAACCCAATAGGATCGACATCGATTTGTCTGCGCCAAATAATAACCAGAAGTTCTGTCCCCTTATTTCGCATTCAAGAGGATCAAGGCCTTCATAGGATGACTCTTCGTGCATATGCAACGTTACTGCAATATGTGCTGTTTCTCCGAAAGACGCATGGGACGTAGCGTCATGCCCTTCACAGAAGTGATACACATTGTCGCTGTACATAGAAATCAACCGAGTGCGAGTGATGAGATGTCAGAAGTCGTCTGGTTCCCTCAAAAACAAGCGATCTTTAGGTAGAAAAAAAACTCACAAGTAGCGAATTACGACGTGGATGGATTGAGGAGGGTCGTATGGCGTGACAGAAATGTAATGGCTTGATTCGTAGCAAATCTGAGCTAGCTTGCGTACTGCTTGACGTTCCATGGGCAAGTACGAGCGAGGGATCTGTACAAGCGTAGATGCGCAAGTTGACATAACCAGTGCAAAGAAAAGGGAATCCCGTTACTCCCGCCTGGAGTGCAGGTCGGCCATGAAAGGCAGTTTGTGCACACAAGGTGTGAGCAGGCAGACGAAGTCGAAGAATAAAGAGATGATGTGCATAATTGTATCGCGGGGAGCAACATCCTTCAGTCTGTGGGGACGGTAATAGCACGATAAGGGCGGGAGAGCGTTCGGGGAAGGCACTCGCAATCGTGATTGCTGTTTGGAAAATGCTGACCAGCTGTACACTGACAGAGGGTACGTGCTAAAAGAGTATGCGGAAGTAGGCACAGTGTTACTTCCAACAGATCTTGGAGCTTCCAAGGGCGGGCCCTTGCATGAATCGGACAACCGCCGAGTGAGACTTGGCATGGACGACGTAGAATGCATGCCAGGATAGTGTGAATGGAACGTAACGGCGATAATGAGGTATCAAGAGGGTGGGATGAGGGCAGATGGGGAGTTCGCGTTGCTGCTGTTGATCCCTACTTCAAGAGGCGACGTTGGGTTCTGTGAAGGAATGATTGGTGGTGATGATGGGCTCTCAACGGTCCCTCCGTTCACGGATGGCGTTGATGGGCAATGATAGCTCTCTATCTTGGCCGTTAAATACATTATGAGACGAAGCTGCAACTGCTGCGGCTTCTTGGAGATGCCGCAAGTACCTGTAACATTCATGACGAACTTGAATGTCCAAATCAAAGTGGATGGGAGGGAGGCAAGCTGAGCTGAATTCACAAAAAGCCCGCTCTTCTTAGGTGGCATTCGAATATACAACGAATCTCAATGGCAAAGCAGTGCTTGCCTGTAAGACGTCTGAGAGTCGTCCTGACTCGGATTCTGTCTTGCACACCGCACCTTTCATGTTCGACACGTGCCGCAATCTAGAAAATGAAAAGAAAAGGCACAATTCAGCATGCACGCGTGCGACACGTACTTTGGGACTGGCGCCTGTTGTTGGAGAAAGCCATTTGGGAACAAAGTGGATATATCAGTAGAGTGTTGACATAAAAGAAGATACCGGAAGATGGTGGTCAAGGAAAGAGAGAGGGCTTATACTCACCCGGGACTCATTAGTACCCTCATGCCTGAATATCTTTCAACATAGCCAACCACTTCTTGTCCATCAGCACTATTTCCACTACGACAACCTTTGCAGTTGCAGTGGCCCCACTCGCTTGAAGATCGTCCAGAAACAACTTACAGCGCTGTGCAGAGCACATCTGGAAGCGCGGTAGCAGCAATGCATTCGGCCTCTGCTGTCGAGGTTGCCACCATAGTTTGTTTCTTGCTCCTCCATGCCACCGCTCCCCCATTGATCATGACGACATACCCGGTAGTCGATTTCCCATCTAAGTAGTTCCCGCCCCAATCTGAATCGGAGAAGGCCACTGGAGGGGTTGATGTGAATTGAATATTGGTATCCTCTTCGTTCCTGAGCCTGTACGTCAATCCGAGTTCGCGTGTGCCCTTCAGATAGCGAATAACCCGCTTTATTGCTGTTATGTGAGAGGCCTGCGGTTTAGTGATGTAGCGGGAAAGAGCATTCACCGCGAACGCAATGTCAGGTCGGGCAACAGTACTTAGCCAAATGAGGCTTCCAATTGCTTTAGCATATGGAAACTTGACGTCGATTTCGCTCTCGTCCGCTGCGAAGTTCCTGAGAGCACCTGCTTCCATTGGCGTGAGTGCGATGTGTGCGTCCTCTAGACCAAAGTCTTAAGAAGACCATCCACCTTCTGCGAAACAGAAACCTTCATCCAGCCTTTCTTCTTGTTCCGTTCCATCAGCGTGCCGAGTACACTTGTTCTTGTCTGAAGATCCTTAACCTTACAGACGAAGCTCTTCTTCGAATCCTCAACAAACGTCTCCTCCACCTTCATCTTTATCCCGCCTATTTCCACACCAAGACCGTCGTCGACATAGAAGGTGACGAGTACCAGGCGAGTATGCCCCCCCTCGACCACGGTCTTCTTAAACAACATCGGAGCTGAGGAGAGTTGTTCGTATCCAAGCTTTCGCATTTGCTCCGTCAAATGAATGCGAAAATTGCGCGGAGCCTGTTTCAGGCCATAAAGGCTTTTACGCAGAACACCAACGGGGTTAGTGAATCCCCGAGGACGAAAGAATGGAGGCAGAGCGGTTACCACGTCCGGTTGATCAATGTCCGCATTGAGAAACGCAGTCGCGATGTCAAAGGCGTGAATGGATGCATTGGGAGTAGCAGCAAAGCTGGTGACAAGTTTGTAGACGCTGTAATCACCGGCGAGCGCATACGTGTCTTGAAAATCCCGGCCTTCAACCTGAAGATCCCCGCGAATGACCCAACGGGCTTTAAAAGCCCAACCACCCTCAGGAGTCTGCTTCTTGGATAAGAGGAGCATGCCCGGGATGGCATGATCTGAGGGACGTCGTTCACGAAATGTGAAGACATCCATATGCTGAAACGTGGTGAACTCTTTAATGATTGCGCACACCCATTCATCACGATCCGGACCAGCAACAGCCTCCCTGATGTTCCGCGCTACCTTCATGGACTCCGTGTCACGATCCACAGTGAGTTCGACCTCTGGCTCATGCGCCAGAAACACCTCAATGAAGTTAGTTATGATGTTCGCCTCCGCGGTGTCAAGGAGCTCACAGAAATGAGCATGGAAACCGGCGCGAGCTTTAGCTGTTAGCTGAAGAGTTCGTGAAGAGCGACGAGGCTGCGGAGACAAGACCTGCGGTTCATTGGAGTGGTCACCGTCAAGTTCAGAGGACTGAGCAGAAGACTCCGGAGCGGTTTGTAGCAGTTGTGAACTTTTCGCACTGAATTGGTGTCCGAAAAAGGAAGTACGCGCACGTGACCCGCTTGATATGGAAAGTAGAGTTGCTGTTTTAATTCAGATACCGAAGATCAAGCCTGCCATATATGGAGTGTACACATAGATAGGTTAAGACCAAAGATAGCTAACTATTCACACGAAAATCGGCAGGTTTTTTTTGTTAAGTCAAAAATGAGATTGCTACGAAAACGACATAGATATCAATAAAAACTACACTATGGGTGAAATTACATCATGTTTGTTTGTTAAGAACAGCATTTGGGTCATAAGAAATAAAAGAAAATGAGGAGGAAGGAACAGAAGTTTGAGGTGGGGAGGCAAGCGGCATAAAAGGAGAATGGGAGGAAGGCGGATTTGGGGATGAAACGGAAGGTGGCGACTTCCGTTTTCGAGTGTTGCAGATAGGAATTGACGGGCTGGCAGGCTGCTGAGGCTGGTTACCATCTGATGCACACATGACATTGGACGAGTTGTTCGAACTTTTCCCCAGACCCAGTCGAATGCGGATGACCAGCGGGTTCTTGTTATTTGCGGGGACGACGGATACTGTTCCACCCTCCACCCGGGACTGTTGGAGAAGGGGAGGTGACAACTGTTGGTCGGGCTGCTGCTGGTCTCGTTGTGCGAGATGGTTGGTCATGAAGTCAGGTACCTGAAGAAGTGTCAGCTTATCCGTCAGGTGTGGCAGCTGCCAGATTAAAAACCGAGAGTAAAAAAAAGGAGGAAGAAATCAGTCGCATCGAGGTCATAGGAAGATTATTAGACGTGGCGATAGGGATAGGAACGTAATGTGGTGGAAACGACACACGAGCAGGAAATGGCAGTAAATACGAAAGAGAAACCGTCGAGTCATAGGAGACCACCGCATAATATCTGCAGCGTCATCTTTGATTGTCTTGGGATTGCAAGCAACCGACATATCACACTTCGTCAGGAACATCACTATCCAGGTCAACGTAGCGGATATTCACGTCTTCATCAGCCTCGACACACGATCCGTTACGAGCACCACTGAGCATCCTTTCCCGTTGCATCGTCCTTTGCATCTCTAATTGTTTCTTGGACTCTTCGACCTCAGCCTTGGTCTTCCTGCATAAACGGCCGTGGGCAATGTCGAGTTGCAGAAAATTTGCCTCCGTACCGGCAAACTTCTGGTGTCTACGACCACGGATATGCTAATGAAATATCAGTGGGTCGAAACATTCGGAGGTGTAGGAACCATGTACTACTTTGAAGTCCTCGAATTTCTGACGGCAACTTTCACAGTAACCAGGCTTTGACTTTTCGTCCCTTTTTGGCATCTTCAAAGTATTTGTGCTCTTACACTTACGCAGCAAGGTCTGCCGATCAGGAACCTCTGGTGGAGGCATCATCACAGAAGAGGCCGAAGCCTTGCTGAAGCTCGTGCTGCGACTTGGTTCTTTGTCGCCGACACGCCTGGAGGTCAAGACTTCTGGCAACGGCACGCGAGAGAGGCCTCGACTTTCGAGTCCAAGACCACTGATAGTAGAACTACCTGCGCCCATGGTCGAGGTGGTGCCGAAAGCGGTTGAAGCTATGCTCATGCTGTTCCCAGACGCTGCGATGTATGCGTTGGAATCAAAGCCCGAAGCTCCATTGTTATCAATGAAATTCGTGTTCGTGTAGTTTTCATAGGCGTTATCATTGAAGTTTCGGTGGAGATTAGAAAGGGAAACGCAACGACGGAGGTCATTCTGTTTCCGCTGTTGCATTTGGCGCACTTTCAACTTCTTCGCAGCCGCAGCACGTTCTTCTTCACGTTCCTTCTTTGCTCTCTCCATCTTTTCGCGCCGACGCTCCTCTTTGATATTGTACCCGATGAACGGTCCTCGTGAGAGACAGAGAGAGGGTGACAATAAGGGACAGTCCAAGCGCCCCTCTCCTGACCATCAGGGGTCCCAAATACTCGTGAGCAGCAATGGTCGCCAGTTCCTGCCTGATCCCGTTTGGTTGTGGTTCCAAATCGCTTCTCCGACTCAAGAAGACGCGGACGCTCTCAAGCGTAGACGGCAGACGTCCACGCGTCCTGTGCGGTTGGAGACACGGGTGTCACGCTGGCTTGGGGATAGCGGGTGGACGGCGTAGCCGTAGACGATGAGCGACAGAGGTTCCGAGACACGCCCTCACGCTGGTTAGCCGTTGACGGTAGCATGTAGGATTGTGTGGACGGAGGCCCGACGGCAGAGCGTCAGGGGCAGGCAGAGGAAGATGACGCTGGTTACCAACTTCTTTGACTTGAAATATGATTCTACACCATCAGATATGTCGTGTGCACATCGAGAAGACCTCCAATTAACTGGACTGCATCCTCGGAGGCTCGGACTCGTCGTCGTCAAAGGTAAAATTCGCCGAGCCTCAGCAGGTTTTCATAGGAATATTTCCCGCGTCTCACATTCATGTTCGGGATGAGCTCTCCGACGCCGAGGGCCATCTCGCAGACGTTGCCCAGCAGGTCAATGGCGCCAACAAGGAGCGCGGACGGATGGCTCGAACCCACTCTCCTTTCGATCTGGGTCGGAGGGCAGGTGCAGCGAAGCATCCGCGAGGTGCAGGTGCGTGAATACCATCGTTCACATTGGGAGACGTCGCAAAGGAAGAAACCGCAACACGAGTCTGAATCCTGAAAGCAGTAGGATCGAGGCCTCTGGGATGGCACGGACACCGGTGGGCAGCATTCCCCAGATGGTTGTCACAGTGTAAAGGGAGGGAGGGAGAAGAAAGAAAGAGAACAGAGTTGAAAGACTTCAAGAGTACTCACCTGGGCATTTTGAGTCGTTTTTCTGACCTGTGTTCTGCTCCGGACTCCAGCACTGTACGGATCGTCCTCATACTGCCCCTTTTGGCCGGGTTTTCTGGGAGGGAGGAGCCCATTGTCTGTCTTGCGATCCTTTGTACTTCTCGCCCAAACACCACTTGCTGCTTTGAATTCAGATGCATAGCCCTGGCGTGCGGCTATATGATTTGATGGAGGAAGACCGGTGGCATTGGTGTCCGGGTTGAGGATGCTAATTATTTTTGCATTTCCTTTTTTGGACACCAATTCAGTGCGAAATGTTTAGACCTGTTTGTAGCGGCGAAGAGACAAGAGGAGGGGATTGCGAGACAAGTACTAGTACTAGTACTAGTATAGTACTGTGGACGGAGGAGAATCTGAGCCACGCGAAAGCACGTGCACATCGCGAACGGGCAGAAGCTGGTTGCGATCGACGAGCACGGAGCAGAAGGTAACCCGCGTTCTCTTGATAACCAACTATCCGACCAACCACCGTGCGCGATTTCAACTTGGAACGTTTTTCCGGAGGGACGACAGCATGAACTTGCAACCCAAAAGGCAAGAAATACGAGATGGGAGGAACGCGACTAAACATGGCCTCATGGCCTGGAAGGGACACATCGACGGATTGGAAGAGATGGAGCTGACACGACAGCAGGCGCGAATAAAGTGGTGAGCAGCTTCTTCCCAGTATGAGGGCGGAAGGGAGGAGTCTGCAAGTGGCGTGCGAACAGCATCTTGAAGAGTCCGGTTGAAGCGCTCAGAGTATCCATTCATCTGGTGCTCTCGCGGAACCGTCGTGCGATGAACGATGCCTCGTTCTGCATTCCATTGCCGCATGTGAGTGTTCACAAACCCCGTCCCATTATTGGTTTGCAATGATTTGACCCGGTTGCCAGTCTGAGTCCTCACAAAGCTAATAACTGACCAACAGCGCAAAACAATCAAAGTATCCTTGCTGCGCAATGGATAGAGCCAGCAGAAATCCAAAACCCGATCAAGGAAAATCAGCGCAAGAACATTCCGATGAACCGAGGGCCGGTCAAAGAACACGATGTCAGCGTGAATGAGATCTCCGACGGCCACGGTGGCATTCGAGTGCGAAAAATGCGGGGAGGACACAGCTTTACCAGACATACAGACCGCGCATGACAGTTCAGATGAATTGGGGCGTATGGTCACCCCAGAGACTCGATTGAGCGTGACTGCTTTCCGCAGTTTGAACGAAGAAATGTGCGAAGCAGCTTGGTGAAGAACATCAAGACTGATGAACTTCGGCTGGGCAAGGAGTGCGTTCAAGCGAGGAATCATAACCCGCAGAGAATGAAGCCCGGAGACACCCATGGAACTAACGGCAAAGAGTACGCCATGCTTGTGTAGCGTGAGAGAGTCGTCAGAGTCAGTCAAGGTAATGTTCTGTCCTTTGAGTCATCTAACCGCAAACAAATTAGCTGATAGGCTCGGCACATATATCACATTCCGGAGTTCAATAGCGTTCCAACCGGAGCCGGAGGAAATGTAATATCGAAAAGAGACCGAAAACTCCGGGGCCCCTCTCGCCCTCCCCTCGTCCCTCATCCCTTCTGACCACCTCGCTTCACTTCGCCTCGTCTCGGAGCGTCCCAGCGTCCCCTAAGCGAACGGACGACCGGACGAACGGAAAGAAGCTTAAGGGAAACTAAGCTAAACAGAAGCTGCAGAAGCAGAAACAGAATTCCGAAGGGAGTAGAGATTTGTAGATTGTAGATTCTCGGAAGTTTTTTTCTTTTCCTTCCAAGTTTCTTTCTTTTCTTTTCTGATAAGCTTACTTCAAAAGTCCTGTTTCCTGTTTTCTTTTCTCCCGCGGACAGAACCAGATAGCACGGAGTAGACCGGATGGTTTTTCGCGGCCGTTTGAATCATCTGTACGTGCTCCTTCGGATCAATGAGAAGAGACTGATCATTAACTAAATGACACGACGCCCCAGTGTCGCAAATAAAGGACGTGAAGAGGGACGAGCAGGCGCTGTTCCTAGAGTGCTACGATCTGGTGAGCTTTTCGATTCTTCACTTTTTCATTGTGAAGCTGTTTGCGCATAAGGTCAAGTTCGGATAATGGAGAAATATTGGAGGGTGGAACATAGGACTGTGAGGACGGCGGCACAAGCTCTGCAATCTGTGCGAGAGGCCGCGCATGCCGAGGTCGAGGAGCCCATCCCTGAGGGCGACGATTCACAGCACCACCACCATCCGAATAGCAGTCGGCAAGCAAGTGACTGTAGTCGGAGCATTTGGAGCAATATTGCTCACGAACTCCGCCTTTGAACCGGCAGTTGTGTGTGGGGTGACGCCCACTGCTGCAATTCGAGCATTTTACAACGGTAGCGGTAGTCGACGTAGGCGTAGCAGTAGTAACGGGCACCGTAGGAATGGAATTGACATGAATTGACAGCACCGGAAGCCGGTTTTGACACAGAGCCTTTGGTAGAGTCCAAGGATGCAAGTTCCCCTCGTCGCACGACAAAACGCGTGAACTCTTCCACAGTTCTTACATCCGACCGATCAGCCTCCAGCCGCAGAGCCTCATTCTATGCCGTTCGGAAAGAAGTCTTCAGTAAATGAAGAAAATTGAACTCATTCATGCATCCTCCGGTAAGCTCGAACGAAGCCAGGAGGTCATGCATACGTGCAATATCAGATCGGATAGAGTCCGATGGAAGCATACTGGCTCCGTATAAATTCCTGGCAGCCGATGCAGAATCGACCGGATGCACGAAAGCGGAGAAACGGCTGGATATCATACTCCACAGCTTGAAGGCAAATGGACAACGCAGAAACTGAGACGTAAGGGGCCTGTCCATGCTGAACAAAATAAACCCCCGAAGTTGTTGGTCATCATCCGCTAGACCGAGCCTATCCAGTTGTCCTTCGTGAAAGTCGAATGCTGTCAGATCCTTCCAAGGTTTTCGGCAAAGAGCAAACTCCATACAGCTCCGCCAGAACTCGAAGTTACTGCCGTCAACTTTCAGTACCTCAGGTGGTTGAGTCAATGCACCGCGCGATGAAGCGGTAGGAGCTATCGGAACCGGTGCAGGAACCGGAAAGTATTGGTCCCGATCAGATGTGAATTGAGGCTGATAAGTGGGTGGATGAGGCAAGTCAACAGGATGGCAAAGCTGAGGAACTGGAGCGTGTACAGGGTCAGGAGCTGCAGGATACGAGCCAGTGACTGGCGGCTGAGGCAATGGCCTACGACTAGATGGTCGAGACGGAAGCAGTTGAGGAAGTGGCAAACTCTGGTTTACTTCAACATACTGTACCGAACGTCCAGGAGGAGCGTGAAAAACAGGAACCGAAGGCGAGAATTGCGATTGCGGGCGCGACAAGCTTGGATGATGTGAAGTCGAAGAAAGCAATCATAATGTCGAGTTGTTTTCTCTTCAACTCGACCATCCAGAAATATCCCCTTTATGCGAAATGTGAGCATTTATGCAAAGCAGAAAATAAACTTTAATCTAACTTTCTCTCGATGATGCTCGATGACCCATGTGAGGACTCGAAGCACTGCGCATCTGTTCGGAGTCGGATGGGGATTCTGACTCACAGTGACACCAGTATACGAACAACACTTAAGGCGACTGTAAAGATGAAGAGAGGCAGGCCTCTTTCCTACAATATACAGGGTCTTTTCGGTATGTGTCTGCTTTGTATTTGAATAAAAGTCGCTTTTTTTCTCAACTATTTATAGAATTGATCACATATACTCTCCATTTTATGATGAAAGTAATTGGGGTAGGCTACCACAAGTCGCAAACATCCCTCAGACTCTCACACCTATGCCCACTCCTCAACACTTTAGATCTGGTAATCTACATCGATGCCAAGTTCACGGGAACAGAAGTTATACAGAGGCAAATGGGGTATCTAACTATGGAATTAAAACCATAAATAATAGACCCTGTTTAATAGCGTGTTATTGGTGGGAAAGAGCTCAGAATACACGGCCAGTAGTTTGTGTGGCTTGCACTGATGATTGCTTACAAAGCACGGCGTCACTCTTCTAGACAACCGAATTCGCATCGAGTTTTTCCTCCGACTACCACTATCGCTTCTACCAATTGGCCTCCTTCTCCTCCCCCAGCTCTCTGCTCTACCTTTCTCCCCCCTTCCCTTACAATAAGTAGGTTCTGTAATCATCTTTTCACCTGCACTTCCACAAACTATTAACTATATATTACTTCATAGTACGATGAGAACTCGTAGCGGGCGCAATCTCCACCCTCGAGACCCCACTGGCGCTCCTCCCCAATCACCCTCCAATATCCACAATGGCAATATAAATAGGTAAGCTAACACATTTTTCCCCCGATAAGGCTTTTTAATGTATATTCTTCTGTAGGATAATGGGCACCCCCACCATTCCGACTTCGACGTCTCTCTCTCGCCTTTCGACAGAAATACTCGAGAACATTTTTCTTTTCGCTCTCCCATCTGATGGATACCCGAGACTGGAAGATTCTCCCAGGAACATATCACAAACTTGTGCGTTTTGGAGGATGATATCTCTCAATCGCAGCCAACTCTGGGCCCGACTCAAGGTTGGATTCGAGCCCGAACTTCGCTTAACCCTGAAAGCAGCAAAGGGTCTTGTTTCCTTATGGCTCAACCGGTCAGGCAACGCTTTGCTCCACTACAAGATTAAGGTTACACGAAGGAATGCACGTACGTCAGGGAAGCGCGACCTTCTTGCTCTCGCCGATGTTGTTGAGCTACTTTGCGGGAGTCAAAATCGATGGGTCAACATGTGGTTCGACTTCGACGGATATAACCCCAACTTCAATCGCTTTACAGCAAAGAAACCCCAGAGAGTGATGGAGTTCCATAACCTAAGTAACCTGGAGAGTTTGGTGCTCGAAAGCACCGGAACGACCACACTCAGCAGTGGAAACAGAATCCTCTGGAAGCAAGATCAACACGCTCCTTCGGATGTTATTCCTTACATGCACATACCGAATTTCGTTGGTGAGACACCGATAGCTCCCAAGCTCACGAACCTCACCGTACTGCCCACAAGCAACAGCATGACCGCACGAAAAGACTTGCTCAATGTCTTACAACAATGCCCGAACCTGACAAAGCACGTCATCGATGCGCGAACGACGTCTCCAGGTGATGAAGTACCTGACAAATTGGTCATTATGGAACACCTGCGCACACTCACTATGTTCTGCTACAAGCGAGGATGGCTGACGTGCATTCAAGCTCCGAACGTCGAGAGGCTGGCCGTAATAGGGGATACGTCTTGCTTGTGGATCGACGATGTTCGTGACGATCTCATTGGAGACGTTATATCATTCCTTCAAGTACCGCGACGCCCTGGGTCCAAAATTACCGAATTCACATTTGCAAACAATATGCACGACAACAGAGGAACGTTAGCTGAGGTACTCAGGCTCCTTCCAGACGTTGTTGTGCTCGGCTTCCCCGCTGTCTTAACGCTTCCGGATGACTGGCTGAGGGATCTCAAATTGACTCGGGAGGTGGACGGCCGTCAAACAATAGATCTCTGCCCTAAGCTCCTATGCATAGAAGGAAACGATCTCAATCGTAAGCACGCAAAGAAGTTCTCAGAAGTGGTCCGCATTCGTCACGACCTTGACTGTAGCTTAGATGGGGTGCTTTTCCGCGTTAGATTCGAAAACATACAGGATAAGTTTCTGAAAGAGAAACAAAAGCACCAGTGGGAAACGAAGGGCTTAACGTTCACAATTGAAGTACGTTAGTATAATTTCACCTGCTTTCTTATTTATAAATGAGGGGCGCACATTGTTCGTTTGGGACCCATGGTTTCTGGGAGCAGGGACCGACTTTCCCCTTCATTCCCTTTCATTTTGTAATGTACTATCTGTGCACCGTTCGTAGTTCATAAAGTAATACAACTTACCAATAATCTGACTGAGTACCCTTGATATATCGATGGGTTTATTCAACTCAAACCTTGTTGAAATATTTGTATTGTTCGTGAATTATTTCAGAAAATTCACCATACAATTGACTTTCTTCAACCGCATATCGCTAAAAACGTCTGACTACATCGCTACGAAATACGCCGTAGACAATTACAGCGTCAGTCTTTTCTTTTGCCCCCTTTAGTACGTAATTTGATTTGAGACTTCGTGAAATCCGTCAAAATAGTCGACATGCTTGACTTCGGTAGAGTAAAGGCTCTCGGTAAGGAATGCAACTTATTTGAACAAGGGGTGGCCCTCTACATATCCCTCCTAACCCCTATCTCCTGATCAATTCCAACCACCTCTTCTTTGCATAATTAATTTTTCGGGTAAATCGATGAAGTATCTGGAGGAAAGATCGCACTTGCTTTCGGGAATTATAACCCTAAATACATTTTACAAGATACCGTGAGTATTTAGGTCAGTACTTAGCTCTGCAAGCCTGCGAATAATAGCATACAGTGCCTTATGCACAGTATACAGCAATGTGCGACGCGACATGGATGACTAATCAGGCGCTTTTGTCAACCACAATACCACCCCTCATATTACGTATGCATGATGGTATGGTTAAACGGTATGACTCAGGAGCACCTCTGCTTTGCACGACATTGCCTCGGTTGTGTATAAATGCTTCCACTACATCTTATTAACCGAATACATCTATCTCCTTTCTTTTTTTAACTCCCTGTATTGGCATTGATAGGCAAACACATAGTACCTCCTCCTAGTATACTACGGAATATGCCCCTTCTTTTCCGCGCGTGACCAATACTCCTCTTCACCTGAGTTGCCAGTCTCCATGCAAATAGACCACGAATCAAGAGCAGCGACAGGGCGAATGTTTGTTGAATATGTATTTCGACCACTTCCACTTCTACTTGAAGTTCTTCCACCCCAAGAGTCGTTCGTACCGCATGCCACCCCTGTTCCATCCACATTTTGCGTACAGTTACTACCTATCGCACCCGTGCCTTTTCCGTAATAACAGCGGCACCCTTCACTATCTCCGAGTGTGCTATTGACGATAATTGGGTAGCTTTTGGTCCCCACGGTTGATGCATCCTGCGTCTGGGACATTATAAACTCGGGCCACGACGAACCGGCAGGTTTGTATTGATCATCAATGTCTGCTTCGTCTGCATGGAGCTTGTTTTGGCACACGCAACGAAGAACGAAATTGTCATCTTTTCTCTGGTTCTCCGAGACAAGTCCAATCAATTCTTCCTCGAATATGCA
Organism: Hymenochaete sp. R1; assembly: GCA_019400425.1. NCBI lineage: Eukaryota > Fungi > Basidiomycota > Agaricomycetes > Hymenochaetales > Hymenochaetaceae > Hymenochaete > Hymenochaete sp. R1. Next base: position 15,272 of record JAFREE010000229.1, read on the forward strand.
CAAAACCTCGGAACAGAGGGCCCCACTCCTTCTGAGGTGTTTCAAAACAGCTAGAGAAGAGAACACCCCGAGCGTCCAATCAGACTTGAATTCGTCTGTTCCAAACCACCCTGAATACGAATAATTCGCTTGAACATTGGAGTTTAGAATGTCAAGATTTATAATGGCATATAGAGCCGCGAAAACGTTTCTAGAAAGGGTTCTTTTTTCCCTTGCTGCATCTTTAACCCCAAGGCTATTAAACCTGAGAGAATCTTCCCCTGGCACAGTAAGCATTTTATATAAACTAAAATTATGTGACAATTACCTATTACTTTCGATGGATCGCATCGTAAGTCATCCGCTGTAGAGAGAACCCATTGAATAATTGTAGCATATACTTTGGGGTGATCTGCGTTTATTCCGAGTCTGTCATTACAGCGTTCAAGTATGATTGCTTTGACTGTGTTGGCCATATTGTCCATGCAGTAAAAGTGTCTACCCAATGCCAGGCAATCTGTCAGAGCAATTGAAAGGTGGCCTGTACCTGGCCTCAATAGTCTTCTCATTACTAGTCAGCCATATTCTGCTCATCTAACATATGGTAGAAGCTCACAACTGGTCACCTGGCCCGAGTAGTACAGGGTGGCAAGCAACTGCAGCCTCATCCTTTTCTTCAGAATCTGCCATATATCCCTTCGTATCTCCACAGCTCGAGTTTTCGTATACGAAGCAGAGTTTGACGCCTATCCACATGTACAAGAGCATGCATAGACCTGAATATTCGGCACGCTGGTTGCTGGATGCACCTTTGGTGGATGCAGTCGCCCACCGATGAGCAAAGTCCTCCTCATTCAATCGAGTCGATATATCGCCAACACCAGAGGAATATATAGAGGTATATTTTCGAAAGTCGTCAAATTCCCTAACTTTATTTAAGCGAGGCATCAAAATAAATAAAAAATCAGGCGGTGTTTACTCACAGAAATAGGATGTCGTGGGGAAGTGGAATATTGGAGTAGTTTATATAGTCTGACTCGCTGTCGGCGCCGTGTTCTTCTCGGTTTGTTAGAAGACGGAGGCTTTGGAAACCCAGTTTTCCTGGCTTCCAACTCGGTTTTTTCTTCTGCATTTCTTCTATGTATGTAACCCTCCTTTCCGAGTCAAAGGTCGCTAATTTTGAGGCGTGAATGGGATCTATAGCCTTCTGGTCTATTAATTTGTTCCGATGGGGAGAGGGAGTTAGAAGGAGGTGGGGGAAGATTATCATGTTACAGATCATATATAGAGCCCCAAGAAAGGCTCACCATCTGCCATCAGCCGTTGATTCAAGACAAGTATTCGAGACAGATCGCTTTCCTTCATCTCCTTAATCCCACCATATCTACCTATCTCCCCGCCGTATATAACGATTGTCTTTTTAGACAGTAGCTTCCTCTTGTTCTTGTCGCTCTTCCTCCTCCACATTTCTTCACTAATTGCCTCAAAGCATTCCGAAGTCTCCGAGATACGAAGCCTTTGTGATTCCTTAAAGAATTGGTGCTGTTATACAGGTCGGGCGCACAACATTCGTGTCATTTCCAAGATTTCGATAACAACCACTACCACTCACCTGCCCTATTGCGCAAGAAGTCTTCACATTCCCTATCAACAGCTTTTCCTTCTTGCAGGCGTTGTTGGAAGAAAAAATTCCCTTTCCCACTTCTAAATCTGGAATGATACTACTATACCAGTCCGCTCGGTGCTCTGGGACATAGCAAGGAAGCTCGAGTTTGAACGATAGATCCTGTGAAAATAGGTTTGTCACCTTTACATGTAAATTAGGTCCGTAAGTCTCACCTCATACTCCGTCTCTCCAACCAGGTCTAATTTATCCCACATATCAGGTCGCTTGTGATATCCAAACAAGCACCTCCGTTCCAAATTCACGTTGAAATACGAGGCAGAAGTGACGTCTACGCCTCGCCCATCCAGTCTAATTTTCTTCTTGGCTTTGATATTGTTTAATCCTCGTGCCCTTTTTTTTCCATAATCCACGTTGCAGTTCTTTACCCCATCTACTAGTAGGTCATGATTTTTGTCGAGATGAAAACCTCCTCCTCCGAGTCTCTTGTTCGGGTTAGACCGTTTTTGCGACGAATAATTGTTATGACGGCGATGATTTCCACGAGTGGAAAGCTCGGTGGAAGACATATTCAGCTTCGTTGCGGCCTTCCGCGACGACATCTTTATCTTCTCCATCTGTGGGTCTACATCGAGATGCCAGCTGTCTTTCCTGAGGTCTATTGTAACAATAAATTTACCAGGAGTCTTGTTCCCTTCGAAAAGGAACACTAAATGCATAGCTTTGGCCTTCTGTACAAGCTTTAACTCGCTTTCATTTGGAAGGACCAATTCCTCTAACTCAGGTGGACGCTCCTCCACAAGGCCATGTTTAGCGACAATTTCAACAAGTCTGGCTCGTAAGTCCACATCACCAAAAAGAGCAAGATCAAATATTACGTTGAAGAGAGAATGTTCTACTGCGGTCCTCTTCTTGTCGTGTTTGAGACGGGGTTGAGTGAGAGACTGCTCAAAACAAAGGTCACCAATCCCATGCATGGTAGTCATCGCTATGTCATTTACGCGACTCACATCAATCAATCCTCCAGCGCTAAAAGCCGTCTTTGAGTTGTTTGCCCAATTATGAGGCACCAGCAAGCAAATGGGGCTCAAGGACATAACGAGAAGAATCGGGCGTAGGAGCTCTCTGTCTGTCATCTTTCCAATTCGCAATATATTGAACTCGCTTTGGCCAGAAGAAAGGGCATACTTTGCCCAGGAACTGTAATGGACTCGTCAATAGGAGGTGTTCTACAGGCGTGGATAGTCATACTTACTGAACAATTTCTGTCAAACTGTGCGTGTCTTTTCGCTTGCATACATCGCCCCACATCCCCTTAGTACCCAGTGTTTCTTCCCCCGTTTGCTCTTTACCGACACTTGTACATTTTCCATCTACACTTCTCCCCTCTACATCTTCAATTCTTTTACTTTTTGACGAGCTGTCGATGCCTGCAATGCTCTCTGTATAAGCTTAGTTAGAGTGAGGTAAATTAGACCTTCACGCACTACTAGATAAAGTATCGAGCTCTGAATCTCTACGGCATTTTTTTAGCCTATGTCTCTACAGTTATTCTTATAAATTGCTATAACTTTCATACTTGTAGAACGAACTTACCGTCACAAGGGCTGCAAGGCCAAGTGCTGCAAGACAAAGTGATTCCTCGATTATGCCTATAGTATGCACTTTTCTGGCTCGACATCCGACTTGAACAAGTTTTGCCATGTTTTTTTCTTCACCTATTGTTGTGGGACCTCCTCTTCCTGCGAATTCATTTGGCGCCACATTAGCATCTACGCAGCCAACGGCCTCATCCCTGATACAGTTGACTGGTAAAATCATGTTCGAAAATTGGTTCCAGGTCCTGTCCCACGACAAGTAATGGCCCCACACCGTCTTGAGTTTAGGATCGATCGGCTTGGGCTCATCCAACTTTGGGTGGCGCATACTTGAGCCAGGGTCACAGGGTTTACTGGCGAACTCGACTCGATCACATGTGTTAGACGCTACGAAGTTTGCGATCCAATCTATATCTGCGACGCTATGAGCCATACTTCGGAAATAACTCCGAGACCTCCAATCAGAGAGATTAAGAACAGCGATGGCGCTGGCGTCAGTGTCAAGCACAATCTGGCCGATATCTTTATACATCTGTAACCTTTGACCAAGAATGCGCTGTGTGCCGCTCAAATCGGCGCGATAGTCAAGTGCATCATTGTAGTATGGCGCTGATTTGGCTGAGGAGAGGAATTTGAAGAACTCGACGGTTTGTACGGGCATTTCCACAGGAAATGATGGTAGGTTACAAACCATACTGGGGGGAGTTGCGAGGGTCGGAGGACAAAATGAGGATATACCAGTGTAATATATAATTTAGTTCAACTCAGGCACGTGGCACTAGTAGCCCTTGTTAACTGAAAGGGGCGAAGAGGATTACCTCTGCCTCTTCAGCCCAATCCTCCTAAAAAGGATTCTCAACTCGTTAAATCGCTACGTTCACAGGCTTTCTCAGCACACCGTCCTTTGAGGATGCCATACGCCCACCATGTACCGCGGTGAATGCCGGGTGTCCATTTCAACGCTCACACAAGGTATAAAAGTAAGAACCTTTTGTATTACACCAGCTTTTTACACTCACACCCCAGACACAATCTCAGGCCTATTGGACCTGAATTATGATAATGGTACAATTCGAAAGGGACCTTAACCTCCCTTCCCCCCAAATTCCACCTCTAATCCTCTCATAAATTTCACTTCTTCTCCACATAGAGACATCAAACCTAACAGGCGCAAATATCTGCCTCCAAAATAGTGCTGAGACCAATCCAACTTCTACAAATAATTGTACCCCTTGCTTTTGCTCTCTTGACGAGGCGGTCTAGCTCGGTAGATCTGCCCTTTTTCATATTGTCATTCAAACAATTGAGACCTACAATTTTTGCGCGGATTCGCATCGCTACCTCCATTTCCGCGATTCTGTTCACTTCGACCAGAGATTCTAGCCCAATATTTGATGTGAAGAGGTAAAGCTCCTTCAACTCCGAGTCGTCTTCCGTTAACAAAGATGCCATCAAAAGAACTGCGTCGGCTCCATTACTCTTCGCAGCTAGTATTTGTTGACGATGTACTATGAAATCCTTCATCATCACCGCCGGCCTGTATGCACATTCGGAAGTTCACGCCTAGCGAGGCTGAGGTCGTTCATGCAACCCTTGTGCCATACAGAATCCGTCACTACACACAATGCATGTGGACGTGGAGATGAAGCAAGTCCAAGAAGAGCAGCTTGGGCACCTGCTGGACAAGCTAGGTGGATAGGATAGCCTGCTGGATCAACTTGAACGTGCTTGATTTCCGGTAAAGATGACGCAGATATCGCTTTGTCACTACGTAATCGAGCGTAAAATGAAACAACGTTCTTCGCATAAAGTTGTTCTTCTGCTGCAGCCAAGTATTCGAAAGATTTCCCTGGTGTATTCATCTGCGCGACGATGCGTGCCATCGTGATCCTTCGCACCATGCGCACGCTAACGGGTTTGTCGAAAGGCGATGCTGTAGTCTCTGGAGCAGCGAATGGTCGGAATGGAACAGCTGTCAACTCAGGCTCGGCGGCCACATTACAATCCCAAGAAATTCCAACGAGGCTAACAAACTTAGTCCATACAGTGCTCCAGATGACATTGTCGAGATATATCCCAGGGTGCAGCTGAATACCGTGGAATGTGTAGCGTTTATGCCGCAGAGCTGCAACACCACCGCTTTCAAGTGCCGAGCATATCTCAAGATCATCTGAGAGAGCCCGTATATGCGAAAACTGGGTAGGGCAGTGGTGCAAACTAAAAGGATTGTACACTCCCTTGAAGATGGTACGTCCGTCGTGACAAAGAACGGCAGGGTCGCTTGCGTGACCGGCGTCAGACTCTCTGCAGTGGGGCATGAGTCCTATGCCCTCGTAAATATTAATGTACAGAAACCTACTGAAATATGCCACCGAAAACGTCAAGTACGATGTCTAGCGTCCTACATATGCATAGAACTGGCACTCGTCCCGTAAAATACTGGATCGCTCTGCGAGAAACCGTAGATATAGCAAGTGGAATGGACGGTTCAGGTGGTACGACGAGTCTGCCTAATTGCAGGGATGGGAAAGAGGGGACAGTCTATGTCACCGTGAAAGACGACTTTCGGGTCCACTCCAAGCAACGTGAATGACTGGTACACAAAGTTCGTGCAATTGTCACCGTTGTCGATGATGAGATATTGAATGTGGCCTTCTGCGAAACTCATTTCGCAACGCTATGGGTATCGTACAAGTCACCGACGAGTTTATTGATGTTCTCTAGATTGCAGAATCTAGTAAATCAATGATAGTACGTGGCAGGAAAGAGAAAGGGGAGGAGGGCTACTAGTAAAGGCTTCGTTGGTCTTCAGTAAAAAAAAAAGTGACCACCCGATCACATGTTAGATTTATTTCTGCCCATTTCATTTTTTTTTGCCATTTGCAGACGCTACTAGTAAATCTATAAATGTGTACATCATGATACATCCCATATTCTTGCTCCGGCCGTCCTGCACAAACTTCTATTTAGGATTGGTCTAACCTTGTTGATCAACAAAATCGACGTTGCGGCTGTGTCCTCTGCGAGTGTGAGAGTATGCATGAAAAGTTTTCGATGGAAAACATGAACCGTAAGGAGGAATACATCGTAATGAAGAAGTAAGATAAAGAAATGTAAGAAGGGACGCGGACAAATGACCTCCCTTTTGAAAATTTCTGAAGGCAAATCTCGAAAGTATGGAGGAAGGACGGCGATTAAAGCCAAGGTTTATGGAGAATGGCGAGAACCCCTCCCAACTCAAGTTAGCACACGCTCATTTCATTCTACGCAATACAGTCTGGGAGCGCTCAGACTGACAAAAAAACTCAAAAAAAAACATGTAAGGATTCATACTCAACGACTATATTTGAATCCAATCCCAGGCGCTTATTCCCCGCCTCGTTCTACTATCTCCCCTCACGTCTGACCCTCCTCCACCCTCTGAAACCGCCTTGATTACGCAGTACCCACAATTTAGCGTGTCGTTGCTGAGGTTGATATCATAAGGCGCTCGTCGGGCGGGATGGTTTGATATGGAAAGTGTGATGAGAACGCCTTGTTTTCAGTCGGGTTCGCAAACATACTAAAGAACGCAACCGTATTTTACAAACGATTGCGAGAAGACGAAACAAGAGCATACCTGACGAATGAGCTTTATTGTCACCTCCATTACTTCGATCTACCTAAAACAATCCCTCGCTGCGAAAATGCGTCTTTCCCGGACTCAATAACCTCATCCGCAAACTCTTTGGTGAACTCGTCCGTCAACCGCAGCTCTTACGCAGCGAATCCACAGCAACCAATCGACCGACGAGAATAACAAATAGAGGAAAGGGGATCAACGAAGAAGCAAAACATGCACAGTCAATTATACTCGCCATATCACGTATCGCCTCGATCACCCTCAGATATCTGTTCCCAATACACGTTGCAGCCGCGCTACCCGCAACGACTGTGCTCCTTTTTCCACCGTCGCCCTCGTACTTTAGTACCACAGCCCATGCGCCGAGACAACCTTGAACGGACGGCACGAACGGCGTGCGACGGAAGATGGTGTGGTACGAAGGCTTGGAGCGGGAGTCGAGGAGTAGAGATTAAGGACAAGGACGGCGTCGGCGTCAAGTTTGGCTTGAATTTATCAGCCGTCAATGGATCGGGCCTGACGAACTGAAGACTTCAGGGTCGATACCGTTTCGCGATATGCCTGTGTTGAAAGAGGTCGATGATCTAAGAGGAGCGATAACGGGCGACATGGTGAGGTGTGAGAATCAAATGGAGTAGTCGCACTAAGCCTGAGTTTGAAGATTCTATTCCATACTCCTTTACGAGTGACACTCAAGCTCATCATGATGCCAGTGGGTATTATGCCTGCAGGAACTCTGAGACGGTTGTTGTTACTTGTTAGCTCCATACTGAGGACTTTCAGAAATAGTATGGAAAGCGACCATAAGCAATTCTGGCAGAGTTATAACCGATGAAGTCGTCACAAGACTTGAAGGACGTTCCCAGTAAACAAATCTGTAAAGGAACGGTAACCGCTGAGTCGCTGACAACATATTGACCATAACGCGCCTGGTTAAAGCCTTTGAAAGTCGATAGTTCGTGCTAAACGGTGTACAAAGGTCGTCTAGCATTGACATCTCAGACGCGCCGCGCCGGTGGAACTCAGGTTGTGAAAGCGGAAGTGCGAATTTGAAGAGGGTGAAGTGCACCCGACGTGTTAGACCGAAGGTTCCGGGGCCTAGTACATCATTGATTGCAGTCATAAGACAGCTCTAAGTCACTTTTATGTAATATATACGAGTTGCGAAGAAGGCACATAGCGTACGCCAGCCAAGCAGTTACACCACAGTCCTACGGGGTAATTTGATACTAGTACACTTCATCTTCGTGTTCTCGATGTTCTTGTCAAAAGGGATGCTGACTATAAAAGTTTCGCTTGCGCATCCACCCTCAGACGAATGAGACGATGGTGTTAGTGGTGGGTTGAGAACTTGAAGTTGAACGCCATTATGATCCACATGGTACTATGTAGTAAGTTTGTTGGTCGCCGTCTATTGCCTTCGAGTTTTTGCTCAAAAGGGGTAAGAAGCACATGATACTTCTCTCACGATAAACACCACGCGAAGCCCCACCACCGAAGCTGCTCCCCATCCCTCCACTGGCAGTTGTCGTCGTCAACGTTGCGCTCGTTATTTCTCATCGATCTTCTCACTATACATATACTAGGCCCGGTACTAGGTATGCCTCAGACAAACGCGTATCCAATCTAACGCATCGTCAATCCGTTCTTAGTTCTTTATTCCACGACACACAGTCCAGCTCAAAAACGTCAACAGCAGTACAGTGCTGCTGTAACCCAGCTTTATTCCCGTTCCTGTACTTACAGCCAGCGTCTCCATCAAACCTACAACCACACAGAGCCCCAAGACCACCCACGATCATGATGGCAGATGCCTTTCACCATAGGCAACTGATGGCAGGGACCTAGAACATTCGCTCAACATCTCGAATGGCTTTTCGCATGTCCTTCGTAAAAGGTACTCAGCCAACGGCACTCCGAAAAAATCGACATCGCTCCCTACAGCTGTCTTGCTAACACTGACAATAACTTGAACCAAACCAACGTCCCAGTCGTTTCCGTGCCTACTAGTAGCCCCACCGTTACCATGTTCCGCTCGCAACCTCCGTTTCTGTCTCGTCCATCGCCTATGTTCCATTGGATCCGAGTCATTGCAATCCCGAACCGTCTGTCGCAGTATCCGTGAAAGTGATGCTCCCCTTCGTGTAGGCAGGGTCAGTGATGGTCCCCGTCAGGATATTGGCACATCCAATGCGTAGAACATGAAGAAGCTGGCTTTCGAAAGCAAGGTTGTCGGTTGTTCCCATGTCGCAATGTGCTGCTAAACGAGAGGTATGATTCTCATCAAAGGTACAAAATCTTCTTTCGGCCCGTTTTTAATTATTATCTAACTACTAGTACTTCTTCCCGACATAGATTCCAGGTTCAAGTTATTTCTAGTGAAGGACGAAGACCAGTTGCTACTGAATGTTGCTTATCTGCGAAGCAGAGTGAAATTAGCCAAGTATGTGACGATGGAGGTCGAACTAGGACGCGAACGATAGAGCCAGCCATATGTTTTCTAGTACGTCAAACAAGTCATATCTATCTCGTATTATTCTAACTAGTCGTCCTTGGCGTAAATATCGTGAAGCAACTCGATCCCTTCTCAACCAAATGACTTCAAAACTGCGTGCCACCAAGTACACGACCTCAAAGGCCCTTTCTTTTCCACTTCGATGCAGCAATCAAATCCATATCCTTCCTCGTTAGCACATTATTATTCTCTGCTGCTCGTGCTGTAACCACAAGCAAAGCAACGCAAGCTGCATCTGCTATCGGTGCAATGTTCTATACGCAACTCAGTCCGGGTGGCCACACGACGGCTCTCCGCCCTTCACTCAAGTTCATCTTCTGTAAGCTGAAAGTCGAGCTTGTTTTGGACTCACTAGTATTGAATGACGCAAGTTCACTACGCAGGCGAGTGAGTGACACAGCGCAGATTTCAAAGAGTTCAACTCATTGCGACGCGCGTCTTACTTCATCTTAATTTGTCCTTATCCGTGGACCACGAACTCCCCATACTGGGAACAATCTATCACAACTCAATCTGCGTGGATCAACAGCAAGTTATTCTCAAAAACTTGCTGAGAGGCATGGTGCCGAAACCCTCAAACATTCCAACACTTCGCCAGCTTTATTCGAATGGCACGATGCACCCAAGGCCCAGCTGGAAAGTGCCCTCAGTGGAGAAGTATCTCGATATCGTATCGCTCATGTAAGTCTGAAATTGTCCAATTAAGATGCTTTTGAGTTTCTTTTCCGCATCTGGCTCGTTACTTTTGCTAAACTCATGGGCAGTCAGGGCAATATTATGGAACTTGAGGTGGACGCGATCGTGAACGCCGCAAATAGGGGTCTCAAAGGCAAGTCACGTATCGGCACCAGCTCTTTCTACTTGGTGTCTGATTGTCGTTTTAAACTTTGAAGGTGGAGGAAGAGGCGCGAGGCTTGCCTTCTGGGTGTATCTCGAGGGCGCTTACAATTACTAGTCAATGGAGCAACGCATAAAGCCGCAGGGAAAGGTCTTCTTGAGCACGCACGCACGTACAAACTCTGCTGTCCTTTCTTTTCTCTGACGGAGGAACAGACATAACTCTTGGAGGATGCGAAACGGGAGACACGAAGATTACAGCCGGGTACAACTTACCAGCGTAAGCTCTTTAATTTTTGCACACGCCACATAATGGCAGAGGACTGAGGAATCGTGTATATGAAGACATTGGCAACACGTCATACACACTGTCGGGCCGATCTATTCGCCTTTTAAAGAAGATCTGGTCTCCAAACAGCTTCTGTCAAGCTACTCACGAAGCTTGAGAGTCGCCGTGGACAACTCGTTGAAGACGATAGTGGGTGTCTTTGCACGGTGTTCATATGATACCTGGGATTTAGTCACTCATTTTCGCCATAGGCTTTTTCGTCTATTTCTACGGGAGTATATGGGTACCCTATTGAAAGTGCGACAAGAATTACTTTGAGGGAGACGAGACGCTTTCTCGACGTATTGCCGGAATCGAACCAGCATGTGCGTGATAAAGCGCTGATTCCTAAGTACGAATCGGATGACCCTTATATTCATCCAGTTGGATGATCGTGTCATCTTCTGCGTCTTAAATAATGAAGCTCGACAAGCATGTATGTATGTGCCGTTTGATGTGGTCCAGATGCTTACATCTAACGCTTCTTAGTGATTATCTGTCAGAGTACTTTCCCTCATTGATGCGATGAATGAAAGAAGATGATAGATTCCAAGACAGTAGTTTTACCGGTGCGCAACCCTTCAGATGCATGATAGCGCTTCCTGGTACCTTTGTGCAAGATATTATCGAGACTGAGCCACGACTACTTGGTGGAGTTTGCCCTCCCCGTCCTTTTTTTTAAAAAAAATGTTCAAGTCATCATAGGCATCGAAATACTGCAATGTTCATATATGATGCTTGACGCAATATTGCACTTGCTCTTTCAGTGAGATCGCTTACACGATCCTCTTTTGGTCTTGTAGTCCTGTTCCACCAGGCAGCTATCTGTTCACTGATATCAATGCAAATCAATCTAACGCCAAATCCTGTGATGAGTACGTGTGCCCAAGGAAGTCACAGTTTTGCTTTTGCAGTACTAAAGCTTTATACGGAGGTGGAGGATCGAGAACATTTGACCTGCTCGCCGTCGAGGCTTCGGATTTGCGAAGCTTCGCGTATGAATTTGATCTGTCTCTTCCATTCCTCATTTAATCCTTCAATACCTTTACTTCTGAATTCATGCCCGTAGGTGGTGGTGTTCCATCTTGAACAGTCCCAAGTCATACTGACAAATCCTCTTTTTACAGGCTCATTGTTATACTAGTCTATCGGAACGATCCTAGCATTGAATCGACCATATGATGCCTTCAGGTCCTAGACCTCTTGTACATGCATTGTAACTTGTAATGTAGTTAAGACATTGCACAGAGATACTAATATCAAGTCGAGCTAAAATGCAACAAGCGTGGAGCCCTCTGATCTCAAATCGATACGGAGACAATTCAAACCCAGCCAATAGCGTATCCGATTCGACACCCTTCAACAGCCCACCCGAAACGAGCATTCTCACAACATTAAGTACCCACCGCATCTCGCCCACGTCACCAATACCACCATCTTCCATTGGGTGCGACCACACCCTCGCTAAGCGCGCCAAAGTTGAGTCCGGGAGCGCGTCGATGGAAAAGGCGTGCGTGGTTAAGAGGGAGACAATTGATTGGATGGTGGGCGGCGTATGTTGGTGGGAAGCAGGGGAAGACGAAGGAGTGAGAGCGAGGGAGCAGACAAACCGACTTTCGTCACGGGATAGTGGCGATTCAAAGTCCGAGTAGGATATACTGGTGAACCTGAGCATCTCCACACCGCCCACGTATGAGGCCTGAGGTACTGGGGTCGGGGTCGATTCCGATCCAGGTGCGGGGACGACTCCCTCGACTTTACCCGGGAATTCGATGCATTTGAAAATCTCGACAGCATCCCAGGTGCCGTCCTTGTTGCGCCATATGTAGTAGCGACGAGAGACATTGTGGTACGTGAATCCATCAACTGTGGCGTGCACGTGTACGGAAGTAACCTGACGTGACCAGTCCTTTTCTGAGCGCGGCGGTGTTAACGGGGAAGAGGGGCCTAGCGAGGAGAAGCATGGTGCTGAGGATACTTGTAGGGTATGTTGAAAAGAATGTGTGAAGTTGGGTGATAGTTCAAATGAAAGATCTGAAGCCTAGGAATTGTGACAAATGGTGTAAATACTTTGCCCAACTCGAGCGTATCGGGACGAATAATGCAAAGGTTGCTATCGTGGATGGTTGTTGTCACCTTTGCGCCATTGTGTGACGATACTTCGCGAAGGAACGGGTTGCCTACCTGTCGAGTAGCTTGAGGACTCTATAAACATGAAATAGGCACATGAACGTCAATCATAGAGCACAGACATCATTACACATGTCATTAGATGAATGTATACACTACGAGCCATGAAGACACGATTAATTCTAATAAACCATCGTCAGAAGGTCGTATTCAATCGTGAGGAAATTAAGTGTAGGATCAGAAAGAGTTCGCTGTGCTTAAGCACAACGAACGAATCAAGCCGGACGTAAATCCTGCACCTCCCGAAAGACAGACTTGCATTATATACAAGAAAGTATCGAAGAAGTCATATGGCCCCGGCGGAATCCATCATAAATGAATCAAATATATACATAAATAGCTCACCTATTTCTGCTCGTACAACGGATATGAATTCGAGAGCCCAAAGTAACAAAATACAAAGCATTTCCCATCAGAACTCATCACCTTCACCGTCGCTATCCGTAAGCTCGTCGCCAGGACTGACGCCTTTGTGCGCATTGAGTCCTGGCTTTCGTGCCCAAGACCTTCCATCAGTGTAAGGTGCAGCTCGCAATGGTAACAACAAACTGGTATAAGAGCTTTGAATAACAGTCAGTTAATTTAGTGCGCTGCGGAAATGCACACATACTATTCGTTTTCGCCCAGATTAAAGAATAGCTTCAAATTTTTGCGTGCTCTGTACAAGATGATGAGCCCTCAGCATTAAAGATTAAAAAAATAACACACCCTAGGTCGTAGGAATTCTCGAACGTCTGATGAATCAATTAGACCAAATACATTCAACATTTAGATACTTGAGACTTACTTGACCTCTTCCTTTTGCAAATTCGCGATACATACATGCATCGTAGTCATGCGACTCAACGATAGTTTCTCCCTTACTGACGCTCCAGAGATGCCACGTCAGCATGACTCCAACGGCGGGGCAAAGGGCAACGGATAGAATGTAGACCAGGGAGAAGAGGACAGATGGTGTCCAGTAATCCCACGTCTAGGAGGTAAGTTGTTAGAATATTCCTTGATACACGAGGCACTGAACCAACATATGAGAAGCCCAGCGACTCCCACATTTTCTCGGATCAGAGCACTATGAAGAATAGCGTTGAAAGTACGAAGTATGCCCTTCAGAGATTACATGTCAGCGATGATTTAAAAAAGTGGCGACAAAGACACACATGAATAATACGAAGTGCCGCTCGTTATAGAGACCCACACATTGGTTATCCATGAAAGTTAGAATAGGTAGGTACTCGGAAGAACTAGTATAATAACGATAACACCTACACGGAGCTTTCGCAATTTAATTAACATGTATATAAAAAGAAAAGTAAAACATACTGGGCAATGGTGATCATACTTTAGTACGCAATGATTGCATATACGGCAATGGTGTGCTCTCTGCCAGTGTTACGGTTCAACACCGTTCATACGCTTAGTCAAGCTTACCCGCTTACTTCATTTCTTTCTTTGTCATCTTCTTC
>JAFREE010000023.1:0-228222 GCA_019400425.1 Hymenochaete sp. R1
CTAGTTTCTCTAACCTGGCCCACAATACTGCTCCGAACTGCGGCGCCGTGATATTGGTGGGCTCAGTTCTTACCCTAGATCGATAAAGCAAACCAGACGCAGCTGAAGGAGACTCTGATACAATTAGAATGATGAGATGGCCGGGCCTCAAGAACTCTAGAATAACGCACAGACCTTTAGGCGTCAACTCTTTTGATATTCGAGCTATATCAAATGCAAGCTTTATTCGCTGGTCCACGGCATCCGTAAGATCTGTGAGCAATGACTGTACTAGCTCAGGTAGAACTCGAAGATTGTGTGCAGTTTGCAAGGACAATGCAAGAAGAGATCGATTCTAAATGAAGGCAGCTCAGCTCGACAGCTACCATAAACTTAAAAGTACGCACAAGAGTCGCAAGACCAGTGAGCACCATCGACTCCATCTCGGACGTGATCTTGCTCCGAGCACTGTCAATGGCAGGTATGTGGTCGGTTACCGCACGGATGGACTTGAGAGGGATCTCCACAGACTCCAGTTCGATATCCGCGCCGTTGGTTTCTTCAGCATCAATTTGGTTTTCACTGGACGAGTCCAGTAGTGCAGCTGATGGAAATCGTAGGAATTTCATATTTCTTCAAAGTCAAGTCTATGACGAACACATACCAAGCTCCGCTACACTTAGTGCGGCCTTGGCTATCGCCCTCTCCTTCTCACTTTCAGATCCAAGGCCCAATAAGTCATCCTCCGAGCCTCGAGCACCGGAGGCCACAGACTCCGACCTCGGTCGCTCCGAGATCTTGGATAGTGGAGAATTTGCTGCGTTTTCACGCGAAGCTGAGTACGACAGCTCGGCCATTTGGGTCTCTAGTCGCCTTGCTACAACAATGAAACGTGCGGTTCTTCTAAGTGCATCTGAGGCACATTGGAGCCTTACGAGGCGTGATGCATGAGCTCCAAGGGATGAGCATGGGATTCTAACTTTGCTCTTCAATCTGGCGCAGGGGTTACTCAGCCAATAGTGCTTGTATTTAGCTATTAAACACTCACTTGTCTTGAGATGCAGCGATTTCATTCAGACCTGTCCTCACATGGATGACTTTTTCTTCCAACACACCGACTCCCGCAGCTTGAACAAGTAACGCTTCGTGGTTGGCAGTGACCTGGTAAGGATCGAAGCGCGAGATGAACAAATAAGTGTTCATAAATTTAAAAAGAAGCTACTAGTCAGCATCGCCCATCTCAGCTAATCTGAATAGTGCAAGTACCCACCACATTTCGTATCTGTCTTTCCGTCTCGTCCACATTCAGGGTGAGTTTGGAGATAGCCACCGATACGTCCTCCCTTCCTTGGTCAAGGATCAATGAAGGTTTTTGCTGGCCATGTGCCGTCTTGTTCTCCACTGACGGCGGGTACGACCCTCCGGATAATATTGCAGTCGCATATACGTTGGCATCGAAATTCGGTGACGAAAAGGCTGTATATTGTATATCTGAAGAGCTTGTAAGGAAGCCGCGTTGAAGAATATGCTTGGACCATGCCTGCCATTGGTTGCTCTCTCGATATATTTATAGAATCTTCATCGGGCGAGCCTTGTTAACAATTGTTCAGCACTACGTTCGGCCTTGTGTAGAATGTGGAAGTGTCTGAGTGTAGAGCCGGAAACAAAGTCCGTACTGGACAAACTTGAGGAGATCGGCTCGGACGCTGCGGGACGCAACGTGGAGAGGATCGGCACGTCTTCAAGATGAACGTCCATCAGCTTTTTCTGGGTCTCTCGTCGGCTTTGCTTTTACAATGTTCATCTGTATTGATGCAAGATGCCGTCGAACCTGAGCAGAGGTTCGGATACAAGTAAGTAAAATAAAATAAAATAATGTTTCTAGCGCTATGTACAAAACTAGTGAGTTCTTCTAAATCCTTCCAACACCGAGGTGTAACTGATGCTTGGGTTTATGGTAAAACTCACGACGTGGACTTACTTCAGCGGGTCCATCCAGAGATTCTTAGCAGCTTTCAATATACTTATGCGCTCATGCGTCTCATTCTTCATCCCCATGATTGAAAGACCCGGTCTGCTACTGTCCATATCCCACCATTTCGCAACAAGCTTTGCTTCCCATTCTGCCTCCTCCTGGAAATGACCGGGTTCCCCCTCCCAAGGAAGCCTTTTCTCGGCATCACTCAAATCCTGTCCCCGTATCTCCAATCTCGACAATTCCGAATTAACTGTATCGAGTGGGATCATCTTCGCGAGTATCGGCAAGGTCTCGCAGTGGAGGACAGCTTTGTGACTATTGGCAACAAGCCTAATGCTCGAACGCAGTGCCTCCAGTTTACCATCCCCCAGCGAGTCTTTCAGACTGGCGGAAATCCGAGATAATCCTAGATACTGATCATAGCCGTATACTAGATCATTCACTGGGTCAGAACCTTGGGGTGTCCAAGACGCTGCGAGAAACTTGTTATAGTCGTAATGGAAGAGCTGGGCGATATAATGGTCTTGAGGTATGTCCCTTTCGATTTTCTTGAACTCGTCATACATGCGTTCACTAGTATCTGGGCGTTTATGCGCAGTGAAGAATTCCTTGCATGCCGAAAACCTAGAAAGGTCTTGTACTTTCTCGTAAGCCTTCCGCTCCTCAATTCCGCATTCCTGTTCAGTTTTCCCTGTACCAAGATCGCTGATCTCCTTTTCGAGCTTTCGAATGTGACCATATAGATCGCTTATGAAATTATCCCGCCTCATGGCACTCCCTTTGCTGGTAGAGACGCGTTTGGCAAGGTATGCTTGAATTTCCTGGCATATCAATTGGCAATTAGGGGAGAGCTTCCCGGAATCGATTTTTCTGAGTTTGCGGTCGACTTCGTCCAGGAAAATCACGTAAGGACCATATTCCTTAATGTAGGATATATTATCAAGCCCATGTGCAGCCCGTTCAATGAAGAAGGATCGACCATCAGGTGGGTTGAGAGCATCAGCGAATGCATTGTCGGCGCTAGCCTTGGGTCCTTTATCGAGGGCTTTTGCTGCTTTGTCCAGTAACTGGCGAAGAGTTTCATCTCCAGCTGCTTTGCCTCCCTTTCTCCTCGTACTGTCGTCAGTTGTGGAAGTTACAAAGGCATCAGCTTGCTTTGGACGTTTGGATACCTGATGGGTCCTATTGGCTACTGCAGAAGCATCGCGTTTGGTCTGGGACATTCCTCTACTCGACTTTTGAAAGGGAGTATGGTTTGTCTGGGTCGGGAAGGCGAAGGGGAGGGAAAATAGCTTATGGGGCCGCGAAGGATGAGTTGGAACCGGGGCCGTGATAACTCGAACGACTTGGAACGGCTTTTATTTGAAAGCAACCACTTGAACTTATGGTCCATGACTTTGCACTGACAAAGTGCGTAAACGTAATGAACGAGTTTATATTCCTTTCTTTTAACTCAAAGTCGGAATCCCCTATTCAAGTAAGTGAATGGTTAAATTCGCATAGTATTTACGTATACTTTGAAGTTGGCGAAATACAACTGATGCAATTTTATCCTATTATTTAGGGCAGAATTGAGAGCTATGGTTCTCATGAAGGCGCTTGCCTATGAGCAAAAATGGGGACCCGGCCCTGTTTCACTGGGTAGGCACCCCGAACCAAAAAGAAAAGCGAGAGGATGATGGAACCGTCACCGCGACACTTCTCTTAAATCGTCTTCAAAAACATTATTTGGAAGGTATCCCGGCTTCCTCTTTAATGGCTAGTCGATGATAGCTACATTGTCGAATATGCGAGTATTTCAGTATTAGAAACTGTTAACGCTTGAATGCAGCCAAATACAAAGTCGGCCAGGAGCGGCTAAAGAACTTGAAGTATGGCCAGTTCTCGGATGGATAATAGTCCAAAAGAATTAATACGTGCTCTATGTACGATAATGGTAAGTGTCCCAATTTTCTCCAATATCGTTATGTCACTGATTCTTAGGTGGGTTATGAGGTTCACTTCTTGGACCTACTTTATCAAGTCCGTGTAAAACTCCTGAATTGCTTTCAATACCTGGATGCGTTTCTTCGTCTCTTTTGTCATATCTAGAATTGAGGGAACCGATTCAATTATATCAATGTCCAACTGATTCGCAACACTCCTTGCTTTCTGCTCCGCCGCCTGTTGAAGAAGATTGGGTACCAGTTCCCAAGGAAGAGATGCATATGCTTCGTCCAGTACTTCGCCACGTAGCTCCAGCGTCCACAGTTCCGTATTCAATGCATCGGGATGAACTGTTTTCGCGAGTTCTGCCAAGGTTTGGTACTTGAGAAAGGCTTTGCGAGTGTTGACAAAACCTTTAACATCCGAACGCATCTTTAGAAGTTGGTGATCTTTTTTTAAGATAATTCAAAGAATCGGAAATGCTAATTAACTCTTGGTGTTGATAGTAGCCTTCCTTGAGTTTCTGCACTGGGCTAGTGTCTCGAGGTACCCAGGGTGATGCCAGAAACCTGTCAAAGTTGTCGCGAAAAAGCCGAGCCAGAGGGTGATCCTGAGGTACTTCCTTTATTAACGCATCAAACTCGTCTTCGAATGTCCGGTTGCTGTCTAGGCAAAGAGGAAATGAAGTTTCTGTAGGTCGTAATCTCGAAATGCTCTTGAACTTTCTCGGATATCTTCTGCTTTGATTCCTGTTCAAAGGGGTGCGACCCAAGCACACCGATTTCATTATCGAGCTTCTGATGGTACTCATCCAGGTCGCCTATGAAATTTTCCCTGTTCGTGGCTGCAGTTTTCCTTGCTCTGACGCGCTTAATGAGGCAGCGTTGAAACTTTTGGCACGCCTGGCGACGACGAGGAAGTAATTTGTTAAGGTTGATCTTCCCGAGCTTCCGCCCAACCTCGTCTAGGAATATCAAATGAGGACATTACTCCTTGACATAAGAGGCATTCTCCATGCCTCTTTGAGCAGCGTTGACGAAAAAGGATTGACCCTCACGTTCGATCAGGGCGTCGACGAATGCCTGGTCAGCAGTACTCTCAAGCTGTCCTTCTTTGAGAGATTCTCTTGCTTCATGCAGCAGTTAGCGAAGGTTTTCATCTCCAGCTACTTTACCCTTCTTCTTCCTTACATTCCCTTCAGCCGCAGAGGAAACAAATGCAGCTGTGGAAGGCGCTTCCGATTTTGTACTGGCGTTCAAGTCCCCCGGGCTACCTGTTTGCTTTGGTCGTTTGGAACTTGATTGGGTCCCCCTAGTCAGTGCAGAAGCAACGCGTTTGTTCTGGGAAGCGTTGGACATTCCCAAGTATGGTTATTGGGAGTGTGTGGTTTGGCTGGCCAATTTGAGAAGGCAGTGGAGAGGTTGGTCTGTGAGATCTCGGAAAATCAGTTTAAATCGTGGTCGTGAATACTTGGAAGGAATCGAGGGGCGTTTCAACTCAAAGTTGACGTTCGCACGTCAAGTAGCTATGAACGCGATCGCATTGCACTTACACGTACTTACAAGTTTGTATCCTTTCGTCCCGGCTTCTTATCTGGGACACGTAAAGAGAGTAATAGCT
Organism: Hymenochaete sp. R1; assembly: GCA_019400425.1. NCBI lineage: Eukaryota > Fungi > Basidiomycota > Agaricomycetes > Hymenochaetales > Hymenochaetaceae > Hymenochaete > Hymenochaete sp. R1. Next base: position 5,504 of record JAFREE010000023.1, read on the forward strand.
TTGTTTGTGCTTCCAAGAGGCCGATCTTGCGTCGAGCTCAAAGGTCCCTATCTCAATATAACAACAGCCTCAGTTAATGCAACCAGGTTAGTGCGCGTCATGGTAAAGGCCCATCGTAAATCCTACCGGTGCCCAATGGAATCGAGAGCCAAGTTACTTTGCAGAATCAGCTTCTTGCGCATGCCGCAAAGCAAAGAAAAAGACGTCCGGGTCCGGAGGTACGAAACAGGAGGGACCCGGGTCGGGACTCAATGAAGCATCTAAGCAAGCACAAGCTTCACCTACTTAAGCCTGTTAGCAAGAGTTTCGGGGACTTCGGTTACTTTGAGGCGGTCACCGTTTGTGTTTTGGCTAAGAACTGAAGCTGTCTTTCCTTGGCCCTGTTCACTAGTTGCATTATCTACTTCCAAACCCGATTGAAGCGCATTCGACTCACCAAGGCGAGTGTCCTGGGTCTGTCTGTACGACTCGATAAATAAAAATGTACCGATGATCATGCGTGTCCATTTTCCATGCATATGCATGGATAGGATTGCTTGGCGTATGATGGAAGTAGACCCGGCTGCAGCGAATAAAATGAACAGAACATTATTTAGACCATACCGTTTAGTATTTTGAAAATACTTTGCTTTGAAAGGAAATAATTCCAATACTTGATTGGCCGAATGAAGTATATTTTTGGCTCGAATAAGTCGACCAATACCGTCTCGTAGCGCCCGAGCACGTTCGGCATCCAACACTATCGAGATGACCGTTCACAACGAAAAAGCTGCTCGGAACACGATATCCGATGCACATGAACAATCTAAGCTCTTAAGCCCAAGACAAATTTAAAGCACATGATTGTGGCTACGCCCGGCACAACGCTACGAGGCATATACACACATTAATTTATCTAGCCTCGGCGATACCTTAACAATCTTAATCCAGTAATTTTGTTTCGGCGAACACGGCGTCCGGCGGACCCTTTGTGGGGCAACAAAATGCGGGAAAAGAAAGCGATGCCGCCGAAGGCTCGAAAGAAGTTAGAATTCGTTCTCAAGAAGCACTGGCTGTGATGATGTCAATGCATGGCCTCTCCATCTGACTTTTATCTACCCGATGTCGTAAGTTCGTCCCGTCGAGCCGTTCTCGTGGATGAGGAGAAAAGCTTCTTGAAAGTGTGCGCGCACGTAAATGTCTGATTCGAGAGAAAAGATGAAGATAAGACGGAAGGAAATTAGGGGTCCAAGGCGCTTTGCATGAATAGAAGGAGGGTAAATGCGAGATGAACAGGAATTCATATTGGCGACGTTGATGAGCTATGGCGCTCCACGGCATGCACAGGGGTTCTCTCAGCCGCTCTATCACTTATGCTGTTGTATTTGGACGAAACATGAAGGGTGTCCTTGTTTCCGAGCTTGAATTGCACACAAAAACAGAGGATGACGAAAAGTAAGGGTGTAACCAGTAGTAGAAGTCCTATTGAACCTTTTCATCGATTTAAAGTGAATAGCGCTGAGTCGGCGAGCACAGTACTAGTAGTATTATCGTTGTAGGAACTGTCGTAGGGAGGTTATGAGCTCAATACGCGCCCATCGGTCAAGACAATGACCAAATGCCTCACAAGCAAGGTACTAATCATGCGCATACTGTTAAATAAGAGAGGGGGTCGATGGGATCAGGGCCGTATACCGTATGGCGGGTGCCCGCCCAGCGAGTTCCGCGCGATGTCTAAGAGGGAGCGCCCCTAAAGCGACCGAAAGAGTCAAAAATTCCCACAGTAAGAAAACGTGCACTTGCATTTTTGACCAAGAAGGCAAGGTGGCTGATGTTGAGGACCAGACCAGATCACAACTCGCTGTCCGACTAAACATCCGAACCCGCATGCCTGAACCCCCCTCTCGTCGGCTTTCTGTAAATTTTATCATCAAATAAATATTGTTGAATCAAACAAATAAATACAGGACCGAGTGCTCCATGGCCAAACTCTTCTCCCAGTTCCTCTCTCTTCTGCTTTTCCGTTGCGGCTGAAAGACAATGTCCGGTACGAACGCCCCGCCCGCCGCTGAACTCGAGAAGAGCGAATGGCAAGCAGAAGCAACGCAGTCAACGACGTCTTCGGTCTCTGGGGAAGTACATGAGAACCCCGGTGACGGTGTCGATGAAGCATATGAGCGCAAGAGCCATCTTAGTATGTTCCGTTCATACTCCCGCTCTTCGATATCCGGAAACGTTGACCTACCATTCCCCCAGTCAACCAATGCCTCCAGAACGAGATTGGCTTCGGTAGATACCAGTGGGAGCTTTTCTTTCTCTCCGGCCTTGGCTGGCTAGCAGACAGTGAGTTCGTGTTTCCCCACACCTCCTTATCTATTTCAAATTCAGGTCTGAACTCTATTGCCCACAGACCTTTGGCTCCAAGGCGTCGCCGTCGTGCTCGTCCAGGTCAATGAGGACCTCAATCCTCCTCGGGTAGAATATGTCACTTTGTCCCTTTACGTTGGACTCATCCTTGGTGCTACTACCTGGGGCAGTCTTGCAGATGTCATCGGACGTAAGCTGTCGTGGCAGATCACTCTTTTCTTAACTGTATGGTGTCGTATCTCTCCACGTCCTCCGATAACTCATTCTCTTTCTGTAGGGTGTATTTGGCGTCGCGGCAGGAGGTGCACCTAATTTCGTCGCGTTGTGCTCTCTTATTGCATGCCTTGGATTTGGTGTTGGGGGAAAGTGAGTGCGATCAATATGTTGTCGAATTTGAATAGAAGTTAAAGATCAATTTAGCCTGCCTGTTGACGGTACGTGACGGCTTGGCATAGTTGAAACACTATTTTCCAATTTCATGTCCAGGTGCTTTATTCTTGGAGCATATACCAGCTTCGCATCAGGTTGGTGAACGAAGGTTTCATACTTATTATGGTTTGTGAAACACATCTTGTTCTCAGTTCCTTTTGACTTTCCTGTCCGCATTCTGGGCTCTTGGACAACTTATTGCATCTCTCATCGTATGGGGATTTATCGCCAATTATCCAGCCGACAAGGGCTGGAGATATTCATTGTGAGTTCCGTGGCTCATCTATCAGAGACCTCGCTAACGCACTGGATGCAGATACACGATGTGAGATGACTGAAAATGTTCTCGCTTCCTCTTTCTAACATTTCTCACAGGGGTTGTATGACCATTCTGATGTTTTTATGTCGCTACGTCATCTTCGAGTTGCAAGAGTCGTCAAAGTACCTCGTTGCTGTCGGTAGAGACGAAGATGCGATCGCCGTTTTGGAGTATATCGCGAAGCGCAACGGACGGACCATCACACTCACGACCGATCAACTGAAAGCGATCTCCCCGAACAAAAGCGGGAAAACGAAGCGGACGTTCATGCAACAGCTGACTGCTTCGTTCACCCAGTTCTCTTTGTACGTGCATTTTCTAAGATAGAGGCAAAGGAAAATGTATCTCACAATCCTTTCCTCTCCTTCCAGGGCACACGTAAGACCGTTGTTCTCAACGAAGCGTCTTGGTTGGAACTCAAGTCTTACTATCCTCATCTGGGGGTAAATTTGCTCCCCCAATTCCACATTTGACTCCTTGATCTTACTTCTAATTACTCTAGGATAATCGGGCTCGCCTACCCTTTATTCAACGCTTTCCTCCCACTTTACTTATCAGACAGGGTATCTTCCAGCTCGACGGACCAGACGTATCGCGACTACAGCATCACGTCGGCGCTCGGTATTCCTGGCTCCGCCATAGCGTGTATCTTGGTCGACTGGACGCGTAACTCAGGTCGCTTTGCTATTGGCGGCCGCAAGATGGCGCTTGCGCTATCCACTGCACTGACGGGCCTGTTCTTGTTCTTGTTTACGACTGCAAGTGGCGAAGCGTCGAACCTCGGTTTCTCGTGTGCGTCGACCCTGACTCAGTGAGTTTGTCTCGTAATACTCGACTTTTAGTATTACATACTAACGCGGGTTTTTAGAAATGCTGTAAGTCTAAGTTCGATTCGCGAGTATTTCTTTCCCTGATTTTCGCAAAAAGATGTACGGTGTCCTGTACGCATACACACCAGAAGTCTTCCCCGCACCCCATCGCGGCACAGGCGACGCCCTCTGTTCAGCCTTCAACCGCATCACAGGTATCTTCGCACCTGTCATCAAAATCGCTACGACCAGCCGGGATGGTGTATCGTCTATCGGTGCAAACGCGTGAGTCCGACCTTCCTGGCTGCTCCTGTTCTGTACTGCAACGCCTCAGCTACAATACTCATGAACTGGTGTTTCCATAGACCCGTTTTCGTTTCCGCCTCGCTTTTCATGGTCTCCGCAGTGTTGACCATGTTCCTTCCTATCGAGGTAAGTTCCACAGACCTTGCTCGTTGAAGGCGAATCTCACTGAGAAAACCTCAGACTGCTGGAAAAGCCGCGTTATAGGAAGGGTTTCATGTCTCTCCTTATCTTCTACAACTGCGCTAATGATGTCGATGCCTACTTTCCTATCTCGCATCGTGGGCTTGTATGAATTTACTTGTTACGAGGTTGACGATATGTGACAGACGGAGATCAAGCATGGCCCTTCCAACCGGTACAGGGTACCGAGCGTCCTTGTTCCGTTATTTTGCTACATTAGCCTCTTGCTTTTCTCCGGTCCTGGTATTATGGCTTACCTTCTGTATATTTTGCTGTCCGCCCGGTGTCAGGGTGACTGATGTTATAGTAGTACATCCCTGCTGTTGAATCGATACTCTTGCGAAGCAAGGTTCATGCTTCAAAAATAATCCAGGCGGGGGGAAATTGTTGATTTTGAAAGAGGCAATGGCAGGGGTCGGAAATTGGACTGTAAAGGCGCTTGGAAACTGCCTCGATACTGATCCCAGCCACATAATCGGGTTTTAATTTTAAATTGATTTTCATATTCGCTGAAGTACATTAGAAGCGTATTGCGTGCGCCGACACCCCTTAAACGCTCGATGGCCTATTTACCTTATAATTAGCACAAGGAATCATCTAAACTAGAATGAATGGATAAGCATACATTTTCCAGGCCGAAGCCAAAGCAAGCATCGGTATATTACAAGGCATGCATACGTCGAATCCCCTCGACGTCGACAAAATAGATTTCTCACTCAACGGGTCTTGACCACGGGCATAAACAAGGAGGAAGCGAAAGCACGATGTCTCTTATCACTGCTGAACATCATCATCGCGATTCACGACTGCAAAAAAATGGCCACGGTATACTTGCGTAGGGTGGCTATGATGGCGGGATAAGATAAAGATAGCCTGAGTTGCGGAGCGCAAATCGAGTGAATAGCAGAGGTTTTCAGCCTTCCTTCACCCTAGCACCCGCCAAGATCTTCGAAATCTGTACAACGCCCACGTCAAGGCTAACTCACCTCCTCACCAGCAATGAGTTCCTCTATCTTCAACCTTCACCATAACCAATCCCGAGGGGTACAATCAAGTACCGCACAGACTGAGAGGTTTCGGGAAAGCTTATGCAATCACCTCGCCAGAAAGACAGCGCCACTGCGCGTCGTTGACACTGGAACCGTGCAACACATGTCGATAAATCATATCATTCAAATATGAGGAATCAGGATCTCGTCGAGACCAGTGAGGGGCGCGCGGAATAGCGAAATGGCCAAGTTATTTGCTTTGTTTTGAGGAGCTGAGATCGAAGAGGCCACTGCCTGACTTCTTGTCCAGCTACAACCAACGACAGCGACAGTAAAGAAATCCAAGAGAAAGGCTAAACGCCTAATGTACAGAAGAGAGGACGAGGCCAAAAGGGGGGGGGGGGGGTGAAAGGCTTCAATTGGCACATGAAGTTGCCATGGGTTACGCACCGGAAATTCAAAGCCTAAAGACCAGTATATTTCACAAACGTATGCAGCAGTCCGGAAAGCGCTTGTGGTCTGCTTTCCGCGCTGAATATGTGAATTTCGAGTGACGTTCGAGCGACAACTTTGAGTTCCGCTACGTTTCCACTTGGTTGACCGTAGACGGAGAAAAAGTGATTGAGGTCAAAGCATAATTTCTTCTTCCACGAGTTTCATCTTCGGCTTCACTTCGCCTCCCCGTGTTTAGATTGAAACAAATCCACAGGTACGAGTGTGCATCCGCCATCCTACGGCAGTGAACGGCGAATGAGCTCGGTATAGCGTGGGATGACGATGATAGCGGAATGAAGTGATAGATACCTGAGCTAATGTGGGCCCCCTTTCACTTATCGATCCAAACTCGTAGGCAAGAGAAATCAAACTCAAGCCACATTTAACTTCGCAATCCCGGTCCGTCTAGCCATTACTGCATTGACTTGGCTACGCGTCTATCCCGCCGATGAAAACCCGAGAGACCACGTCGTACAGTGCTACCGTTTGCTATAACTTCTTAAGAGCGATACTATTGCGTGCAAATATCGGGCCTGAAGTCGGAGGCCGGATAGACATCGATCGCACCGACAAAGGGCACCCTCCAAAAACTGGTCGTAGATTCCAGATACGAGTAAAGGCCACCGGCTCGCGTCCTCATGGGCCTGAGTAAGTAGCAACAAATTTGAAACACCAGTCCTAGTACTAGTGCTGAACGGCGTAAAGGCGCCCGACGGTGGTGATCTTTGTTCGCGCGCGGGAGAGAATGCGTATTTAGCACGGGTTCCTCGTACTCTCGAGTCTCGACCCCTGGGCCTGGATTGGAAGAAGAGAACAGAAGGAACCGACGAAAGGCAGTTTTGAGAGGGCGCACAGACGTGGTAACGGTACCTGACCGCACACAGCGGAGACTGATGGGGTGAATGGCTGGCTTGCAGTAGAAGACTTTTACAGGTTTTACGGCCTCAACGTTGAACGGGCTGCGTGCATGCGTGTGAATGGGGGCGCTGGGATACCCATGCGCTTAGCCGAACATCGCGGAAGGCGCCCTTTGCCGACGTTTTTAAAGCAACATCGGAACATGTATTGCGGTATCGGTAGATTCGTAAAATCATAATCGTATCGAAGCTCAGCGGCACGCGGTAGCGGTTGCGCGCCCGTCAGTCGACCGAAGGAGGGTTTTTTTTCTTCCATCTGTTATCTTTGGTCTTGTACTCGAACACGTACACGGTGCGACTGCCATCCAACGACAACGCCGAAAGTTGAAGACCCGCCAAGATGATTGAGGTTGTTGGAACGAGAGGAATCGGAAACGTTACGCACGGCGGGCCTGGTCCATCTACACGGAGCACAAGCGGCCGGTTCGCACACTTGGGTTTGAAGATCCCCTTGACCGCCGCACAAGCACCTCCTCTGGTACCGCCATTACCATCGCGAAAGGGCAGTTCGAGCTCTATCTGGACGATCAGCGAGGAAAGGACAAGCGCGGGAGGGAGTGTGGATGTTGGAGAGAGTGACGGTAATGGAGCGTCATCGATACCCGGTGCTATGGAGGATGAGCGGAGGCCTTTAAGGCGTCATCGTGTCGTCCAGCTGCCTCAAACACCCGTCTCACCCTCGTCGACACCGTCGTCGCCGTTCACAACGATATCAAGGTCAGTCAGCTGGGCAGTCGATGTATTTACTTTTTTTTCGGATCGTTGCGTGCTGTGAAGGTCGAGCTTTAAGAGCAGAACAGAGATGGGATGCACGTGGGTCGGGCGCGGGTCCCAATAAATATCGCTTCACTTTCACTTTGACTTTCTCCGTCTCCATCTCTTCCTCTTCCTCTTCTTCACCATCCATCCTTCTCATCGCTGTTTCTGCATCCATACAGAACAATGTCGTCCCTTGCGCCCAACACGAATACCAGCTCCCGCGTCCGTGGCACAAGTCATATCGACTTCAAAACGGCCACGACCGGTGTAGCAGCTAAAGCAATGCACAACGAACTCGCCCGTCTCGTCGCTTCCGTAAAGGACCCAGCGACCAAGAAGGTCTGTGTCTCTCGTCTCATCTCATTCAGCATGGGTGACTGACGAGCGCCAATTGATGCAGGCATTCGACACCGAAATGCAGTCCTTTTTTGACCTCTTCACTCGTTATCTAGCTGAACGTGCCAAAAGCGTGGAGCTGTAAGATCGATTGCACTCCTCTCCGCCTCTTCTCATCTGATTCCCCTCCAGCGACTGGGATAAAATCAATTCACCTCATCCCCAGCAGATCGTGTCCTATGACAAGCTCGAGCAAGTCAATGACCCTAAAATTCTCAACAAACTCGCCGTTCTCAAAGTCAATGGTGGTCTTGGAACGTCCATGGGTATGCATATAGTCACCTCATATCAATATGAAAACGTGTTAATTGCATTTCAATGTAGGTATGACTGGTGCGAAGAGCGCTCTTGAAGTCAAGGACGACATGACCTTCCTCGACCTCACCGTCAGGCAAATCGAGCACCTCAACACTGCCCTTCGTGTTGACGTCCCGCTCATCCTAATGACTTCCTTCAACACCCACGACGACACGCTCCGTATCATTAAGAAATACGCGAACCAGCAACTCCGTATCACCACCTTCAACCAATCCCGCTATCCGCGTATCCACAAGGAGACTTTGCTTCCGCTCGCCAAGTCCGCGGAGGACGACAAATCTCTTTGGTACCCGCCCGGTCACGGAGATTTGTTCAATGCTATCACCCACTCTGGCGTCCTAGACCAGCTTATTGCCGAAGGCAAGGACTACCTGTTCGTCTCCAATTCCGATAACCTAGGTGCCGTGTACGTTTTCCCTTGCTCTTTTCCTTAGAGATCAAGAGGCGCGGAAACTGATTGCAACTCAGCGTGGATCAGGGCATCCTGAAGCATATGATGGATACTGGGGCTGAGTTCATCATGGAAGTCACCGATAAGACGAAAGCCGATATTAAGGTGGCTATATGCACCTTCTATTACGAAATACAATGTGATTCTAACTCCGTCATGTAAAGGGTGGAACACTTGTTGACTATGAGGGTCAAATCCGATTACTCGAAGTTGCCCAAGTTCCTTCGGAGCACATCGAAGATTTCAAGTCCAGTATGTACATTCTTGTGTCACTGATGATTTAATTTTCAAACTGTTCGCAGTTCGCAAGTTCAAAATCTTCAACACTAACAATCTGTGGATCAACCTGCACGGTAAGCTCATAACATCACAGTTTAATCAGACCAATCATGTTCACATGACCCCCGTTCATCAGCGCTCCGGCGCGTCATGGACGAAGCCGCCTTGGAGCTTGAGATCATCGTCAACCCCAAACAGACTGATGACGGCATCCCCGTAATCCAACTTGAGACCGCCTGTGGTGCAGCCATCAAGCACTTCGCGAACGCACACGGCATTAACGTTCCGCGGTCGCGTTTCCTGCCCGTCAAGTCATGCTCGGACTTGCTCCTGATCAAGAGTGATATCTACTCACTCCAACATGGTCAGCTCAACATGAACGAAAACAGATTATTTGGGACATCACCGGTGATCAAGCTCGGTGATCACTTTAAGAAGGTCAGTGTCCCTTTACTACTCGTAGATTCTGGAACATGATGGAATTAACGATCGCTTGAATGTGCGTAGATTCAACAATTCCAGAAGCGCTTCAAGAAGATCCCAAAGATTATTGAGCTTGACCACTTGACTGTTACCGGCGATGTCTACTTTGGTCGCAATGTCACTCTGCGGGGTACCGTCATCGGTTAGTCAAAGCTCCCATATCCCCCTTCAAATTATTAGGGTATCACTTCTAACGTATCTTTCTATTAGTCGTAGCAAACGAGGGTCAGAGCATCCACATCCCTGACGGCTGCGTGCTCGAGAACCGGTTACTCTCCGGAAACTTGAATATGATCGTAAGCCTTCACCGCTCACTCATACATACCACTTAAGCATTATCTCCCCATTTTTCCCTTTGAAAAAAATAGGACCTCTAACCTATCGCGAGCATACCCTCTGACCCGTTCCTCGCATCAACAATGTACAGCCCGCACATTTGTCGTTGCGTTCTCATACCATTTAAAACTCTCAAGGTAACAAGGAAGCAGGAAGCGAGAAACCGGGTATCCAGGAAATTTTTACGCTTTGGATTCAAAACATTCTTTCTTTCTCCTCCGTTTCTCTTTTTCTTTCGTGTTGTAGGTAGACATTAGCAGTACTACGGAAACGTCGTCAGAGTCGGAGTTGGAAGTCGGCCTGCGGGTTTACGAGTCTGATGTGATTTTTTTTCGGTGTACTTAGATCTTTTGTGGTAGTTGAATCAAACAAAGTCCTCTATGCTCTCTTCTATCATGGCTTCAAGATACAGTGATTATATAAACGCGTCGCTCCTTGTCTTGTTTTCGTATGATAAATGAGGACATCGACAGAAGTTTGTGTAAGGTTTCGAGTTTTGATGACAGGATGTATAGGAATACTGTTGCTCTTTTATACATACATTCGAAACCAATCTGGGCTTCCTTCCGAATACCTCGTTCTCTTTCACAGTCGGTCAGAGGCCGTCCTGAAATGAAAACAGTTTTGATTTTGGAGGGCAGGAGCGACGAGTCCGAGGACAGGACATAACAGTACGGGTGATCTGTACTTTTACTACATATCGATGGTTTCATAACACAGAGATGAAGGTGATGGTGCATATGCAGTACAAAGGCGCCCGGGGAAGGGAGGGCGGATCGTGGTGGAAAGGGGAGAGAGAAGCAAATACAAGAGAAGCAAGAACAAAAAGAGCACGAGATAAAGTAAAGAAAATGTACTTTATGCACCGTGCGCATGCGCGTGCTTCTGCTTGCCAGAACGGAGCTTACGGATGTAGAACTGAAAAAAAAGTTACGAGTCAGTACGCGCACAGTACAATGAACTTGCTTTGCAATCTACTGGAAAGATACGAACCTCCAGCTCTTTCCCCTCGAGGATGTACCCGTCGCAGCGACCAGACTGACCAGGCCGGCTTGAGATCGAAGCGTACAGTCGACCCGCACCGAATTGCGCCTGGATCGCGTTATCAAGCTTCGAGGCTGAGGAAGAACGAGATTCATCAGCAAATAAACTGAATGTGCCGGTACAACAACAAAACCGAAACCGTACATTCTTTCCTCGCTTTGAGTTTTCGCTCTACAGCATGAGACTTCTTCTTTTCCTCCTCCGTCTCAGCTGACTGAGCGCTCTTTGCAAGCTTAGCGGAGACCGGTTGAGCGTACTGTGGTAAAGATGGGATTGTAAGTGACATTGGATGAAATCGATCGAGAGGGCAGAAGCACATACATGGGACTCGTAGTATTGTCTGAAAGGGGTGGCATCGACTTGAATGATGGCGCCCTTCACGAGTGTGTTTGTACGGACGAGCTCGTTGTTCGAGGCATTGTATACCTACGATAATGCAATCAAAACAAAAATAGCATGAATCAGCCCTCTTCGCTCAGAACAGTACCCATACAGCAACACCACATCGAGTAGTAGTCCAAAGAAGGGGAAAAGACATACAACACTGATGATCCTCGTTTTCTTAGTTACACTCTCAGATCCCCACGCAAAGTTGCCCGAGTCCAGGCGGAGCGCACGGAACTTGGTGTTCCCGCCGCGCGTACGGACGGTATGGATACGCTTCGCGCCGAGCTTCGTGTTCGCAGGCTGGCGACCGAGCTCGAACTTCCTCTTCTTGCGGTAGTGCGCGCGCTGGGCGCCGGATGCGGAGCGCTTGTGTCTTGAGGTGCGCGAGATACCTAGTCAGATCGGAACGGAAAATTGGCATGAAGACATCGGCGACGACGATGAGTTTCGCGACATTGGATTAAAGGTACATATGGTCAGTATTTTATTGAACTGGCAGACAACAGCGGACGTACCCATCGTTAGCTGTCGATTGCGAGCTCACTGCGAGCTCAGAATTCAGTGAGTTGGAAAGATGTGGCGGTGCATATTAGCTGTATAGCACGTAGTTCCCACGGTATTGCTCGCTGGGAACTCATTCTTGTTTTTATTCTGAATACGGCTTACCCTTTGAAACATCAATGAAAAATGCTAATGATCGAGAAAAGATCAAGTAAATTTCTAATTGTCCAATGCATAAGGGCATGCAGCGCAGTTCCTTCTGCAAAGTTTGAGTATAAGACTTGCACAAGTCAAAATTTAAGTGAGAAAGAATCCAAGAAACTCTAAACATCACGGAGTTATTCAATCCTCGTCATGAACGTTTTGTGGAATTATAAAACCTGACATAAGTCCGTTGCTTAAACTATTGGACATACAACAAAGTATAAATAAAGCAAAGTCCTTTTAAGTCTGTATTTTTATGTTAGATCGGATCTTGATTACCAAACTGATCACCAAATGGTGTATGTGAGTTGAGCGAAAAGGGGGAGTCCATGGGCATCGCCGGCCCAATGAGTTGGGTTCCAAGAGGGCCAGGTAGTATAGTATTCATAGGAGATCGATTGAGAACTATGGATAACGATGCTGGAGATTGAGCTTGTCCTTCTAGAGGGGGGAGGAACATGAATATGAGTGGGTTGGAAAGGGGGGGGAAGAGCTATCCAGAGAGGTCAGGAAACTCACGAGGTCTTTGTCGAGGGTCAAAGCGCATGACACCCGTATTCTGTTGATGAATTGGTGATTGCCTCATCTCCTCATCATGCTGCGCCGCCTGCGGACTTGCATGGAATTCATCGGTCATACTGGGAAGCGGTTCTCCGACTTGCGTACCACTCTCCTCGCCGATATCAATCTTCAGCTTTCCTTCCATGTGATGAACGAAATGGGTCCACCTCGCGCGTGAATCATCTTTTGGCAGGGACAAGAAGTAATTCTTGATACTCTCGGGGGCCTTTTTCCAGTACAGCTTTGCGCGCCCGTATGTGCTCTTGACGTACCGACAGGGAGGGAATGTGCGCTCGAAGACGACTTTTTGGCGGAGAGCGGGATCGCGATGCGTGAGTTGAACCATAGCTTCGAAACCATCATTGATTTCATGAACGAGATAGTCTGTCGGCCATCTTTTTTGCGCCTCAAAGGTGTTGTTGTTCCTTTCGCTGTTCACCGGAGTGATGCGCGAAGACAACTGCGAGTTACTGACTTGGGACGAAGTTACATACCTTGGACGAGATGCGGAGCCGGCTTGGGGTTCTTCTGGTGACAATGTCCAAGACATGGATTCTGGAAACGAAGGAGGATCGATGGTTTGCGGATCACACATTTGAAGAGCCTGTGAGGATGAAGGTGGCGTGGGCTAGGCAAACCCTTCAGTAGCTGTTCAGCTGAACAGGAGATTGAGCTCACCATAGATGAACTCCCGTCGAACTGAGCCTGAATAGGAACAACAGGCGGTACTACGCCAGATGCATTCTGCCCTTTCCCATGAGTGCTCAGAAGCTCCAGTTCTTCTTCGAAACTCGGACAATCAGCTAAAGCCTCGAGAAGACTTGGCCGCAGGCGATAGAGCAGCCTCTGACTGTGATGGACTGTGCGGACAGTGGTCAACCTGTGCAGTTCCCACTGTCCAGTCTCCAGGTTGTATGAATCGATGTAAGAATTGGACTGCAACCCGAGGTCCGAGATGAGATCAGGGAAGTCTTGAAATTGGAAAAGGGGATACGTGTTTGCTTCAAGGGCGATGCGAAGAGGTTCACAGCCATTCTACAAGCACTTATTTCATTAGGTCGGTTTCTTTCAGCGCGGAACATATGCATATAAACGCACCCTATACCATACCACAATTGTCAATGTCCGCTTCCACGCGCGTTCAAGCTTTACACGCTTGTCACGAAGCTCGTCCAGATCACCCTCCTCCCCGTGGCTCTGAATCTGGGTCTGTAAGCCTTCTTCAAAAGACACACTTCTCGAAGTCGAAGAACCAGGATCATCGACATGAATCCCAATTGCCGCTTGACTCGTCGATGCTTCCGGCTGGCGTGGGCGGGGTTCCTTCTGCGCCCTGGTATGGCCGGTATGGACCCGCCTGGCATGGACCTTGCACACTGGCCTAGCATCGCCTGCCTCCCGCGCCGCGTTCTGACAGCAATTACCACATAGCCGGGAGACGCAGCTCTGGTGTCCACGTGTGCGTTCTCCTGTGCGTGTTCGGCAAGTTGGGTTATAGCAGTGTATCCCAATTGGCGTGGCCGCAGCTGTTCCCGCTCCCGTTGCTGCTGCTGCACCCAACGGCGAAACTGTTGATAGGGGCTTACTTGTAGGAGGAACTGGATCGGAGACGGGGGCGGGGGCGGCTAAAGTGTCCAACGAGTCCATACCGAGTTCAGTTGGGCTCGCAGAGACTGTTTGGAGACCGCTCGTTGGATGGGGATGGACCTTGCTTAGCCCGCGCCGAGTTCAAGCGCCTCATTCTCAGGTTTCCCACGCCTCTTTGTCTTCTCTCGCAGCCACAGACTCGGATAGGAATCTGGATCCCATTCACTTAGAACGCCTCTCACTTGTGGACGCATCAGTCAAGCTCTTTGAAGAGGCTAGCCTGTGAGTCATTCAGTAACTTCGTCTGCTCCAAAGGCGGGCACATGGTAGATTATTAATACTCATTCCCAAATAATGATCTAACATCTCTACGAACGACCAACTCATCTATTTGCTCATTCGGAAACAAACAAAACGTCTCTAGATCTCGCTTTCATGAGAAAGCACACACACTCAGAGAAGCCAAACTAATCTGCCTACCCAATCAACGCCACCCTCCGCCTCTCCCCTCTTCCCCACCTCCAACGGACGCTTTGCCTTCAAACGCGCCGACCTATGGCCGCTACTTCGTGTGTATTTCAAATTCATACCACTTAGGATATAGGATAAATTCTCGGACACAAAAGCATAGAATCAGGAAAGAGGGGTAGCCTCGCGGCCCGGGGGCAGTCAGACGTACTAACACTAACATACCATTGGCCCACCCACTTTTGATACCAGTATATGTTATGACTTATTCGTAAAGTCCGTCTCAGCGTTCACGAGTTTTCGGCGCCCCAGCCTAGCAGAACTTGAAGGCAATACCAGACAAACAAACAAACAGACATTCATATAGCCAGGATCCTGGGTCTCTCGTTCTCATTGTACTGTACATGTACACATCCCGACCGCGACGCCGACCCGCCCATACTAGTACGCTGAATTTGAAACCGCTACTGAGCCAGCGTTGGCGTTGGTACAGTACTAGTCCTACCTCAACCTGCCTGCAGATAGATTTGAGATCCGACTCGCGTTGTGATTGGGTCCTGTGTTCCCATTGATAGGAATGCCGTAACACACAGGACCCCCCTTCCCTCACACCAACCAACCAACCTGAACTTCGGATTCGTTCTCAGACTCAGATCGGTGTATTTCTGAAGCGGAATCAGCACTCAGCCCGAAGCCGGACTCGAGTCTTCTCACCATTGATTGGAGGTTTATCTTGGCATTACCAGTTGAGAAGAGGCTGGAAATAGTCGGTACCACCGTGAGTATCTGCTGCTGAGTAGTAGTGGACTATGCAGGCTAACTATGCATGTCAGCTCAGGTCAGAAGCCCGCCGTCGCGGAGTCGCGAAATTGTTTGACATTGTAAGTCCATCTCACTACAAATAAGGAAGGTTCAAGACGATATCTCGGCCGGGTGACGGTCGGTTCTTCTCAGAGTCTCAGAGCATGCACACATTATTTTAAAAGAAAAGAACAGGGGCACAGTGACTATTTATTTTTTGAGTGCCAGATAGTATCGATATGAAAAAGCAAATTAGAAAATCAAGATCAAAAGATCAGAATTGACTGAGGGAGAGAGAGAGAGGAAAGAGAGACTCGTCGCGCGCTATGAACTACAGTGAGGGGGAAGAGGGATCGATCTGTGGTCTGTGAGTGAAGAAACGGATAACTGTAACACTGAACACGGGAATAAGGAACCCGGGGAGGAGAGGGAGTGACCAAATGCGAAGGTAGCCGAGACAATGAGCGGGCATGTTGTACAGGAACACATGCCATGTCGAAAGCAGTGGAAAGATGGGGAGGGGGGAGGAGGGGGAAAGAGACATGTTATGGTTACAGTTGGGTGTTGCTTTGGGAGACGGGGACACGGACACGGACATGAAGCGGATTCAGAGGGAACAACAGGATAGGAAATCGGAGCAGGCGCGTGAACGAGAGTGAAAAGGAGATTTACAGAGATAAGAAAAGAGATTAAGGAGGCGTTCATACGAAGTGGAGGCGACGCAGACAATGCGGGCGAAACAACTGAATTAAGTCATAAATCAGATGAATGAAGACCGTCCGCATGAGGTGCCTGTACACAAGAAAAGTATTTAAAAATGTGCATAGCTTTGTTGATACTAGATGAGATTCATTGATTGATAGACGGACACCGGAAGCTTGAAGCAACGAGAACTGAGACGTAAATAAGTCGGAGCCGTTTTGTACAAAGAACCTGTACAGTGCGCATTGAGTCAGGGGACACTCGATGAGTATTCAAACCAATCCTTACTGATCCCATTTAGTAGGGAGGCTGCTGCGGGTGGAAAGGCGCATTGCCATAGCCCTGTTGCGGGGCAAAGCCACCTTGTGCGGGGAAGCCTCCTACGAAAGGGGGGCCTAGTTCAGTATCAGCTATTTCTAGCTCAAGCTCTCAAGACTCTGAAAAATAGTTGGACCCGTACCACCGGCACCGTAACCTCCGCCGCCTACTGGTCCGGCTTGTCTCAGCAATGTGCAGGGTCAAAGAACTGAAGTGATGCTCACCAAAGCCACCGTATCCGCCGCCCTCTGCACCGCGTGATTAAGCACGGAAGAATGTATTTAGAATAATACGGATGTTACTTACGGTTACCTCCGCCGAAACCTTGGCCTCCACCCTGGTAGCCTAGCGCATAAATTCAGTATATCTTATTCATAGACTAGGTCACCATAAGTAAGAAAGATAGCTTTACCTCCGCCTCCGCTGCTCTGGCCACCGCCAGGGCCTTGCCTCGCATTGGCATAGTTGACCTTGACGCGACGACCGTCAAGATCCTGCTCATTGAGCTGAGCGATCGCGTTGGAAGCCTCAGCCTCACTGGAGTATGTCACGAAGCCGAAACCACGGGAACGACCAGTGTCCCTGTCGCGCATCACGATAGACTATAGAGCGCACCAACAAATTGCGAGGCAGTGCATATATGGGGTCGTGAGAGATCGCATACAATCAAGCGCGCGAAGAACGGGGTGCGCCCAACAAACATCGTTATCATTAATTTCCAAAAACAATTCCGACTCAGCATTGAGGCGATGAAAAACTGAGAAAATTTTCGTACGTCAAGGACTTGACCAAATTCCGAGAAGGCCTATGGGTAATTATTGCAATGTGCAGTCGATGGGGTCGGAGAGAGTAAGGCACCGGATCCGACACACACGCATAGCGATGGACGAGAGCAAGAGAGAGGGGAAAAAATCTGCATTCATAATTCTGGCCATAACGACAGAGAAGACGAACACACTTTACGGAGCGTATCATCGGTCGTGTTCCAAGACAGATTTCTACATATGCGGACGAGACATCAGTCACAGAAAGATGCGAAACATGGAGAGGCGCCGGGGGAGGCACCTCTCGAACTAGAACACGGACCCGACGTAAACCTTGGCAGACATATTTGGCAGAGATCTGTATTCGTAACGAGACTGAAAGCAGGGGACAGAACAACAGACGAACGACTGTAGTGGACCGAGGTGGTAGATGGAGGAAGAGGGGGGAGAATGGAGCAGTGGGAGAGTTATGAGTGTCTTATATAGACAAACGGTAGGAAGGATCACCGGGGTCCAAAAAGGGGCGAGGCTATAGTGAGATCTGAGACCGACGGGGACACTAGTCACCCTCAAATCCCGACTCAATCATGGGTCGCCGCAGAGACTCTGGGCTGGGCCATTTTGCTTACTTACTTACTAGTGATGGTAATAGTCATCATAACATCACACCCGGCAAGGCAATATAGGCTTTAAACAAAATTGGTCGCATTCCCCATCTATATAAGCGTTGCTATGCAAGAAGCCGGCGGGCTCACAGACCGGGGATGAGAAAGTCGGAACAGAACAGAACAGAAGAAAAGGAGGAAGAACATCTGGAGATGGTCAGGAGAGTGTGTGGGTAGGTAATGGATAAGATGGGAAAGCGAGGAATGGCTCAGACAAATGTTAAAAAAAGACAAGAAAAAAATAGAAAAAGAAAAGAGTTGGAGAGAAAAGTGGATGAACATAGGGAAACATGCGGAAACGGAGGTAGAGAGAGAGGTAGAGAGAGAGAAAATGTGTGAAATCAGCTGATATCAGATATGTGTGTCTCTGTCGTAATCGGTCGTAAAAATAAGATTGAGATGTGGACCAGCCCAACGCCCGAATAGCACGGCGCACGGCTGCTGCCCTTCATTTCATCTTCTCCCTTCGCATCGCATCGCATTCCTGACTGGCCAGGCTGATGCGCGCGCCTAAGACGATGGCTTGCCCAGCGAAAGCCGCTTCTTCAACTTTTCTCTCATTTTCTTCCCCTCCTGCACACTCCCCGCTGGGCTCTCACCAACCTCGCTGCTCTCCTCTCTCCCTTCTCGCCCCTTCCTGTCGTCCTTGCCAGACGGTCCTGGCACGATGGGGCCGGATCCCTGGCGCTTCCCGACAAGCGACACTCTGCGTGCAAAGCGCTGCAGGTTCTGCGATGCCGTCCGTTTTCTCTTCGGGTCCGACGGATCCGGCGTTCCGCTCCGAGGCGACTCTCTCACGCTGTCGTCGAACGTGACGCCTGCAGGTGCCGCTGAAGCTGCTTCATGGCCGCCCTCCTCTTCGTCTTCAGGCTCATCTGACACGGGGAATGAGACGGGGCCAGTAGGGAAGCTTACAGGGGCCTCGGTCGCTGTTGCCTCTCGAGCTTCCTGGTGGTCTACAACTGCTGAACCCTCAGCCGGCTCTGTGGCCGCCACAGCAGCAAACGATTCATCCTTCGACACTTCCTTGGACATTGACGGAGCGCGAGCTGCCGTGTGCGCCGAACTCCCGTCCACTTTCGTCTGAGCTTCCTCATCCACGACTGGCTCTGGCGCCGAGTCTGCTTCGGATTCGCGAACTGCGTCGGCGCCTTTAGTGCTCGGCTCCACCGAATAACCTTCGACCTCAGGTTTGGTGTCGAGAGTCGCAGAGGCCGGCTGCTCGGCTCGGATCTGGTCAGCCCACATGGCCGCAAAAGCGCCATTCATCTCCAACAGTTCACGATGGTTTCCGCGCTCAACAATTCGACCATCTTTCAAGACTAGGATCCTACATGATCGAGAAAGGAACGTGTGAGAAACCGGTCGGCGAACGGAAGAGAGCTTAATAGAGTTACGTACAGGTCCGCAGAAGCAATCGTCTAAGAATGAAAGGGATGGCGCGATAAGCTTTAGATAAAAACACGAGTAGAGAGTGAAAAAAAAACTAAGCAGGGAAGAGTGACTCACGGAGAGCCGATGGGCGATGGACAATGAAGAACGTCCCTGGACGAGGTTCTGAAGAGCATTCTGGATATCCTTTTCTGTCGACGTATCCAAAGCACTGATAGAAAGATAATACATGCGCGATTTCAGTTCAGACTGGGGATTCATGAATCGGACCAAATGGGCCTCGGCGATTCGGAAAAGGACTGACCTCGTTGCCTCATCCAGAAGCAAGACGGGCGGGTTCTTGAGAAGTGTCCGAGCGATAGCCACCCGTTGCTTCTCCCCTCCACTCAATCGTACGCCACGCTCCCCGACCTTCGTCTCGTATCCGTCTGGGAAACTGAGGATCCTCTCGTGCATCTGTGCCGCCCTCGCCGCATCCTCAATTTCTTCACGAGATGCACCGAGCTTGCCGTACCTGTTGTGTACAACTTAGATTATTTCTTATCTATGGGGTAGAAGAAGTTCTCTACTTACCCGATGTTGTACGCGATGCTGGCATTGAACAACACCGAATCTTGAGGTACAACTCCAATCGATTTCCGAAGCGAAAGCTGTGTCACATCCCGTATGTCCTTGCCGTCGATGAGAATGCGACCTTCACCTTCCTGCAAGTCGTAGAAACGGTAAAGAAGTCGAAGTATCTATCGGGTCCAGTAAGTACCAAATCAGGATCAAAAGCTCTGATGCTGATACTCACGGTCGACTTTCCAGACCCGGACTCGCCGACGAGAGCTACGGAAGAACCTTTGGGAACTTTGAACGAAATCCCGCTCAGCGCGGTCACTCGGCCATCGTAAGAGAACGAAACGTTGTCTGTTGCAGGAAGTTCAAGTTTAATTACATCTCCCAAAGGCATTTTCACTTGCCAAATTCGATCTCGCCATTGTCGACAACCAAATCAGGTGCACCAGGCTTATCATTGACGTCCGTGGGCTCGTCCAAGAGCTTCAGCAGGCGTTCCGTGTCAACGAGACTGGTGTTGATCGATCGGTACACAGTTCCAAGCATGTTGAGAGGAACGTAGAGCTTTTCCCATTCAAAGACTAATTAGCACTGAACCAGGTAAACGGCGTGATAACTTTTGGAAACACACCTGGCCAAGGTAGATGATGAAAACGACGAATTCACTTGGCGAAGACAGACCGCTCGTGACTCGGAATGCTACAATCATTCCACCGACGAGAAACCCGGCGGACTGTGAGAACAGAATGGAAGAGAAGACGTTATTTACTCTCCAGTAACAAATTTAGATGGTGCGAACCATGAGCAGGTTCTGGACCAGATTGAGCAGATTCAAAGACACTTGGGCGGGTATAAGCTTCATTGACTCGCGGCCAATAGCACTCTGCAAACTTACGAATGACACGGAGTTCAAGTGATTGGTAGTCTTTGATTGCACTGGCATATCGTTCGTTCTCAAATGGTTCTCCGCCGAAGTACTTGACCGTTTCATAGTTGAGAAGACAATCTGTATGAATGCCTCGTGTAATCTAGATGCTGATGAGTTAATAGCCCCTAAAACAAAACGAAGTAGCTTACGATGTCCTTATCGTTCATTTGCCTCCTCAATTTTGTACGCCATGAAGTAAGCATGACCTATTGAAAAATAAGAAGAGAAGCAACAAAGAACTGATCGGCGACATACGCTTGCAGTTACTGGAACAGAATAATATATATCAGTAAAGATATTGCAATAAACAACTTACAACTTACTATACCCGGCCATTACAAATGCGACGATGAGAGCAAGCTCCCAGTCAAACTTCACAATGAAGACAACCAGTGCCACTATGATATCAGCGAATGTTGGAACAATGTTGAACAACAAGAGTTCGAGGACTCTATTGATTGCAGAGCCCCGATCAAGGATCCGAAGAATTTCACCGGTCTTGCGGCGAAGGTGGAAAGATAAAGAGAGCGACAGAAGATGGTTAAAAGACATCTGCGACATTTCTGTAGAGTAAAAAGATGAGTAAGTGGATGAACATCACTGTGATATTACCTACCTCGGTCGGAGTATTGCATTACAGGTGCCCACAGCGCCTGCATTACAGTACTTTAGTTGACTTCTCGTTGAAAATATCACTACTTACATCACGCAAAGCATTGATCCCGCCGCTCCCCTGGCAGAAACGTAGAGCTACATATGCTACCAGATACGGCCAGAACGAGCGAGGTTGGGGTGGAGGTACGCCGCCCGACCCGTACTGCTTTTCGAACAGATCCACAAGCGCTCCGAGAGTCAACGGAACCGCGACATTGACAATGCGTCCGATAACCAAAAGGATTAGGCAGAGGAACTGGTAAACGTTACAATGTAAGGGACGCAGTAATTGTCAAGCATGGTAAGTACGTACTGCGAGGAATTGCAGACCAGCATTCTTCTTCGGCCAGAGGTACGGAGTAAG
Organism: Hymenochaete sp. R1; assembly: GCA_019400425.1. Classification (NCBI taxonomy): domain Eukaryota; kingdom Fungi; phylum Basidiomycota; class Agaricomycetes; order Hymenochaetales; family Hymenochaetaceae; genus Hymenochaete; species Hymenochaete sp. R1. The sequence continues at coordinate 27,217 of JAFREE010000023.1, forward strand.
TCGCGAAACCCGGCGGTACATGTCTGACCAAGAAGGACTATCGTATTTTGTGATTTCCGGTCCGGCATTAGACTTGCTTGCCTTGATCGGCTTTTGACTGCTTAGTCGTAAGCGCATTAAAAGTAAAGACTTGCTTACCTGGATTTCACTTGGTGCAGGTGTGGAAGTTCGGGTGGTAGGTGTAGTTGGGACGAGCGATCGTCCGGAGCTGAAAGTGCCGTATGCGGCACGACCATCTCCATTCACAGACAGACCATGGCTCGGCGCGTGATCTTGCTCTACAGACAGACCATGGCTCGGCGCGTGATCTTGCTCTCGGTGGACAAGCAAGCTCGAGCTTTCTTCCGGCGCTTCATTGGCCTCTCGAGCTTCGGAGACCGGTACGTAGCTAACACGAGGAAACGCGAGTGCCGCGAAAAGTGGTACTAACACGACGAGTCGGAACAACGGAAAGACTACATGCAGAAGCGCCGTGTAATTAATTGTAGGGCGCAGCTCTGGGATACCCGGAGATTCTAAATTCATCAGATCAGGACAATACAATTGAAAAGAATGATGTGATGACGCACTTCTGCTACGGAACTGGACGGTCAAGAAGAGGATGACAACTTCAGCAATTGATCCTACGAAAGCGGCAGCCGTCCAGAACTTCGGGCGCTTCATAGTCCATACGGCTACTCCCTGATACTCCTTCCAAACGCCCAAGATTGCCAACAGTCCGGAAGCAAGAAGTCCACCAAGAGTTTCCACTTCCAATGCACTCCATTGTGAAGCCCGCCATGTCTGCGAGGGAGTGCCTTGCCATGTTTTGGAAAGGACGGAATGCAGGATAAGTGCAAGCCCATCAAGAAAATAAGCAAATGCGGTCAAGGCAATAAGAGCCAATATCAGTGACCGCCTGGGAGTCGTTACCGCAACGACAACAGCGGTGATTGGCGATTGTGACGATACTGGGCGAACAGGTTTGATAGCTAGTAATGATAGGGATGTGGCGAGCAAGATGACGGGGAACGCAATTCGAATCGCAAACAAGGCTTCAAGGAGTGCATCTTGGGCGGCCATCGTCAACGAGCACGTCACCAGCGGCGGCTGAGTGTGCTCGTAGACGTTGAGCGTTGGTGGAGGGAGAGGGAGGAGAGAAGGAAGTCGTGAAGGTCGTGGTCGTGAGCAGAGAGCCTCGTGGTTACTGCCAACTCTTTTGTAGGCGGCGAAGCGGGGCCGGGTGAATAACTTCAACTTCTCTCTCTTTCTATCATTTCTCGCTTGTCCTTAGTTTACGTCCTGGGGCTATTTTTTTGAGCCGATTTATACCACTACTTGGCGCATTTCCATTCATCACGCTCAAGTCCCGACGAATTTCATCATTACTCATCTTCTCGAGAGCAAGATACGACCAGCTCACAATCAACAATGGGATGAATAGCGAAAAGATACATAATGCAAACTACGATGCCGTCTTGTCCCCCAAACCTTTTAAGATATCCTCTAGACTATTACGAAGCCCATCCACTCGATTGCCTTGGGAGTCAACATCACCGCGATGAAGTAACCGGATAGCGTTTCGAGCTTCCTGCACGTATTCGAAAGAGCGTGCAAGGCCATCCGCCCCACTGGTAATGGAGCTTGCAGGTTCCAACTCCGCAGATACAGAGTCATGGCTAGTTTTACCGCCATCCTCGAACGGTCGGATACATTCAGAGAGATCCTTATCCAGAGCGCGCAGAACTGCAAGGTCGTGGAGGATGCTTTGGAGAGGAAGCGGCTTAGTATCAGCCTGTACAAATTTAGATGGCATAGTGGGCCTTGACACCAGTGAGTCCTCATACTCATGAAGATAAATAGTCAAGAAATTACCTGTTCGATTTACTATAGCGTGCCGCGAGTTTGAACAAACTGAAGGTTACCGTTCAACAAGTTCGCTTCATGTTGCGTTGTCGTTTCAAGGTCGTGTGCCAGTGGCTGTGTTGTCAAATTACCGATGATGTAATCCACTTCACTTCCGCGCACTTCCGTGGTCAACTTGCAACTGCCAGTGAACTGAATCATCATGCATGACTCATTTCAAGTTTTATGCCATTGAAACCCAGCTGAATTTCTCACCGTCACTTGCTGCTGGTGCATCTGCTATCGCTCAAACTTGCGTAACGAAATGCTATGCATCAAGCGCAATGGGTGATGTTCTCGAACCGACAATATTTTGCTTGTAGACTTGAAGATCTTGATTTGGTTGAATATGGAACTTTGAAGGCATTCTCTTCGCATCCCTAGTGAAAGGTTTCGGAAAAGATCTCAGGGTCAGACTTTCCTGCCAACAACCCATGGGTCCTGAAAGCCCCACAAGCTGACAAGATTGATGTCAGCTGCGGCCGGGTGGTTCCTAAATGCGTCGGAATGCTGATTGTCTCGGAACGTCTCAAAGTGATTTCGAAATGATATAGGTATAGGTGTGCTCGATTCCTGCTTCGTCGAGCAACATTTACGATCCATTTCCCTCTACTCATGCGGCCCAAAACCATAGACAATACACTCGGCGCTATTCTCATATCATCTTATGTCGTGACTTTGTAGGAGGTCTTTTCAACCTCAAACAACCTACAACTGATCTGCGGTTATTCGTTGTAGTTTATACGGAATTCTGGTTTTGCAAACATACTACTACTTTCGACACGCAAGAAAGGATAAGTTACACTTGAGAATATGTGTGCGTGAGATTTGTTTATGGTAAAACTGCAGAGTCTGATAGCGAGCTTGATTTCATACAGGTTGTTTTGCTTTGGTCAGTGTTTCGTCTCTGCTTATTAATAACTTGACGTATGTTTAAAGAAAGGGCCTTGAACTCGCTTCACGCAGCTACTGTCCTGAGTAACGTCTATCGCACTGCCGTATCAAACTATGGGAACTTTGATTTTCTTGAGAAACCATCCATGTGAGTACTTCGACCCAAAATCTTATTTCAATCAATCAATGATGTTCACAATATCTCGCAGCGAGCTCATAGTGAGTGGACGCCCCTAATTCCTTTTCCGTCTCGCCGCCTCATAGCAAAGCGTTCCTGTCAAAGTCCAGCGCAGTGTATTCGGTAAGTCATTGCACTAGGTTATTTTGGCAGCGACTAAAAGAAGAATTTCCAGGCTGTAACTTATCTTCTTACAATATTGTATGATGTCCTCCGTCCCTTCGCGCTATATGTCACTCACCTTCTTTAAGGCTCCACACGAGTCGTATCTACATAGGTTTAACTTTCCTCTGGTCAGTCTTGGTACCATGCAGCTAAAGATTCTCCAGTTAGCGGCCGAAACATCTGTCTCTGCCTCGTTCCGGTAGGTTGCACTTCGAGGTCTTGCTTCATATAACTCAGAAGCCACCCTACAGATCCTTTTCTGTCTCTTGAGTGTTGGTGAATGGATCCAAATTTTCGATGACATGATGATTTTAACCATCTTGACTTGTCTTGTAGGGTTTGGACTTGGTGAGCTTGGAATATTCTGGGCGCAAATTACATATCATTGATCTCGAACTTCTTCAAGCGGCTGCCTTCCTCACGTCCGTACGACTCTTGATTCCGTACCATCCCATAGACTAAAGTATCTGCAGGTACATTCACAGAGAATTTGCTCGCGTGTCTCATTATGAGGTGAGTCCACGCCAGCCCTGTCTCCACTACCTTCGCCGTCGATGTCAAGGGTTTATCTCTACCTAGTGGTTGCTATATGTATTTCTCGCCTTTGCCATGGCCTCGTACATATACCTATCGATCGTCCTCAGTGTCTACCTTATCCAAGGACGGTCAGGGCTGACAAGGACGTCGTCTGTTGTAAATACGCTTGTTCTGTACTGTATCACTACAGGTGCTCTCGCTGCCCTCCTCCATCTAGCGACCTTGGTTTGTGTGAGTACCGACTTTGATTTTTTGCCGCAATGCCCATCTGATACAGGGCAGTACGCAGAAGAGAAACAAACCTACATCTACCTGGCGCTTTTTCAAATTACTCCGCAACGTGAGTGAAGCAGTAACTCGGAAGATCTGATCCGACATTTAGACTTGCAATGTCATAGTCAATACCAATACCTTACTGGCAACATTGAACGCTCGAAAGTCGCTCCGAGATCGTAGTTCTGGAATTCAAGGATTATTTACATCGAGAAATTGCATAGTTTCATCCCATAATTCTATCTGCCGACGACGGCAGTCTTCCTTTCTGTCGCATCGTGCCTCACTTCAAGAACCCGTGGCTATCGCGCTACCTGATCCCGAGCCGGTACGTTGCCCTCTTTAAAGGCTTCTTCTGAAATTCTAATTCTTTATCAAATATCTTAGGTACATGATATCGAACAAATGCCCGACACGAGGAGAAGGGAGGGTGGCGATAGAGGAATTTCTATGTTTTATGAGCCCAAGGAAGTCTCGTTCGGTTTTGACAGCTCGAAGGTTTGGCCTTGAGACTGGCTATTGGCGACCGACTTTTTCGAAATGATGGTGCAAGGGACTTCAGTCCACAATTCAGGGGTTTTCCCTGTTTTTCTATGATCTACTTTCTTTTCGTTGCGATTTCACCAATCTGTCTTTTTTGTCATATTTATTCTATTTAGTTCTTGAAGTGCATGTATATGACAGATACCTATTCTAAAAACGGTTTCAAACTTCCTCTATGAAATTTCAGGTCGTTGATATGGGTTTGTTTGTCGGTCCTGGCGCGCAATGCGCATGCTTTAGCCCGGGCTCGAAGTCGCCGCGTGTTGAATTTGAGCATACCTGTCTAGGACGTTTGCCTCGTGCACAAACATTCTTTCTTCACAACACTCTCCAACCATGAGCTCGTCGCCTTAGTCAAGAAGACAGACAATGACTCTTCGTTCGGCTTTATCCCTCGCGATCGGTATCGTAATCAGAATTGCAATCAACTCCATATTCACCAACGAAAGAGTCTCGGGCACGATATTGGGTGTCTACGATGGGACTGTCGCTCACGTTGCCTATCGCACGGACAGGCTCCTTGAGCCTCTGGCGCTCGTTGAAGTTATAGGGGTAAATGACACTGCAAATCCAATCTTATCCCCATGTCCTGACGTAACACCAGGGTATCTGCTTCGATGCACTCTACCAACAGAGCTTTGCCAGGCTCGTCGCGCTCGCCTTAGGAGCCGTTGTGGGGATTGTAGTCTCAGATACTGCTGGTCTACATCTCGTCTGGGATGACTTTGAGTACAAGGTCGAGCGCAACGCTACAAAGGTCGAAATCCAGGAAGATCTCGGCGCGACGGATGCCCTTAGTTCGTTTTCAGAGGACATCACGTACTTCTACGAGGAAAAAGGCGTGTCTCTCAAGAAATATGACCGTAGGATGACGACGGCGGAATGGATCGCTGCACAACGGGGTGCCGTTACTTCGAAGTCAACATCACGTATGCCGTCCATGAGCACGACCTATCGGAGGAGCAAGCTGCCCACTCTCTCTGGTCTTGAAACGCGCTCGCGTACCTCAGCACCAAGTATTCGAGGTTTAAAGGATGCAGAATACTTGGCCTCGTTGACACCTCTGCCCCCGCCGTCTATGTCTGGGTCCATAAATATTGGTGTCCTTCCCCCGTCTTCAGCGTCGCGTTATTCTTCCCCCACCATCAAGTCAATGGCAATCCTTCATGAACACACTGAACAATCGACAAAACCCGCTTCCCGACCGCATACACCTAAGGCTGCAGTCGAAACTATTTCTTCGTCGTCTGAGAGTACGGCGAAACAGGCGAATCGCTCGAATCATAGTAGTCAATGGGTTGCTGGACGCTCTCCGAAAACTGTCCCTGTTGATGCTGGGTTGTCGTCTCTATTGCTGGAGAGTCATCGAACCGGATCAAACGACCAGCGTCATTACGAGGAACACTTGCCGCGGAGACGCTCCCCTTCACGTATATCAGGAAGGCGGTCAGAAGCTCAGCATGAACACCGTGAAGCAGACAAGTTTCTCTATCCTCGGCATGATGTGCCATTTCTCTTGCACCCGTCCCCAGGCGACGAAAAGATGAGTCTATCGGCACGGTCGATAGCTTCGACACGGACTGCGAGTCGTGCAGCTGAGGATCTGGGAAACGCTTTTTTGGAAGGCATGAAAGAGAGGCGAAACTCAGTTCATTCAAAGCGTTCTCTGAGTCGGATTGTCGCATCCTCGACTAGAGAACTTGAGCCATTTCCAGTTTCATCTCACATCCATGACATACCTAGTACCTCCGTCCACGGGCCTCCGGACTCTCCGCTTTCGAGAAGAGAAATAGTCATAAGTCAGACGGCGGATACTACGCGAATTTATTTCCCACCGCCTGATAGCGCTCGCGTGGATGACCTTCCCTCATCGGTCTATAGTAAGCTCACAGGCTTACACCCACATGCTCATGATCCTGCGTCTATTATGGGTCCCCAGTCAGCCGGTACACCTCGCAGTGTCCACCGAAGTACCAGCGTCAAGTCACTGCGATCGGAAGCACATCCAGGGTCTAGGTCTTTGGGGTCCTTTCCTGATCTTGAAACCGTCCCAGGTGATGCTAGAGACAAAGAAAGTGGCGAGCATTCTCGGAGGACATCTGGAGAAATCAGCAGCGACCCACAACCACCATCTGCTTTCAACTTACTTACAGCTTGGAGGGATTCTGTACCACCGCCTTCTCCCAGCCTCAAGCTTTCGGGCCAGAATTTCGAGTCCGAGGAATTCGTACACGATCCTGAATTTCGAGTTGGGCCTTCGTTTTCCTATGAACGTGCCCATATTTCGGGCGACTCTCAACCACCATTATTGGAATGTAAACCTGCCCTATCATCGATCCATGGGTCACCGCGTGCTAAAGCGGCCGCGTTAGAAACGCTGGAAACAAATGTTCAAAGCAGGGCCACAGGCACGCGTCTCGCTTCTCCTGCCGTCGTGGAGACTGACCGACCTTCCGAAGAATGGTTCCGGCCTAATAAGAGCCATACTCGCTCTCCTTCCCACCGTCCACATACAGAATTGGACATCGATGCCAGAAATCCATTCGAGAGTCATACAGGAAGCATACATCCCAAAGGCGCCTCGAACGTTTTATCCCCAACAATCACCGAGAGCGTGCTCTCTCGTGGGTCGAATGCGAATCTCCTTGCGCAGGCGAAGCACTTTAGGCAGGAGGCGAGGAATTTGGAAGCACAAGCTGAAACTCTTCAGAAGCAGCGAGCTGCGGCTCAGAAGCAAGACAAACACGGGCGCGCATTTACTCTTGGGGTAGATATCCACGACGTTTCGTCTAAGGCGCAGAAATTACATGGAAAGGCTGACAAGAGATTCTATACGGGTATATGCTCTGCATCATGTTCAACACTTTCTAGATGCTGACGTTTTTCCGATCACATGTAGCACTTAACACCAAGCACGAGACAGATAGGATCGATATCCAGAGAATGAGGGCGCCTGAAGGAATATCCCAAACGGAACGAGCGTTGTATGATCTGCGCAAGATTGGCGGCACAGAACTCCAGGTGGTTGTCGGGAAGGGTAAACGACTGTCGAAAGGTGCACACTCGTTAAAGAGGGCCATTCTTGATCACATGAAGAAGTGAGTCTTAAAATGGACCCTAAAATGACGAATTCAATTAATTCGCTGCAGTGAGCATCGTTTACATACAGAGGTCGATGAGAAGAATCCAGGATTATTGCATATCAGCCTGCCCCCTCCAACTGTTGTAGAAAACTAACTCTCCTGATGCTGACTCTGACTTGTGGTCGAAGACCATATCTTCCTCGCTGAACTCGCATATATCTCTGTATTTCAGTAAATTTACAGTTTTGGTTCTTTCTCTTTGTAGGACGCCGAGTTTTCCGGTTACTATTAATGTTGTCTTTTCCCTTTGTACTCCTGATATAAACCCTACCCTACTACGCGTGCCGTAGCTTCAAATCGACTTAAACGCAAGGCAGTGCGTTGTTGGCGCTTTCCGAGCCAATATCGTATTAGACTAAAGGATCCATCGGCGAATTTGGGTCGTGTGAGTAAAAATATACCGAGATGCTCATGTATAAAACAGTAGATCAGCCTGGAGCCTTCGCTCCTGACCGTTTCCCTATCATCTATCAGCGAAGTTGTAAAGCGAGAACATGTACAGACGGCGTCGCGACCGATTGGAGAGAGAAAGAGAGGATGCGCGCGGGCGTCGCCTACTGGAACTGCGGCAGCACCAGCATAATGGGGGGCAGAGTTACTATGGTATTTCTTTATTTGAGTCCTCGTGCGCCCATTCAAGTTAACATATGTTTAATTTAAGGTCAGCAAGGCATGGTTGATCCTAAACCCTACCCAAGTTCGCAAAACAGCTCTCAAACGCCGGGATCATTTCCACTTTCGCAGCACTTCACTTCCCTACCCAAGCCTGGATCGCACTATCACAGCAGCCACATCTACTCATCCACTGTACCTCCGAATGCCATCTACAACTTCAGTTCGAAAAATGAGGAAGAGGAGAAAGAAAGAGAGCGACGGAAGAAGGAGAAGAAAAAGGCGGTAAGCACTACTACACGTTTTTACCGAGGTCAGGAGTAAGGAATTGATCGTGATACAATAAGATTTGGAAGGAAATTGGGAAGGCCGTTCTACAGAGCATAGGTGTAATCTGGATCGACAAGCCAAATAAGCGTCGCAGGAGGCATGGCACCAGTCTCAGAGGTGGCTAGCTTGACCAAAAGTTCATCAATCCGCGCAGACGTTCACTTGGGTGTACGGGTCTTTATCTATCCGGTATTATACATGGTTGAATCCACGCAAATCAAATACACAGAGTTAAATAGAATTCGTACGTGTTTAACGTGTTGGAGTGTAAATGAGAGAAAGGACGAATGCATGTGTTGTGGCTGAAAGAAGTGTGTTTGGCTTTATTTGCGTGCGACTACCTTCTATTCTTCGCGTGTTCATGTCATGTCTTGCAAGTTTCTTTAACTTCACTTCCTGCCTTTGCTTGTGCGTCTGGCAACGCATTTCACCTCCTCTCCATGAGCGCAGAAACAGCCATCGCTCTCGGGGTCACAGGCCGAGTCTTTGCCAATGTCGCCTGTGCCAACAACCTTCGTGTTGGCGCTGCCCTAGTCGGCTTTTCCAATGGGTTCGTCCTACACCAGACCTGGACGAAAGAAACGATCTCGGACCCAGCCATTGCCCTGATCATCATCGTTGGATTTATCTTCGATCACTATTTCTTTGGAGGATTTGAAGGAACCATTACTCTCTTGCTTGGATGCGGTCTCGGTGTTGTCGCGTCAGAATTTGGACCGGACTTGTGGTATGAAGTGGTTGGGGAACAGTATACGCGCGAGCTGGAATCGTTGTTCCCTTTCCTCGGTGACGATGGAGCGTCGGACGTTGATTACCGAAGTGACGGGGGCTCGGCGGTGTCCAAAGCCTCCTCTCATCGTACCTCACGTTCTGGCCGCTCTGGCACGGGCACGTCCGTTACGGTCAGGCCCTCTCGGCCTCGCGTTCTGACACATCATCCGTCCAGTACATCGCGGTCCTCGAGAGTCACATTCGATGAGAGCTCTATTCTTCAATCACAAAGCAGTGACGGAGGTTACGGAACGGATGGTGGTGCCGAAACGAACGGCGTATCCGACGACAGGACCGATGGAATGTACATGGAGCCCTCAACGACAGGTTCGAGTCGGACTCGGGTGACCGTACGGCCTCCGTCCATCCTGCGTAGGATGAGCAACCCAGGTCCTGGCACTACGGCGACTACACCGACGTCTGTCCCTTCCACAATCTCAAATCACACCCGTTTGACGAGCGAAAGCGAGATGACGCCTCGAGGGCAGTCTCGAACCCTGGAGAAGTTTTCCGAAGTCACACCATCTGAACCCATCATCGATCGCGAGCCCCTCCCGAATCCCTTCCCTGAGCCAGAGTATTCGAACTCTCGTGTACATTCCCCACAGATCGTCCCACCCTCCAATGCGACACCAGACTTGTCGTATGTGAGCATGCCGGTCCCTGAACCAGCGCCGGTACATTATGAGAATGGATCCGCTCACTATCAGCCTTCGGAACCAGAACTGCATAATCCGTCGCTCCTCGAGCGAATGATGAATGTACCAATCGTCGACCCACACTCTCGAGAACCATCTCCTCATTTACACCACCATGACCTGCTGCCGCAACAAGAGCTGAATATGCCTATGACAGACGCAGAGTCTATGAAATCACCGCACGTGGAAACTCCGCCACCTCCAATTGCCGACGCGTTCGTCCCAGAACCATACAGGATGGAGAATTACAGTACGTATACTCTGCCGGACGCTTCGTGTTGTTTTGAGCTAATGTCTAATTTCAGATGATGCAGTGGTGGATGTAAGGAATGTGGATAGGGAAACCGCGCTTAACAGAATTGAGGAGGCATGGAGATCGGTAGAGAGTAGGCATCACCGGAGGTTGAATGTTCTCGTGAAGCACGATGACGAAATTATCTCGCATAAGGATTCCAACTTCCATCTCATGAATGATCTCGAAAAGTGAGTCGGTTTTATTACGATTGGTGTATGGCTTCCTATGTTGCTAATGTCCACTTCTTCTAGCCTACGCTTCAATATGAAAATTCGTCCTGGGATCATCATCATCATGTCTCGCTCGCGCCGATGAGAATATATCTGTCGATTTCCCCTCCTATTTATTTGATTCATCCTAGGTAATAACCATCCAGATTGCATTTCACGGATCCTCATGCTTTGTTTTATTTGTTGTTTTCAACCTGTCGCATCTGTCATATATAGATTGTTATTGTCCTTTACATCAAAACAGAACGAGAAAAATGAAATGTTAGCGAACTACTATTTACTTTCTGTCCCTTCTCCTAAGTATGACACTCATCTCACGGCAGCGAACCCTCCCGTTGAAATTGATTCAGGCAAGCTTCCCGCGCAACCCTCCGCCTCATCTGAATCATCTGTCAACGTGATCTCAATTTCACCTCCCAGTCTAAACGTATCATAAAAATCAAAATGACATCTTGACTCCGCCGGTACGCCATTGACGGTGACGTTCTGCACGTATGCAGGCACACCCGAGGGGATGGTTTGTTGGACAGAGCTTGCATCAAAGTTGTGCACGATGACAGTTGTGCTTGTGTTCAAGAAGGTGTTGTGGATGGTGTATTTGGGGGTGAAAGGGGAGAGTATTAGAAGTTGGGAGGTGCTGGGAACTGAATGGGGAGCATTAGGATAAGAATTAAAGGCAACTTTGTGCTTTCGGAGATTGGTCATACCTGGGTACAGTCCAAGAAGATGGAAGATCAACAACGTCGCCATAGCCGCTTGGTCGTCATTCCCCGGCAACCCAGCAGGAGCTTCAAATACGGATATAGCTGAATTAAGAACAAGGTTGGAGCGGATTGTGAGACTCACTTATGTCAAAGTTCGAGAAGACAACGTTGCGGACTTGATCGACTGACTTAGCAGGCTTTCCTGCGTAGTGATAGCCTATGGGTGTTTGGAACGATGGTTCGTTTCCTGCTAAGAAATATCCTGCCTGCGAACACACTCAGGTGAAAGTCTTGTGTAATAAATGAGTCACCTCACATCAAAGAAGTGGTCTAGACGATTGACGAAGGTGTCCTTTCATATCGTGAATATTTGACGTCAAGGACGGTGTCTGATTCGGGGGTGACTCACATTGCCTCCCATTAAATCGATAAGATGCGCTGTGTCGTGTGGTGCAAAGAACGAATACTCCCAAGAAGACGACTCGTAGAACCCGTTCTCATTATCAGCGGTTAACGAGCATGGTCGAGACGTGTTCGTATCTTGAGGCGAGCAATCTATTGGGTTCAGGTGGACGAATGTGCCATTTGGGAGGCGCTTCTGCATGAAGCCTTTGAAACCATCGCTCGTTACACTTGGATCCCAAACGTTTCGATAAAACTTTGTGCACAAAGCTTATTTAGTTAAGGAACTGCGGGCAGGAATCGGGACGTCGGAACTTACCAGTGATCGGTTCGTATACGTCTCGATGTCTTCGGTATTGTTGAGTAAGAGGGCCACTTGACGCACACCAAAGTCATTGAAGGCATACTACACGAACATAATGTCTTAAGTAGCTGTGATACGAGATGAGAGAGAAACGAAAGCTACTTCAAGTGTTCGACTTCCTTCACGAGTCTGTCGACCAGTGCTAGCGGGGTCGAATACAGCATAAGGGACGTATCCGAATTCCCTGTAGACGAGTATTCAGCTTATATGCTCAATTTCTAATAAGCTAAAGATATTACATACTTGAATACGTTTACTTGTCGACCGTGGATGTTCCACTCCGGAGGATTCACCTCAGCGTCCGTCTTCAATGCAGAATACAGCTCGTTAATGTCAACGCCGAGTTGCGATGCTTCGTTATGGTAGGATATTGCGAATTGTGAGACAATGTTGTCACCGTCAGAGCCTACGAAAGAGGTGCATAAGAGATGCAAAGGTTTACTTGTGTGTATATAGTTAATACTCACCGCCTTGCGTGTACCCGGGAAGGTTATTGGAACGACACTCGGGCATCCATCCTGTTTTCCTCCAACCGTCAATATAGTTGTCGACAATCTCGGCAAAATCGGAGGGCGAATGCAGCGCCATTAGGGGGTAGAACGTGCGGAACTGGTGGAGATTTGAGATTCAAAGAACTTGCAGTTATAGTTTATGCCTACCGTGTCCCAGCTATTTGAAGCAATTTCCCGTCAGCTGGATTTTCTTTATAATAATCACAGACGAACCTGCAGTACAACGAGTCGAAGTAGGGAGATGTTGTATTTGCGAATGCACCTTGCGTCTCTCCTGTCGCATTGTTCTTCAATCAAAGTCAACAGCAGACTCTCCTCTTCTCGGTAAGCGAGCTCACCGGTGTCAAGAAAGACCTATATAATGAAGAATAGAGCATTTCTGTCACATTCGGCGGCGTCCCAGCCAAGTCAATTTCAATCCTCTTTAGCTTATCCTGCCACAACGCCTTTGAACGATCAACGATCTCCTCGAATCCGGACGTGCCGACCTCGGACTCTGCATTGTCGCAAGCTTGGTCTGCCGAAACAAAAGAGACGCCGACGCGCATGAGCACTTCTTCTGTACCGTTTGCTAAGGAGAAGAGGGCGCCGGATTGGTAGGGTGCTCCTCCGATGAGGTCAATTGACAGGTTGAAGTGCGTTTGGCCGGGAGCTTTGGCATCAAGTCCGAAACTAATAAATATGAGATTTTGCTGGGCTATCATCAAACGTGTGACTCAACGTATCACCCGTCCATAATCCGTACTCGTCAAACGGTTGAGTCCCGTTGACGTTGACGTCGTAGCACGCGAAAGCCTGGTAATGGAAAGAAAGCGGACCGAAACTGACCGTCGAATCCGCATTGCACAGCATTATAATTAGAATGGCCAAGCCTCATGCACATCAAATCTATACCACAAAATCAAAAGAAGCTCACCTCGGTCCCCAAAATCCGCCAATCTTTATTCTCCCACTCTCAGGATCGATATCCATGTCTCCGCCTGCGAAACTCGCGGGGAGGTCGTTTGCGAGGTCGAGGACGAAGTACGGCTTGGTCCCGCTCGGAAAGGTGAAGCGCTCAAGGCCCGCTCGACGCGTCGAGGTGGCTTCCATCTTGATGTCGTTGTCGAGTGTCTGCGCGAAGTACCCGGGAGAAGCATCTGCAACAACATGTTTCAATTTTTGTTTTCGCATACGTTACCAGAATGCCCCAAAACAATTGCAACGCGGCTTCGCTCGAAGTAGCGGTGTGGGGCAGGGAAAGACCACGTACCGTCTGTATTATTCTTACGGAAACGCTCGCGCGCTGCCAGCGTCGTCGTACACGTAGCAAATCCTCCAGGGCACAGGAGAGGCATTATCTCAAAGTTGCCGTATGAGCCTATTTGCCGAATGACAGCTCAACACCAAAAATTCATAATAGGTCGCAATAGGATAGTTATGCACCCAAAGATGACCCTGTTCCACTGTCGTGCAGGGGACTTATGCCACGAATCTTCTGTGTTGGGTCAACAATGTAGCCCGCTGGCGCATACCCGGTGAGATCGGTTGAGAATTTGGCCTATTTGGTCATAAGTATCAGTCGGTTCGTATAGGGAAAGTACGTACCATGCCGAATGGGACCGATGCACCAGGGCTATAAAAAAGCTTCAGCCGTATCTCAAACTTTGTGAGAGAATTGATTCTCACCAAACATCACCATCGTTGTCTTTCATAAATGAACATCAACATCCACAATGCCATCGAGAGCACAACATCTCACCTGTGCCTATGAACGGGTTCACAAATGCAGTGTAATCGACGTCCGTCGAGTTCGCTGCAGCAGCAATCGCAGCAGATATTCTTTCTTGTACTTCAGGGGAGGGCTGCGCGAGCGAAAGGAGACAAAAGCCGAGAGCGCATAGCAATACAGACCAGAATGGGGGCATTTTTCAGCACTCGACAGAGAGTGAGCTGGCGCCTCATTGACTTCAAAGCGTCGTCGCCCTTTTATACCATTGAGGTCGCGAAAATTGGAATGGAAGTCAGAAGTCCAATGTTTGCAAATCCAAAAAGAACCGGAGAGCGTCGGTCTGAAGGACTTATCCCTTCAGTTGAAGAATTGCCTCTGGATAGAGAAGACCAAAGATAACCAAATTTGAAGCCAGGCGCACGCGGGTCGGTGGCTTTGAGGCTGGGAAGTCGACCCGCATGATCACCGAGAGAAGCTTCAAATACTGCATCATTGAAAAAGTTTATAATTATCGCCTTGCGGATCGCTGAGCGCCTACGGAGCGCAGAAGGCTAAGTAAAGTACACGCGGGGATGGCAGCGGGGCGATAGCGCGGGTCAGGTGCTGGGCGACGACTCTCGCAACACGGCTGACACTGACGTTGCAGGGCAAGGCGGGAACGAAGAAGACGAGGGAGAACGGCGTCCACGGGACCGGAAGCGCACGAAAAGGGGTCGTACTACTTGGTAGATGCGGGTTTGAATTGATGACGAGCACTAGTACTACGACTTCCTTGTCGCGGTGGTTTATTTTATGATACGATAGCATGAAGATAGGAAAGACTGTGCTGCTGGCAAATGGCCGTGATCAATTATATCTTCGAGGTACAAAAGGAGTTCGCTCTCGGAACTTGGCCCTTTCGAGGGCAGTTCGCTCTATCGCAGACCAAACTTCGTCGATTCCTTCCCCGTTCTCGCTGAAATGTTCCTTTTCGTACGAACTTAACGCTCCCAGAACGTAGTCCCTCATGACGGCCCCAGAACCGATACCTACTTTTAGGCGGTAGTATTTCTCCTCGGGGATGGTCTTGCACAATGCATGGTTGATACTTCGGATACCTCCGTGGCCTTCTGGAGCTATGCTTTCTGTGAATTTTAAGTCGCCTGGGGCACGTTTGATGTCATCCTGGATAACCAGCATTCTGCGTGAGTCGACCACAGTGTGTCGAAGAGTCTTAGCTACCGATTGTCCTAGGATATTCATCGCCGGCTCTTGGACCATGCATTTATATCATGATAATATTTAAAAGGGGTACGACCTGACTCACTGGGCTTGAAGAGCATAAGCTGGCAAGTCTCCCCATTGAGGGTCATCTTACATTCCGTTGCAAATCCATCAAATTCCCGAGAAGATTTGAATTTAAGACCAAGTCTGCTTGCGAGGGAATCAAGGATATAATGACCTATACTGCGCCAAGGTAAGCCCACCCAAATAAGCTTTTGCTCAAAAGTTAAAGCAAGCACACGCACCTGTGCCTTGTCATAGGCAACCCAATATTCCCAACTCCCACAACCAGAAGTTGCGACATGGCGTCGAAACTGATTCTTACTTCTTGTCGCTCTTCCCACCAGATTCTCTTGGTATTTCTAACCGGTCCGTGTGTTGGAGGTAAGAAACAGAGGCGAACGGTCGGTAAGGATGGAAACTGAAGAGCGATGACTAACTCGCGTAGGCGATTGCTACATACATGTCGCCCAGGCTGATGGAAGCCCTTTCACTCATTCTTCGCCGTTTGCTCTCACCGAGCACCGTTTTCTTTTCCTTGTCGTAAAAAGCCTTACCGCTGAACGTTTCGTCGGGTCTGGGATCAAAAGCGCGATTGTTAAAAGATCGAGAGCTTTAGAACCGAAGACCTGTATTGGAACATTTTCACTCCTTACTACTCGTGAGTGCAATGTTACTCTCCACCATCTTGCTTGCAATGCATTATAACCCAATCTTCGCTTAGAATCTATAAATATTGAGCAGAGTTGCCAGCCTCTGCATTTTTGTGGTCGAACGGATTGATCTAAACGTGCGTGCATGCGACGACCGACGTCCGTGATTTGTTGGAGAAACATGCTGACCATTAGCCCATTTTCCCTATTTTGCTCCAACTTTCAGAACTGTACCGTGATTTCTCCACCCCCACTTCCAGGGCTCCCTCTTCCGCATCTTGTCTCTTACCATCATGTCGGCTTCGTCGACCTCTATTTCTGAAGCGCAACCTGATAATGCCCAGCGGAGAAGGCGCATGTCGGCCCCAAAGCGTTCTCGGTCAGATTCGCAGGCGTGCCACTCCATCGCCTCCAATGTGCCGTCTCCAGTCTCACTTCTAGGTTCCCTCCGGATTCTGGTACTTTCGCATCTCAGTGAATTGGAAAAACGGATAACAGCGATCGAAATGCCATCTTCTGGGTCGCTGATGACAAAAGGAGAGGCGAAGGCTGAAGAGGCATTGGAGTGGACAGCCGATACTGTTGAAATGCTCAGGCGCATTCGTTCTGAAGTATCCTCCCATCTTCCGGACCTCCCGTTCGATGCACACCACCTAGAAGACCTGCTTGCCAATCATTTCCATGATATTTCGTACCAAACGCTCTTGGACGACATTCGCTCGCATTTGCCGCAACTCCGCCGACCATCCATTTCCGATTTCAACTTGGCCGATATGCAAACTCGCTTCCAGGACGTCCGTTTGCAGATCCATGACTTGTCGGTCGACTTTAGCCAGCCATTCAATTATCTTCCTGTCCTGTCCCGACACTTGGACTCGCTGCACTCGCATTTATCGTCGCTGCACGCTTCGTCCGAATGTTCATTACCCTCGTTGCCATCGACGGCGACACTTTCGCAGCTCCTTGACAAGCTGCTGTCTTCTGATATGGTCCCAACAATATTACACCGAGTCGATGGGAATGAGAGCCCATTTGAAAGGGCCGCAAGAGATGCATCGAAAGCGCTGAAGAAATCGTTGAACGGCTCTCAGCTCGTGGAATACGTCGACCTTCCAGGAGACTGGAGGAACAACCCATTCGTTAACTCTGGGTACAGGTTCATTCCACTACATCGATGGCCCATCATACTTCTTTCTCTCTTTGCCCTCCACAACGAAACTCGTAAGTAATTGCGCCGAATTACTGCCTTCAGCAATTAACCTGAAAACCTCCAGTGAACATTCATACACACATGCTCCCGCTCTTGCATACAGCCCTACGACACTTTTCTCCATTCCACAATGGCGATAATCTTGTCGACAGGCCTGAAACGATTTATACTGCTTTCGCTATGTTGTGTCTCTTTAGCAGCGTGGTGTGGCATACAATGTCTGGGTGCGCTCATCGCGTCAGTATGGAGCTATGTGCAAGAGTTGACTATGTTGGCATCGGATGGTATGCTTTCTTAAAGCTCTTTACCATAGTTTGCACTAATTTTTTCACCCTAGGCTCATTAGTGCGAGCGTAGGAAGTGTAGTATACTATGGCTTCTCGTGTCATCCTGATGCAACAAAGTTGTACTTGTCGCTTTGTTTGCTAACAGGCGTGACTGGAAGCATATTCCCATTCATGCCTTGGTTCAACTCTCGAAAGTACAAGGTATGCGTAACCCCATTTCTGTGAAGTATCATGAGCTAACAACCCATCCAGCCCGTCCGTGTCGCCTTCTTTCTCGGCATGGCATTCACCGGTCTCGCGCCACTTGCCCATTTATCTTACGACTTCAGCTTCTGGAGCATGCTCTCTTTCATCAGCCCCATCGCGCCGTCGTTCATCTCCTACATCATCGGCCTCGTCTTTTACGTTTCTCACATTCCCGAACGGTTTGTTTACAATGAACGCGTCGCACACTGGACGGATTGGCTCGGTGGGGGGTCGCACGCGATTTGGCACGCTTTTATCGTTCTTGCGATTTACCAACATAAATCAGGGATGCGTGAGCTTCGCATGGGTGTTGATGGGTCTAGCTGTTTGGCGTGAATGTGCAGCTGAGTTCTTTCCCTTGGGATTTTGTAGATTTTAGAACTTTTGCATTTTTCTTCTCTAGAGCTTTCGTATGCTTTCTTAATGCATTTGTAAATCTTGATCGACATAGCTTGTTCAAGTTCCTATTTTATGTTACTTTGCATTATTGTCAGCCACTTGTTCCTTTTTGTACGATAGTAAGCTTATCATGATGTGCATTCTCGGGTGTGAATCCACAAGGACTTGCTTTGTCTGGCAAACACGCATATGCCGAGTCGCGTCGTACGTGGGCCTTGTCATTTGCCGCGACTGAGCTACACGTTTCATCAGGCTCAGATGACTTAACAATCGCCTTTCCCAGCTTACTTGCAAGACGCCGAGCGAGCTTTCTCCGGCGACCATGACCTCCACGTCTTCTTGATTTAAACCTGGTAGTCAAAGTCGATCACAAGCGTGATTTCTAGTCAACTTCATTACATTGAGACGAACAACGGCCTGGACAGCGGACATGGCGTTAAGCAGGCTACTCCTTACGATTGTCGTTGGCTTTGGGGCCATCTTGGGCGGGCTCTATCAATTCAAGCTGAAGGAAAAGCTGAAGATTGGCGGTATTGGAAGAGTAGTTGAAAATGTGGGGAATGCGAGATGCAAGACGTATCCAGATGTGCAGGCATGCGAAAGTGAGTGGGCCGATCGCTTCAGCCAGGCTTACACCGAATGACGAACGAAAGCCATACCGCAAGAACGGTTCTGACGAATATGCCCTTTAGAAATCGTGCTTTATGAACCTACAGGAGCGCTGTACATGGCCTGCTCGACACAAGAAAGCCGCCCACACTGGCTTCCCAGCGTCGGCCGCCTCAACGCAACCGGAAAATCCTCAACCGACTACGTCGCTGTGTTCGACCCAGAGGCCGAGAAAATCACTCGTCTCAAGGTGCCTAGCTTCAAGTACCCTCGTGGGCTGTCCGTGCATGGTATGGACGTGGTCCAGTCAAAACAGTATCCTGAACAGCTGCTAATATACCTGATCAATCATCGCGAGCCTCTCGCTCCTGCGGACGCGCGAGACATTGGCGCGGACTCTGTCGTGGAGATATTCAGGACGAGTATCGGAAGTGAAGAGATGGAATATGTGACGACGTTCAAGGATCCGGTGATTGCGACACCTAATGATGTCGTTGCGGGAGACGAGGACTTGAGTTTTTACTTCACGAATGATCATGGGATCGTGAAATCCGGATGGGTGAGTACCGTTGACATCTACAAGCTATGAAAGTTTTTGCTCAGGACTAAGTTTGGTGTGTAGGTTAGGAAACTTCAGCTAAATATGTGGTTTGATTTGCCTTGGGGCAACGTTGGATACTGCGAGGCAACCGGGTGCAAAGCGGCAGTTGAGAACCTTGTGGGAGCTAACGGAATTACCAGAGACGCGACAGGGAAATTCTTCGTCGCAAGCTCTACGTCTGGTCGTATATTCGTGCTAGAAAAGCAAGAGGACAAGAGTTTGGTTCTGACAGACGAAATACCTTTAGGTAAAGACATAAGAGGACAGCAAAGCTCAGTACTGAGTAGATGCTTTTCAGATCGACCCGTTGACAACTTGGCTATTGATAACTCTGGGGCAGTCTGGGGTGCAGGTACGAGTCTACAACCAACGGAATGTCTAGATCTTTCCAGGTTATGTATGGTTGACGTCGATCGTAACACTGACAGGCATTGTCCGCGGGCTCCACGTCCTCAATGTTCACTTCGAGAATCCATCCATCAACACACCTTCGTCCGCTCTCCGAATTACGTTGAACGAAGGCGAGGGAAGCTACTTTGGAGAAAAATACAAAGTCGAAAAGGTGCGTAGCTCAGCCCTGGTCTATTCCCCTCGTCCTGTGGTGTCACAGTGTGTGGTGATTTGGAGCCGATCTGGTTTTGTGCTCACCGGTGGCTCCGTCAAAACCTGTTGTAATCCGGAATTCGGAATGCTGATGACTTTTGTGGGCGTCAGGTGTTCGAAGATGACGGATCGCTTGCGAGTGGCGCCACGTCAGCCGCTTACGATGCAACACGTAGAAAATTGTACCTGCATGGTTCGTCCTTTCTCCGCATTTTACGCATGAGTGCCAATGGCTTTCGGCTGACTCGATCCGAACTCTGACGCACGTATGCACATGCAGGCATAGCTTCGCCACATCTCACTGTATGTGATGTTTAGGTCCGATGACTGACCACTTATAATGGAAAAGATATGCTTTTGATGGAAGAATGGAAATTTAGTTATTGGTTACTGAAAGCCAAGTCCTTTGAATCGATCTAGTGCAGTGCCAGTCCACCGGAGAATTCTACGAACGCTGGTTATGAACGTGACCAAAGCAACATGTGTCATTGCCAATCAATTTTATGCCTGCATAGTCAATCACGTTCAACTTGTTTAACGACAACGGAAGGACAAGCTTTTTTGCCTTCGGGCACAAACTCGGGCTCGGCCAGATGTCGATCCCGGTCAAGAGCCCGGTCAAAGTCCTAATTTAGAGCAGTGATCGCCGAATCGACACAGCCTCCCCGAACGAGAAAGATAGGCTTCTCAGGGTCACCACAACCGCGGCCCCGTCGCGTCGTCGAGAGTCTGGGGAAGAAGATCTCGATCCAAAACATATACCGCACTTGCCCTCTTTTGCTTATCATCAGCTGGATGTTCACCATGCTGGCGCAATATGTCTGTCTAACACTTTTCAGAGCTTGCTCTCGGGCAGCAGTGTTTTTTTCTGACATTCGCTGCCTCCGCAGCCACAACTTTATAGCACATCAAAAGTCAAAAGCTTGTCTCAGGGACTCAGGAGAGCTACTAGAACAAATCTGTATCCGGACGTTCTACGTTGGAAGGAGGAAGATAGAATTACGTCTCGCAGTCCGGTCAGGCCGCTGGTCCCGCCTGCGCGCATTCTGCGCTCTCCGGAACGAAGTGATTATCCACTACTGATTGCATGCTTCTCGCCGTACCAATCATGGCGACTTCCGGTCTAGATATGGTGCTCCAGCTTTCCATGGATGTTCTGTGTCGAACCTGAGAGATGACCGTGAGATGAGATCGTTGATCACCAGCTCTGAAGCTTTTATAACTGTGTACTGAAACGTCCTAGGCACCTTGGAGAACTTGTCTAATTATCCCCCTTCTTCAGCAGCGTAGTCGACCACTCCCTTCGACATTAGCAGTTCACCGTCAATTATGCTGTACGTTCTCTCCATTCCACCCCGCCCAGAAAGCCTAAAGTTAACTTCTCTACTTTCATTGGGCATGTTCTACATAGGCTCTCCGACGCTCATCCCAATTACATGGTGTTGCCCGCCGGTCCTCTCCCAAGGACACAGGTGCTCAACAACGACAACTTTATACCTCCACCGCTCGATGGACAACTCATGGTCCCGCAATTTTACGACTTTCACCTCAAGCACAACCCCGACTATCCAATCTTTGCTTTCTCAGACGCCGATGGAAGTGAAGAAGTTGCGACGTGGAAACAAGCAACTCGATCTGTGTACGGGATTGCGAACGATGTGCGACGGCGAGTTGGACGTGAAGCCAACGTTCGCGGAAAACCACAAACGGTCGTCGCCATCCTGACCGCCTCGGGTGAGTCTATCGCTGCTCATTTGTGCTTTGTCTTGCGCCACGAGTCGACCCTTACGTCCCTCGACAGATTCCATCACGTATTATCTCAACATTGTGGGGATATGCCGTGCCGGATATGCGCCGTTTCCTATCTCTCCCCGCAATTCTCCTGGAGCTGTTGCGCATCTTTTGCGAAAGGCGAATGTGAGACACGTGCTGGTAGGCGGTGACCATGCCATCCAAACCCTCTTCTCCTTATCGCTCGATGCACTCGACGATAACTTCAGATCGAACCTGAAGGCCTCGGAACTGCCGACGTTTGAACAGGTGTTTCACAATGTGGACGAACATGAACCGGCTCCAGACGTTCAGCTTGATCCACAGGCTCTCGCGTTTATCGTGCACTCATCCGGCTCAACAGCGTTTCCAAAACCTATTCCATGGACGCATTATGGATATCTACAGACTTCGTGGATTCCTTGTGAGTTGGTAGCTGATGATTGGTGACAAGCAAGACGGAGTTGACGGGTCCAATTTAATTTCCAGACTTTGGAGAACGTGATCTTTCTGGACTTCGATTCTCTTTGCATGCTATGCCAATGTGAGCACGGGTTCTCACAGGTTATTAGCCGAGGTGGACAACTGACCTCGTCATTTGCTTCTCTCATTTGCCATAGGTTCCATGGAATGGGAGTTATGCTTACCGCACAAACCGGCTCAACGGGCATGATGCTCACCTCCTTCAAGCCGAAGATCCCGGCCACCTTACCCAGTCCAGACACCGTCATGAAGGGTGCAATTGATACGAAGTCTGATATCTTGTTCTGTGTGCCGAGTTTCGTCGAGGTGGGAAATTTTGATCCGTCGTAAAATAAAAGCCTCTTCTGATAGGGATTATGTTCAGGTTTGGAGTAAGAATCCGGACTATGTCGAACACCTCAAGACCGTGAAAGGCGTGGTAAGTCCATTATCTTTTGATCTCGCGCACGTTGACTCAATTGGTCGCAGCTGTATGGCGGGGGACCACTCAACCAGCAGGTTGGGGACGTACTCGTGGAACAGAGTGTACCAGTTTTCATGCTCTATGGGTGGTACGTTCTATTTTCCGTGGAGCAAAAGTCTAGGTTTTGATTATTGTTTCCGAACAGTTCTGAATTGGGTGTGATGAACCCGATCATCCCCAGTAAGTTTTCAGCTGTTGCTGCGAATACTTTCAATTCCTCATAATCCTGGTATAGTGAAGTGCGAAAAGGATTGGAATTACTTCCAAATCTCGAAGCAGATGAACCCGCGCTTCCGACCCGATGGCTTCGGGCATGTTGAGCTGGTCATGATTGTGAGTAAATAAGAACGGGACCGTAACCAATGGTCTGATATAAACGTTATGAAGCCTAATCCATATGAAGTCCCTGCCGTATTCAATACCAAAGAAGATGGCATGGATGGTTATGCGACATGCGATCTCTTATCTCCGCATCCCACCAAGCCAGGATACTACACAGTCTATGGACGTGCTGACGATCAAATCATGCACTCTACTGGCGAAAAGGTACGGCCCAAAATGGCCTAGTTGTGAGTTGTGCTGATAGTAGTCCGAACCAGACCAACCCTGGGCCACTTGGTGAGGAACTTGTCTGATTGATATCACTAAGTTGGTATACTAATTCGAGTCCCAACAGAAACAATCCTCAACCAAGACAAGCTTGTGCGCACCGCGGTCATGTTCGGGCGCGGACAATTCAACGCTGGTGTGATCATAGACCCGGTTTCCGAGCGCGCTTTTGATCCCGAAGATATAAATGAATTGAACAAATTCCGACAAGATATCTGGCCCACCGTCGCACGCATGAATGAGTACGCCCCGCAGCACTCTAGGATCTTCAAAGAGGTGAGCAACGCCTCCAAATGGTGCGATAAAATGAAGAATCGCTCAATATTCTTCAGATGATCCTAGTCGCATCTCCGAGTAAGCCCTTCACGTACACAGCGAAAATGACCGCCAGGAGGCAAGCCATCATCAACGATTACGATGAAGAAATCCAGGACTTGTATGAGGCCGTTCAAGCAACGACACAATCCGACTTACCATTGCCAACCACTTGGAATTTGGAAGAGACTCTCAAGTACACAAGAGAAGTAGTGACAAGTGTCATGAACGCGTCTATCGAAGATGACGATGACTTCTTCCGTTTTGGATGTGATAGGTAAGTGAAAGCTATAGATCGATTAGCTGTCATACTGAGTTTTTCTCAAAGCCTTCAGTCGATGTGGATTCGCAACATTCTTCTAAACGCCTTGCAAGTATCCGCGAAGGCTGACGTTCGATCCGTCCCTGTGAACTTTGTGTACCATAACCCGACGATTAACGCTCTCTCGGAGTATGTAACCCAGCTAGCCAATCCATCCGCTGCTCTTTCCGAGTCTGAAATCAAGGCGACGAAGATCAAGAAAATGGAGAACATGGTTGAGAAGTATAGCAAAGACTTTCCTCAACACGTCCCATCGAAACCTTTACCGAACTCCGACACTGTTGTTGTCACTGGAACGACTGGGGGGCTGGGATCGTTGCTTTTAGTTAAGCTCTTACAATCACCCGAGGTTGCCAAGGTATATGCACTGAATAGGAGTGGCTCCGATCTCTACACGCGCCACGTCAAGGCGTTGGAGGAACGTGGCCTGGACCCGGTCGTCCTTGAGTCGCCAAAGCTTGTTATATTGGATGCCGACTATGCGGACCCAACCCTTGGCTTGACAGACGAAGTCTACGAAACTGCAAGTCGTTCTTGCCTTGACGTAGAAGCGCAAAATCTAACTCGTTCTCTATTTTGAAGATCAAATCAGAGGCAACACATATCATTCACAGTGGTAAGTCCATGTATGTGTCAAATTTTATGCGTGATATTGAGTGGTATCTCCAGCTTGGCCTGTCAATTTCAATCTGGCACTGGCATCCTTTGAACAAAGCATTGCGGGACTACGCCGCTTTGTGGACTTGTCATTATCGTCCCCGCTTGCAGAACCACCGCGCGTTACCTTCATCAGTTCCGTGTCAGCCGTGCATAGTAAGGTCGTCCATTAAACTCGATGTCACAACGTACTTATAATTTCGCTCTCTTTAGATTATTTAGGGGAAAGCACTGTGCCGGAGGCTGATCTCCCTGCTGCATGCGCGGTGGGGATTGGTTATGGCGAGTCGAAATGGGTGTGCGAGCGAGTTTTGTCTCTTGCATCGAAACAGACACCGTTGAGGCCCACTACGATCCGTATCGGTCAAATGAGCGGAATGAGCACTAATGGTTACTGGACTTCGAGGGAATGGCTTCCTTCGCTCGTCAAGTCCAGTATTGCCATTGGCTGCTTGCCTAATATCGACAAGGTACTTACTTATAGTTCACAGTTTCTTATTCTTTCGCTCACACTCGCTCCTTCAGGATATCTGCTGGGTACCCATCGATGTTGCCGCGGACGCCGTGCTTGAAATGCGCAACTCCCCGACGCGCGTCCTCCACATATCACACCCTGCACCTGTTCCCTGGACATCCGTTTTCGAAGCAGCGTCTGAGCGCCTCGATGTCCCACTCGTCGACTTCTCCGAGTGGATGGAAGTACTTGAAGGCTCAAGAGGAGAGGAAGACGATGACCTCGATATCGAAAGCAACCCTGCCCTCAAACTCCTTGAGTTCTTCAGCGGAGCGAACGAAGGGAAGGGGTATACTTCTGACGCAGATGACACGCGTGAGGCTATGGGCGTGAAAAAGTTATCTCTGAAAGAGTCGGAGAAGGTGTCACGCACTCTTCATGGGTGCCGTGCGTCTCCAATGTCGGGCGAGGATGTGAAGAGCTGGCTGTCTTCGTGGGAGAAGGCGGGCTTCATCGAGATATATGCTTAAAAATTACTCTATCCATGTGCTTTGTGCTTATGCGTATGTTGTCTTGCTATTGTTTGTACCCACCCTCATGTAGTATTCGGATAAGTGTACGGCTCTATAGTGTGTAAATTTATTCTTGGACTAATGAGGGGATTACGAACTTGAGTTCAGTGCGTGCGCGTGAACGAGGTCGTTTAATTGACGAAGACAAAAGGGCTGGGATTTCTGATGAATCAACTTTGAGATTAAAACAGCAAACAGTGCATGGAGAATGTGAAGGTAATAAGTTAACAACAAAAAACATGATCCAGAAGGTAGCCCTCAGCAGACTAGTCAACATCCATCTCTTCCGCGTCGTCTTCCATATCCTCATTGTTTTCGAGTTCAGCGGATTCGTTCGCTTCCATGCCTTCTCTTCGTATCCGCTGTTGCTCACTAAGTTCGTCGCGTTGTAGGATTTTAGCATCCATATCTGCTTGGAGTTTCTTCAGAGCGTCCTCGAACCGGCGCTAGTGAGTAAAGGAAAAAAAAGGGGGTATATCGATGTTAGCACAATTATCTATAGAAAGAAAAAAAGACAGGGAAGCGCACTCGAATCAATGGATTGGCAGAGCTCGATATCTCCATGTTCTTCTTTGCAACCGCGGCTTCCAAATCTCGGATTTCCTCATTCAATAATCTCTTTGCCTGTCCAGCTTCGTCGTCTTCATCTACATCTTCATCCTCATCTTCGTCGCTTTCCTCCTCTTCGTCATCGCCATCACCGTCATCACCTTCTTCGTTTGCATCACCGTCTCCCAGCGCCAAGTCGAGCTCCGCCGCGAGCTCCTCGTCTAGTTCGCCTTCGTCCTCCTCGCCATCCGCCTCCCCTTCTGCAGCGGTGCCACTTGGAGTTGGGGCATCGATGGCGTCTGAGCCTGGCAATCCACCTTCGGGCAAGTCGATTTGCTCTTGCTCCATGTCGAGAAATTCAGAGTCGGAGAGGTCTGGGTTGACGTTCTCCAATACGGCTTGATGAAAAAAAAAGATAAATCAGAGCTCGGATAGGAAATAGTGATGTTGCTTACTGTATTGCACCTGTTCGGAACGGGCATCCTCTTCTAAGAGGCGCTCAACCTCTTGCTCGACTGTTTCAATTGTCTAAAGCATAGTCAACGGCGACTTCAAGAGTGAGGGGTCTCTATTTGACTTACGCGTTTGTTCACGCGCTTTCTGAAGCGGCGCTTGCGGACGTGATGCAGGGGAGGCGTTATCCCATGAGGCCAAATGAATTCGTCAATATTGAATGATTTCTGGGAAGTCATTGCTTCCTCGGAAGGTATTTTGTTCTCGACCACAAGCATCTGGAGTCATATATTGTTAATGTCACTTTGGAGTGCATGGCTTGACGACTTGCTTGACATATATCTGCCGCCTTAAACATTTGCTTGTTATCCAACGTTTTCTGAGACTCGATTAGACATGGGAGGTCAACAAGTTTGGCCGAGTACACATTATTCCCGACATGGAATACAGCTCTGCGAGAATCTTATCCAGTATGTAAGAAAACGTATCTTCTCACAAGAGGGTGATACGTGCGTACCTTTGAACTTGAACCAAATATCATTACTGGCTTCTCTATTCTGAACGAGCTTCCGGATCTTATCGCAGTCTTCGCCAGGAGGCATGCGAAGGATGAACTGTTCTTCGAAAGCAAGGTCTTCGTCATCCGAGTCCAGTTCACGATCGTAAGGACCTAGGAACGAGTTTCCAGAAGCCATAGCAGCCGTAGCCTTTTCGCTCAGCTTGAGTTTGAGCTTGGGTTGACCTTTCGGCTTCGCATTGGAGGAACGAGTTGAGAGTCCTGTAGTTGTTCCTTGTCGTCTGGTGGAACGCGCTACGGACTCTGCAATCGTGTTTGGCTGTTGGCCATAGAAGTCTGGATCGACTGATCCTGCGTATTTATTGTCGGCGGGATCCATGTCGGTGGATAAGTCAGAGAAGAGCTTCAAGTTCAGGGGCGACTCGGAGGTAAGTATCGATCGACGCTCGCGGCGACGCCGAAAGTGCCGAGCGCGTCGACCTAAGTTCTTGCTCTCGCTCTCATTGGCGCTTCATTATCTTCCTGGCACATTGCTAACAATCAGCTAGAGCCCCTTCATTGTCTCTCTGCTACAATGACGGACACTTCCGCCCGCTCCACGCCGCAGCCTGCGCAACAACAGTCTCAACAGTCGCAGACCCCATCTCTGCAACCGCCACCGAGCCAACAAACTCAGAGCATCATACAAGCTCTCTCATCTGCTCTTCAGACCTCAATGGGGGAGAAAGTGCATCACGACAAGATTGCTGCGCTACTTACTGCAAACATGGAGCAGTTGAATGAGCTTGCTAAACAAGGACGACTGTCTGCTGCACAGATCTCTCAGGTTCGATTCGTGATGTTCAGTTCCTTCTTTCCATATTTACATCTGTTTAACCAGTTGAAACAATTCGCAGCCAACTCGGCCAAAATCACGGCCCAAGAAAACGCTAATCAAGCTGCTGCAAGCTCTTCAAAAGTACGCGTGCCTTTCTTGAAGCGTGCACTCAGGTTTTGACCGAAAGCCAGCCTTCCGTGACCCCTCAGCCTTCAACATCGACTGCCGTCAACAATTATGCGGTTGGTGCGACACAACCACTGGCCACATTAGCCTCAACAGCTGGAAGTGGCTATCCCATCAGCTCTTCACTGAATGTCACTAATCCTGGGCCACAACATTACCCGACTGCCACCGGACGACCGTCAATGAGTGGTGGCTTTGCGGGTGGCCGGGTTTCAGGTATTTAACCTTTCGACTTTTGGAATCATTGTCCCCCAATTAACATGGATATACCTCAAGGTACCCCCTCTCAAATTTCCAGAACAGACGACCCGACAGCACTAAGCTCAATGGACCCGTCTCGCCGGAAAAATACAGCCAATGATCAAAGTATGAGACGCTCGATACAGGACCTTATCTTCAGCATTGATCCTAATGTGAAGGTTGAGCCAGAGGTCGAAGACGTGGGTGTCTCATACAATTAGCAGGTGGACTGGTACTAAATGTCTTGATAGCTACTGTTGGATATCGCAGATGAGTTCGTGGACTCTGTCACGAACTTTGGTTGTCGCCTAGCAAAACATAGGGGTGCCGAGTCGTTGGAAGTGCGCGATCTTCAGCTTCATCTCGGTGAGAGCGCCTTTTTTTATGACTCTAGAGTATTCTCTAATAATGTGCTGTATAGAGAGGAATCACAACATTCGCATACCTGGTTTTGCCTCCGACGAAACTCGAATATCCATCTCGCAAACCGCCATCGGTCCTGCCGCGGGAGCGGGCGGCGGGGCCTCGGGGAAGAAATCATCGCAGAATGCCGCCATGACACTACGCAGCCAACGACTTGCACAGGTTGCGCAAGCCAAAAAAGAAGCCAAATTGATGTAGTGCAGCTTCTTCAAGTTGAACAATTCACGCGTTAACTTATCGTGTTCCGTTTTGAATACGGACTTGTACCGTAGCCTCACCACATTTAATTGTTTATTGTGAGTTTTTTTGTCTGTTTCGTGCCTCTCATTGATCTACATGATCAAGTCGTTGCTTCTGACTCACTTTGAGTCTGATCTGAGAGACTTGTGAATCATTACTGCGCAACAACATCCTCAACAACGTATGCACCGCCACCGTCCGAACCCCGCCGCAGTCGATCCAGTCAATTGGACTGAACGACGAGGGCGTCTCCTTCGAAAACAGTACAATCTGTCTCGGATTTAGCCATAGCCTGAATTCAAACTCGACTGTTTTAGCTACTGTTTTCTGTTCCTCGTATTCTGACTCGGACACTTTCTTTCAGTATCTCCGCACAGCTTTCGTCCCAGATAAGTTATGACTACAAATCCTCCCCAGGCACTACGCTGCGTGCTGCGGCTGCGCACAGGCTCCCGTGCGCCTGTATGCTTATATAAAGAGAGTACCTTCTGGTGTCCGCCCTCCCCAACACAACAGTAAAGATGTTCCACTCTAGTACGTTCTTCTCAACTCCATCCGACTTCTCATTCCCCAGCTCTCTGGGCTCTGGTGATTTCCACCGTCGTGGCCTGGGACATCCTGGTAACGGTCCGAGCGGATTTGGCGGATTCAACCATCCAGGCCATAATTACCCCTCTGGTCAAGGCCCATTCTCTGAGTTTGGCGGTAGTCCCTTCGCCAACTTCGATGTCA
The DNA here is from genome assembly GCA_019400425.1 of Hymenochaete sp. R1. NCBI lineage: Eukaryota > Fungi > Basidiomycota > Agaricomycetes > Hymenochaetales > Hymenochaetaceae > Hymenochaete > Hymenochaete sp. R1. The sequence continues at coordinate 57,136 of JAFREE010000023.1, forward strand.
ATGGTTCCTTTGGCGCTAGCCATCCCGGTGGGCGTCCGCCCTTTGGTGCGCCTCCTCATCATCCACCTCCTCATCATCCACCTCCTCATCATCCACCTCCTCATCATCCACCTCATCACCCACTTCCTCATCACCCACCTCCCCATTATCCATTTCCCCATCGTTTCCCTCCCCACAACCCATCTCTCGGTCTGGGCGATTTCTATGGCTTTTTTTCAATTCCTCGTGGTCCTCCGCCTCCGCCCTTTGAGTTCCCTCCTCACCCACCTCATCATGGAGGCCCTCGTCACGGTGGTTTCGGTCACCACACTCGTAGGCAAAGGCATGGTCAGCATTCACCATCTTTTGATGGTGGTGACTGCACGTGCCATGATACTACCCGCAACGCGGTAGATAACGAGATGGAGCTGGACGAAGCTGAGGCTGAGGCCCCGCCCCCTCCCAGTGACAACGAGAACGAAATCGAAAATGCTAATTACGAAGGCCAACATGCTTCATTCGCTGCTGATGCGCTTCTACGTCCGTGTAACCGAGCCCGTTTTGAGCGTGCCCAGCACTTCCAACACTCTCCCCGCAATGGACGTTTCCAACAGGATTTTCGCGGAATGCGAGGTGGATTAGGTGGACATCCCTCTTGGAGCGGTCGTGGCGGTGCGCATGGACGCGGGCGAGGTGGTAGGCACGCTCCCCCAGTGGGATATGATGAAGGCTGCAAGCGATCGTCTCCTCTAGGCGAAGAGCGAGACGAACAAGGATATGACGGTGGACACGAGCATGGCCATGGATATGGTCCTGCTCATCCGCCGCCGCCGCCGCCTCCACCCCCACCGAGACACCCTCGACACGAACCCGGTTGCCCAAGGGCCGGTCCACCACTACCGCCTCCTCCGCCTCCACCGCATCATGCATTCCATCCCCCCTTCTTCGGGCATGGTTATAGTCACGGCGTAGGACCTAACATAATCCCGGGAATTTTCCTCACGCCAGAGATCAACATAGGTTCATTCGATTCTTGCATGCTCTGCTTCCCTCCGTTCCCAGGTCCACATGAGAATGGCCATCATAACCACCATCTTCACCATCCAGGTCCGGGATCCCATGGCCCTGCTCGAGGAGGTCATATGCACGGACGTGGACGAGGTGGCGGCCGCGGCCGCGGGCGTGGAGCCATGCACATGCATGGCGGCGAAGATCTTTTCAATGAACACCATGTAAGGCCAGGTGCGCGTAAGCAGCATGAGGGACCCCTGACGTGCCCAAACTGCGGGTATCATGATCATATTCGTAGTGCTGGATGGCATCCTGAGGCCCATCGGACTGGCGGTGAGATTGACGTCCCTGCTGACGACTGCCACTCTGTGCACGACTCGCAGGTTGGTGAAGAGGAGTCTGAGAGTGTGGTTGAACACAAGAGGGCGAGAGATGAATCTGCTCCGATTGAGATTGATGGTGACGATCAAGTGCGAGGGTATGAGATTGAGAGAGGTGAGACCCGCGAACATGGAAGAGAAGAAAGCTCGACTCGCGCTACGGTCTCTGCGGCTGATCCTCTGAGTCCACCGCGCACTGACGAGGAGTGGCATGATGTTGAGGAGAACGGTAATGTGCGTGCGGACGATGAGACGACGCTGAGAGGCTGAGCGGGACCATAGAGCTGTGGCTCACAACAAGGTTTTTTCTGTTCTTAGATCCTCTGATTGTATGCATTCCCTTTTCTTTGGTCCTTGGGTGCGAGGTGAACTGGTTTGATGAGTTCCAGCTGCTGTCGGTTGTTGCGCGAGTTTCTTTCGGATAACTGACTTGGGTTGTTCTGGCATGAGTTAAGTCTGCCATAGCTTAGTGAAGTATCGAAGGTTTGTTGCTTTACGTTTCTTCTTTATCGCTATTTGTTCACGAAGTATGTAGAATTTTTTAAATAAAACCCAAATTAAAAATATTATTTATTTTACATTGACTGAATTATCATCGAGTGCGAGTGTGATTAATGCTTAAAATCTGCGTGGGATGTCTGGAGGAAAGAGTCACTGATAATGCTATAATGTGTGACGAACTTGAACAGTAAATGGTACAAATGCAAACGAAATAGAAAAGGGCGTTGTCAGTAAGTAAGTGTGAAAATATAAGAGACCTTTGGCTCCGAACCCGTCACTCAACCTGCCTCGCAACAATCAATGTGTGCTGACCCCCAGTACTCACATCCTCCACAACCCATTTCCACCCTTTGCCCTTCAGGTTTCCCTTCTCCTCACCCATCTCATCCAACTCCCCACACCGCACCCTCCCCGGCACCTCCTGCTCTTCCACTTCTCTCCCAAGCCCCAGTTCCCCATTCTGCCCGAGACCCCACGAATATAAGTGTCCGACGCGCGAGACAGCAAAGCTGTGGCGTGCGCTCGCTGCGATACGTACGATAGGGTTCGGAAAGGTAGGCTGTGGGTAGGGAGGGAGGGGAGGTGAGGGGTCAGTTGGTGTTGGGGGGGAGGGGAAGCGGATTCGGGTCGGGGTGCGAAGGAAGCTGAAGGCTGAATCTATGGGGGAGAGTTCGGAAGGGGAGGACATTGAAGTGGATGGGGTGGAGGTGGAGGAGAGAGAGGTCTTGCTGCGGCCGGGGGATAAGGAGGGATGGTCGCGGCCGAGACCGAGTTCAGAGGAGCCGCAGCGCCCACAGCCGTACACGGTCCCGTCGTTGAGTAAGAAGAGCGAATGATGCTCGCCTGCACATATCTGGACAACTCGGCGTCCACGTCCGAGCGTCGAGGGACTCAGCGCTGTAACCTCAGTCGGCATCCAGATGACCGTTTCGTCCATACCGTCCTCGTCTTCCACGCCCGTTTGACCAAAACTGTTTAGGCCCCATGCATACACCGAACCGTCTTCCTTGAGTGCGAAGCTATGGTATGCTCCTGCAGCAACATGGATGATTCGTTGGATAAGGAGGCGGCCGGGGGTCAACGCGGTGTCCTTAAGTCTCTCGACGATTTTTCGCCCGAGCTCTCCATGCTGACCGTTTCCCCAGCTAAAGACGATGCCATATTGTGTGAGGCCGAGGATATGGTTGGACCCGCAGGCGATTTGGACAAAGCGTTCGGTTCTTAGAGCGGGGATTGGGGTCGGGAAGGGCTGGGGGTTGGTAGAGTGGCTTCGTTCAGCGCGGTCGACAATGGATAATGGAACGAAACCAAGTGGTCCGTCTGCAGCCTGGATAGAAGGTCTTTATATGAAAACAGCTAACACATGAGCCAAGCAAAAACATACTCGAAAACGTCCGCACGCATAAATTTCACCTTCAGAGTTGAGGAACACGCTGACGCTGTCACCAGCGGCGACTTGAACGGTTCGAAATCTTGTCTTTGCGAGAACGGGTACGATCATGGGTTGAGCTTCCAGTATGAAAGGGTCAATGACCTGGGAAGGTTCATCAGGATCTGGTACTTCATCTGTTTGTCTTCCTAGGGCAGCGTCGTCGTTGACGCCCCAGCTCCAGACCTTGAAGTTTGCGAACCTTGAATGGTAAATGCATGCTTGCAGGATGAAGGAAAACGCTGAATCACTCACCCCGCCATTTTCGTCTATAACGAGCGAATGCATACCTCCTGCACATGCTCTTTCAATCCCAGCATGAGGGCCGATGCCAAGCATGCTGGTCTTCATTTGAAGCTCGAACCCCACATGTAGCCTGGGTTTGCGATGGTCGTACGTTGCGGTTGTCCCAAAGCCAAGTTGGCCGTTGTCGCCGGAGCCACAGACGAAGAGCTGCCTTGCAGGTCTAGGATGAGACGCAGGACGAGGGAGGTCATTCATGGGGCGTCCTGAAATAGACGGTCTGGTGCTCGAAGCTAGAGAAGACGGATTCGGAGCGTGTGCGATAAGATAGGTTTCTTGGTCTGGAGATTGTGAATGAGATAATTTCCGTCGTTTAGCCATGAGAGCAGCGTCAAACAAAGATGAGCCAGTAGAGACTATTAAATAGAAAATATAGTAAGTGACGATGCTTGTATTCAGCTGCGAGCTGCGGAGGTGGTCAGCGTCGAGGCGTGGTTCAAGTTGGTGGCCATCTCCAACGAAGTGCCAGCTACTCTAGTGGCGTGCTTCCTTTCTTTCTCATGCAACGACGACGAGACGGGGACGACGGTGTCCCAGCCCAAATAGACTCAGCACGAGTCATCATCATGCATTCCTCTCGAGCATTTCACGCAATTTCATTGTGCAGTAGGCAACAACGGGCTGTGTTATACAATAATAGCCTTTCATTTTCTACGTCCTCCATATCGACATTGCTCTCTGTCGCGCATTGTTCCCGCTCGCTCGCGCTGGTGTCTACAGCGTCTACAGTCCTAAAAAAAACTCCCTGGCTCCTCTAGACCTGGGCAACCAACTGCAATGATTATTTTCCAACAACATTGCGAAAAACAAATAGCAAATATAGCCTGGCGGGCCAAAGCTCTGCACGACCCGTGAGGCTTCGGAACTTGAGCCCGCTCGGCTAGTGCTTTTGTTCTGCCCATCTCGGACAACAAAAAAGCACAACAACGTCCTCAACCACACGCATACACAGTAACTCACATTCTCGACTATATCAGCATCCTCGAGGCCCATTTCAATGTTCTCCTTTTTGTCAGGCTCGTGTTTTCCCCCTCGCCCTTTCATCCTTTTCTTCTTTCTTTCTCCTTTTCTCTCCCTCTTTCACTCGCTCTTCACGCCTCTCAGGTCGCCGGTCGACTTCCACTTAACGTCTTCCTGCTGGTCCAGCTTTTCTTATGACCCCCACTTCACCCACAAACCGCAGATGGATGTCGCCGCCGCCAGGTTATAGTAATACCTACGTCCCTCATCACGAAGGGACAATGCTGAAGCCTTACCTGACGCTACCGTACATCCTTTCACTCACTTGGCTCGCCTACCCTATAATTTCTTTGCTTTTTGTTGCTTTTCGCCTTGCAATCTCATCTGGATCTGCTGAGGACTCTGTGGCCGATGCGAAGGAAAAGCTTTTGGCCAGCTGCTCCGCTGCAGAGAAAGCTGCGACCGTTGCAGCTTCTCTCCCGCGGTACATGGCGATTGGGGTGAGCCTTCATTTATTTGTACATATATTATTACTTTGTGTTTAACTTTTGCCGGTCGCGTTTCTTCGTGCAGACGAACAAGCAGATCACCTCAGCCGTCAACGGAACTATGAATGCTGCCAGGGCCACTCTCGTTCTCGCTCTCACTATCCTGGAGGGTGTCATCAATTTCGCCATCGACATCTACCGCTCTACTTTCTTTTGTTTCCTGGAGCTTGTCGTCCGGGGTGGTTTGAATCTGATCATCGGAGCCGTTCAGGAAGTGAGCCACTCACATTCATTATACGCGTGTCACAAATTACTTACAGGCGTTTAAATGCAGTTTAACACGTTCCTTACCAGCACGTTCTCGGGGATCAAGTCCACTATCCAGGACAGCATTAACTCGATCAACTCTGCGATCCAGACTGCAGTGAACGGCATAAATGACGTGAATCCTTTTAATGACATTTCGGCGCCGCAGTTCAATGTGCCGGATTTGAGCGTGCTCGACAACGTGACCCTCCCAACAACGTTTCAAGATGCTCTTACGAACCTAAACAATTCGTTACCAACTTTGGATCAGGTTCGGGACTCCATCCAGGACTTGTGAGCTACTTCTCCATTCTTTATATCGATGCGTTTCGCTAATACCCTTGCAGCGTTGACACACCTTTTGAGGATTTGAAAGCGGATATCAACAACACGTTTGCAGGTCTCAACTACAATGAATCAACCTTGTTCGTCCCGCAACAGAATACTATCAGTTTTTGCGGTGACATGGACACATCTGTCGTTGATGACCTGGGCCGGGATATCGTCAAAATCACGAAGATTGGTATCATCCTTATTGTTGTTCTGGCTCTCCTGCTTCTTGGCGCCCATTGTGCGTTGGAATGGTACAAGTGGCGGTCCCTTCAGCAGCATCTGCAGTATACACGGGAGGCCTGGGTGACTGACCCAACGATGAACAACCAGGCATCGAACGGGGGCGTCCCCAGCTTCAGAATGACGGATCATAACCTCCTCGTCCTCGCGGGAAGCCAGCAGCATCCTTTGTTGACACGCATCTCGAACCAACTCGCATCGTTCTTACATTTGACTCCATCGCAACACACCAACCTTCAGTGGTTCTTTCACTATGTCTTCCATCCGCCAGCGCTTGCTGTCTTCCTTATTGGCTTATTTGGCCTACTCTCCGTACAGATCCAGCTCATTGCCATCCATCCGTTGGAAGCGAAGTACTCTGCCCGAGTATCGGATTCGGTCAACGACTTTTCGAACACAATCGCAACTAGCATCAACTCTAATATGTACAACCAATCCGCGACATACGCGAATCAAATCAATTCCCAGATAAACGCGACTCAAACCACGATTAACGATGGACTTTTTGGATGGGTGAACGGCACCACGACCACCCTCAACAACACTCTCGTCACTTTCTATGCTGACATTCAGAATGCCGTGACGACCGTTTTCAACGGGACGGTCCTCGAAGACCCGATGCAGGAGTTCATTCGATGCATCATCGGCACCAAGATCGAGGCTATCGAGAACGCCCTCACGTTTTTACACGACAACCTTAACGTCGACATGCCGACAGTTAACGATACGGCACTGATGATTTCGCAGGACAATGTCAACGAAGTATCGAAGCCCATATCACAAGCGGCAGTTGGGGACGGATCAGACGATAATGGAGGCTTGGTCGCGAAGATCGTGAATTCGTATATTGCGTCTCTGAAGAAAGAGCGGATCATGTTTGCGGTGTTCATGGCACTGTGGGGATTAGTTGTGCTGATTGCGATTGCGATCATCTTATGGCATTCGTATGTCCGACCTGCGATTGACAAACGAAAGAAGCGGAGGTACGAGCAAGGCCGAGGCAACACGATATCTTTGCCACTCCCGTATAGCGCTGAGAAGGCCACCGATGAGAAAGGCGGGAACAGGTCTGCTGGTCCTCAATCGGAGGGGTTTTTCAACGTCAACTTGCGGACGCCCACGGCGACCCAGACGCACGAACCTCAACGGTCTTGGGATAGCTTACTCGACCATTCTGCCAGTCGAGATCAAAATTCTTCAGCGGGCTCACAGCTAAAGCCGAAGATCAGCCGGCCAAGAAAACTCACAGCAATTGGGTCGAAGGCTGGTCGGGAGCGATTCATCAGTGATGAAGAACGAGCACAAATGCGTGAAGCTGAACTGAATGGTGATACGGGCGAGGAACATAAAGAGAACAACGGGTGGATGAAACGGCTTACGAACGCCTTTCAGAAGTCCAGCGATGACGGTGATAGGAGCTCAGGCGTAGGGTCCACAACCACCACCAGCAGTCCCTCCCGCGGTCGTTCGCGCCAACGTCCCAACTTGACCATCAACTCTACCTTCGCTAACGTTTCCCGCGACCGTCTCCCCACCGCCGGGCTTGACGCACCTCCGCTACCTTCTCCTCGACCCATAAACCAGAACCAGAACCAACCCGCGTCTGCCTGGTCTATCTCTCCTGCACCCCCAAAGTCCTTGCCTTGGGTCCCGAACCCGCTCTCGACAGCCGGGAAACGGTTCAACTTCAAAGGCAAACAACGAGGACCCGGTCTTCCCACTAGCCCTCGTTCACCACCCCCACCGGCACCCTACGGTGGCTTCGGTGGTGTTACCGCCCCATCCCAGGCTAATGCTACGAACATCGGTGCGTTTCCCATGCCTGTGACGACTGTCCCGAAGCGCGCGGCGACTGTGACCCCAGCAGCACAGGTGCAAACACCATTCACAGCGACATCGGTCGTTCCGTCGTATTACCACTCGAACTTCCCAAATGCGCACGCGCAGATGGGGCAGGGGCAAGGTCAAAATCAGCCAAGGAGAGACTCACTCTTGCCTGCGTACATCGTCCCAGCCCAACGGACTGGAAACCCTTTCTCGCCGACGGAGCAACAGTATCAACGGCCTGGGTATCATAGACGGACATCTTCATTGCCGTTCGGGCCTGGGGCAGGTAATGGTGGTGCCAATGGGTCGAGGCAGATCCAACAGCAGCAGCAGGTGCAAGTGCGCTCACCGACGCAAGACCCGTTCCGTACGCCATTCGACGACGACGCTCGGGTGGTACCCGAGAACTGGCCTCAACCGCCAGGACCAGGACCGTCGATTACGAACAGTAATGCGGGTGTTCAGTACCCCATTGCGTTCTAGGTCAGACTCAGCCTTTTTTTCTTGGCTATTTTTTGTGGACAGTCGTTGTGGTTGACGAACTCTCGACGAAATCTTTGACGATATCAGGCATTTCATTTTCTGCTCAGCAATATTTTCTCTTCATTCTACTCATCTCCTTTCGTGCTTCTTAATGCGGGACATTATACGATATCAAGTCTCTTTAGCTAGCGAAGCCGGTTTCATTGCGGCTGTAAATGTCTACAATAGTAGTTTCTTTGTTGTAATGGCCTTGCTTCGATCCATTCCTTTCGGGTTTCTCTTGACCTTTTATAAACGGCGCAAACATACACCTCACATGTATCCATAGGAGCAATGCAAAATTGTCAATTATATTGAATGATTATGTACGTGCTATACTGAGGTACATGTATAATAAATATATACTTCAAACCCTTTACCACTTCCCTTTCGCATAAGTCGCATGTCTACTATCCATATACCTGCAATATGGTCAGCATACATGGCAGACGAATGAGGAACAAAGGAAGGATATAGATTATAGGAAGGTTCAGATAGAGCTAATGAAAATAATCAAAGCCGGAAGCTCAGGAACAGCTTCTAGTTGATTTGTTTAAGTTGATCATCGTAGAAGCAAAGCAGACGAAACAATGATAGAGAGGAGAAACTTAGTCCTCACCTTCAAGGGATGGACACACATGATATGGAACGCTTCCATCCATGCAGTAGACTGAACCATCCGAGCTGAAGGAATCGAAGGGTCAGTATTTCGTCATGGACTCATGGATAAACAACGAAAGATCAGATGGGGGTGCCCGAGTATTTGAGCTGTGGCGGGCATTTTCGGCATCGTTGATACGAAGACCGTCGTGATGAGACATCATGCAGGATGCACAGCAGCATCGTGAAATGAGAAAAGTCAGACTTACATGACTAATTCAGATGTCTTCCATTGTATTTATGTTGAAGACAAAGGCGTTTTCGGTCCTGAAAGAGAGGGTTGTTAGAACTTGCGAGAGGATGGATTGATAAGGGTGGAAGATCAGCAAAAAAGTTAAAAAACAGCCGTGGAGTTTTCGTCAACCAGAAACCCCGCGTAAGAGCTCGTCAGGCGGTAACTCCATTGATCATCTTGAAAAGACAGAGACTAAACTTGAAACGAAGACTCACGATTATCAAGTCCCCTATCCACCAAAGCTCAAAAGTATGAAGGCAGTTTAAGGATCAATGTCTACAAAATTTGTTGTTAGTCTACCATTGGACAACGAAGCAAAAATCAAACAAAAATGTATGAATCAGTGGATTGACAGATCATGAAGGATAATCAAAGCACCCTTGGGGCACTCAGATACTCTAGTTTGAAAGGTTGAAATCATCATTTGGGACGAGACAACGCTTCTCAACGAGAGGGACGTCTTACGAACCTTAGGGCACAGTATCCAGCACTCTAAGACGGCATCAAAGTCCATCGTAACGGCACAGTCCATCTGAAAAATAAGTTTGTCAGTAGGTGTAATCGTGAATGACGAAAAGGAAGGCAGGATGAAATGCGTCAGTGTAACTATGACAAAAAAAGGTCATTATGCTCGAAAGCACTCCGATGTTTGGGAATATAATTGACATCATGTATTGCACATAGAATGCGAACTCACCTGGCTTTCTCTGAAGGGATTTATGAAATGCACAGACATCGTGGTGGTCAATGGTGAAGTTGAAGAACCTCAACAGCACTACGTTGGAAAATTGCGTGTTAACTTACGACTTTAGGGCCGGGCGTTCCGAAGCGACTTGGTTCGGCGCACGAGCACGCGTCGACCGCAATTCAGTTCCTCGACTTTCTCCTACCCTCAACACGAACCAGTCTTCAGGCCATAATCATTCTAGAGCAACCGGGTGGACACATTAAAACTTATGTACGAACCTATCAGAGGTGGGACACGAGGTGGTCAGGCAGAGTTTAAGTGGTCAGACGTCTCGGCAGACAAGGATAGAGAAGTACGTGGTTACATCTCCCTGCGAGCTGCCTCACTCAACGCGTTTGGCTCATTTAGCATTACCTTGGGCATAGCATAAATGCTCCGACAGGAAGGTGGCAGAAAAACAAAGATGTACACTGGTACAACAGAGATGCCAACAGCACGGAAGAGGAAAGGCTGGCTGAGATAAGGCGAATTAAGGAAGCAGAGGAAGAGGCCATGTCACGGGCATTGTACGTCTTTGTTCTAATTTTGAAGAAAGCCGCTGAGTCGTGTTGACTGACTGCAACACAGGGGATTTGAGCCAACGAAGAAGAGTCTTGACGCAACTGCCTCAAGTAGCGGGCCGCAGCCCGATACTGAAAGAAGTCTAACGAGCCAAGCACCGGCCGACCACGCTGCCCAGTTGACGGAGAAAGATGAAAGGAAGATGAGAAAGCTCGAGAAGAGAGCGAAGAAGGCTGAAAAAAAAGTACGAAAGGAGCTGCGACGAGCAGAGAGGAGGGAACGGTCTCTGTCTGATGACGAGGATTACGAAGCCGACCCCAAGTATTCTGGACGAAGACACTCTCGCTCACCAAGGCGACATGACGCACGGGAAAGAGAGCGCTTTTCGAGAAACTATCCACGGCCTGTTTCACCGCGTCGAAGGTCGGCCTCGCCGCCATGTCGAAGACGTTTGTCCGATGGGTACGAAGGTCGCTATAACGTCGAAAGACGGCGCGACGAGCGATACCAGGACCGTCAAGCTACTCGTTACGCTGATGAACGGCGATGACCGGTAAAGCTAGCCCTGTGTTCAGACGATATCTTTCAGGAAAAGCGACCAAAAATACACACCCGGAGATTTGTATCGCGTGTCCACATGCATCTAAACATACGAGGAAATGATTGGTCGATATGTCGCGTATTGGTCTCAACATGTGCTATTCGCGCTCGTATCGATGACCATTACGAGCTTCAGCATGTTTCGGAGACTTCGTGCCATTGGCCACCATCTTCTCGTACCCACTCTAGGACTTCCCTATTCAAACGGAAGATTACTTCGTCCGATGTATCGTCAGGAATGTGCAAGGTGGCATTTGCCATTATGAAGAGAAGTAAGGTTCCTTCTAAACTCTTTTTGATGACCCAATTATCTCTTCCCTGTTCAATTGTTCACGTGCCCTTTGTTGAGATTACTGATCTTTTGATCTGATATTGCATTCACATTGATTCGTCGCATTCAAAGGCATGGAAAATGAGACTGCTCAAACTATGAGAAGAACACAGCCTGCAACTTGGCTTTATCTCCACCGAAATGAAAGGAGACTCATCAAAGGCTATGCTCTACTGCGATGCAATGTTTGTCTGGTCTCGATCACGAGCGCTCGTTTACTTTCAAAATTCTGAACTCCGAGGCTCTACTCGTGCTTCCGTTTACCGTGGGAAACGATTCTGCTCTCAGTGACTTCTTGAATTTCTCAAACTCAAGTCTATGTGGACATGAAAACAGAACGGAGATTCCCTTAAGACCTCCGATTACACCCTCACGAGAAAGGTTACAGCATTGTGAATACAATCTATTGATCAAATGGATAGCTAACACGCCTTTGCAAATAGACACCATAGCAAGCATCCAGTCCCTAAAAACTTAGGCTTCACCAGATGCTCAAGGACTTCTTATTTCATCGGCTCAACCATTTTTCCGCCAGCGCTATTCAGTTCGGCGCGAAGTCAAGGACACGGATCGCTTCGAACACCTATGCGCCACAGGCTCTCGCGCGGTCGTCCCGGTAGATTGTTGATCAGGCTGTCTCCTAGCCTAGGATTCTCTCTCTTGCTACTACGAAAGCACGACTTGGTCGCTCTGCTGCCCTCCCTGTTTCTTTCTATAATTGTCTTTATGCTGGCGAAAGGAACGCACGGCGTTGGTATCCTCGGACATCTTGTGCTTCTACGTGCCATTCACGTCCAAATAAAAGAGAGTTTGAAGCGGAGACAAGGCGCTCTTAGGTCCGGATAATTGAGGAGTATGTTAGAATGGGCGAGTTTATCTTTGGATTGTGGGAGTTCGAAGCCAAGAATCCGACGAGCGCTCACACGCACCCCACCCTGTAACCATGAACTCACGTAGCGAAGACGCTCAAAGCATGTGCGTACGCGCAGGTCACACACGGAAGGTTTGCGATGCAGTATCCAATTCAGTCTGAGAAAGTGAATATGGTTCGGAGCCGCCGAGCGCACCGCACCGACAATTCGAAGCCCTCGTTATTATTACCACCGGGCACTCTCCGCCGTTTTCCAAATCACCTCCCGCCGCATCTGATCAGTGTCACAGAAACACAAAAATCCGTTCTGGGATGTTAAGCTTAACAATATATACACATTCGGCCAATCGCGCCTGATTTTATCCTTTTTCTTTTTCAGACTCACCCCTTGCCGCTATGCCGCATCTGTCCTTTTTATTCACGATGGGATTGCATTCAAGTTGTTGTATGCCATCCGGGATCTGGTTTGTTCCGAGGTTTGTGTGTGGGGGGAGAGGGATACTGTGTGTATTGATGGTGGTGTGAGAGGTGCTTGGACCATCCTCTAAGATCGTTGTGCACGAATTCCATTCTTAGAATTGGACACACGGAAATGGGCGGGTATCCCCAGCACAAACCCGTACCCTTGTCATTGGGATCACACCGACCTTTCATTTGAAGTAACACTCATGCCTAATGAAAATCAATCATCCGACTGATACAACTTCTTTCCAATAATAATAGCACACTGGTGCGTTAATTTTACGTTCAGCTTGGCTTCTTGTCCCCTCTCTGATTATCATTAGCCTAATTCATTGAGCCGGTCGTGGGTTTGCTTTTCCCCTGTTTGCTGTCTTGCGCGAAAAGGACGTGGCTCGGGTTTGTTGGCGTAGCTCAAATCTACAGCAGACGAGACGAAGTGACGCAAGTGCAAGCGAGAGCTTTGTCCACTCGACCTAACGAGAACAAAAACATCCTTCTCCACGGGTGAAAGCTCTTTGACAAGGCAAAACCGAAAAAAAAGGGGGGGGGGGGGGGTTGACCAACAATTTGCGCTGTCTGTAGTAGGAACGAAAAAGAGCGGGAGAAACAAGGAAAGAAGAAGGGGGGGGGGGGGGATGATCAGTCAATGAGAAGTGAGAGGAGAAGTCAGAAAGGAGTACCACTACATGTCTTTCTTTTCTTCCGATTTCCGAGGCCTGCGCTTCTCTTCTCTCCCTATAGGCAGCTGACTATAGACACCATAATTAAAAAGGAGTGGCGATGGGAAAAGGGTAGATATTGAAGAGCGGATGACCAAGGCAGATTCGCGGATGACGGCTGAATGTGTTGAGATGTTGACGCATCCTGAGCTTGACTTCGGCATCTCTTACAGGTTGCTGCCTTCGTCGCGGTGTATGTAGTATGAATACGAGTTTGGGCATGCAGTTCCCTTCGCACGTGGAGTGCAGTACGGTTTGAACATTTGCAGAACGGGAAACAGCCATACTGGGTGCAGCGTTCCGCATCTCCCTTCCATTCATCCCCGATTTGCGAGATCGTTCCTACTTTCTGGCAGTTCGCGGAAAGAGTGGGAGGTGGCTTACTTCTTTCGCCACCCGCAAAAATGTTGTGCGATATCAGCGGCAGGATGATGCACTGGCCTCATTTGAATACCGAGAGGCGCAGACAAGGCAAGGCAAAGGCAAGGTCCGACCCCGAACGAATCACAGAGCAAATTGCTGTTAACAAGTGGACAATGGATAAAACCTTACTCGTGTGTATGGTGGACCAGGACCAGTGAACTGTGGACAAGCTTTGCGCGAGCCACTTCTTCGGGTTCCATTTCCCGACACAGTCCTGCTCCGAGCCTTCGAGATTCAAACCCATAAGCTTCGCTGCCAGCCACAAGTAAGGAAGCCGTAAGCCACAGGTCAGGTCAGGGAAAAGAAGAGAAGAGTGGTGAACGGGAGAACGTGAGGAGGGTGGGCAGGGACGGCATGGAGAGGGGAGAGGAACGATCCGCCGTCCCTCTGTAAGAGGATGCTTCCGTCCTTCTGTCTTAAACGTGCACAGATACGACACGTATTAGTAGCTAAAACCGAGATGTGAGGAAATAAAGGCACCGGACAAGTCAAAAGGAGGAGGATGTTTTTAGTGCCGAAGTTTTCGGACGAATTTGTACAGTATATGGAAATGGGAAAGTGGGAGAGTTATTCAAGAAAACGGGAAGGGAGAACAGGAGTGTCATAGCAGAGGTAGAAATCAATGGAAAGAGAAAGACAGCACGATAACGAGTGAAGGGTATGTAGACCGTTTCCGAGAGCATAGGAAAAGTGGTATTATATATGAGAGGGGAAAGAAAACGAAGAAGGCGAAGAAAGGACGAAACGTTTGGGGGGAGAGGGTGGGGGAAAACAGACAGCAGAGCGAATACAAGTCCCTTTCAGAGGGAAAGGGGAAGCAAACAGGGTACGGAAAGCCGGAAAGACTATTGCTACAATATAAAGCCTCAGAAATCGGAAAGTAAAAATTAGTTAACAGACGAAAAAAAAAGCAGGAGATCAAATAAGAGCGCGTGAAGTGCGAAAACGAGGTTGGAAAGCAGACAGAAGAAAACGAACTCAAAAGCAAAATTGTGATAAAGTGTGTATACTTATGGAATGAGTGTGAAGGGTAACGTATAAGAGATGTACGTTTTAGCTCAAAGAGAAAGTGCTATCGGGACGGAATAGTTTGGGGGATTCGGGAGGGGCACGTTGGCTTTAACGCAATGGTCGGACAGCTTCTTCCGCAGTGTTAGATACTGCTCCCTTTGTTCTAGACCGCAAAAAGGACGTTAGTGATACGAAGATAGAAAGCTTAGATACACAGGAGGTGACCACGAACCTACGCACGGCCACAGGGCACTGAGTATATCGAGCGGAACCAGAAACGCTTTGGCTAGGTCTAATCCTTCGACGAGTGTATTGTCGTACACCCACAGTGACATGCTTCTGTAATCGCAGAAGAGGAAAAACAGCAGAAAAAAGACAGAAAAAATCCAACAACAAAACCCGAATCAAATTCAGCTCGTTGCCGAAACGAAGTAGATGAAGAAAGAGGAAACGTACATGGCGAGTTGATTCATGAACCACCACACATAGAATGGGCGCCGCGCCAGGATCTGGGACAGTGGATCCCGCCCGTCCAGGAGGACGAAGCCGAGATGGTTCGCCGTCTCGCTCTGGTAGCTAACTGTATACAAAATAAAGCAAGAAAAAAATACGAATTCAACGAGTAAGCGCAAGCGTAAGCGACAGCCAAAGGGATGGATGGCGGCGGATATCCGGTGAAGCGCAAACAGGAGAAAATAATATGATAATAAGGACAAGTCCATTTTCCAGGTCCAAGTCATTCAAAGACTCAGGGTATGAAGTGATGGGATGGGCTTTCCTAACTATTACAGTTTAGACGTTCCGAGCGGTCCGCGGCGCCACGCAATGACCCCTCCGCCTTTGACGCCACTAATCCGATCGATTAGACGTGCACGCAAAGAGGGTGCATCGATACCATCACATTCCAACCAGGACTCCTTGCGTAGTTCACGGACGCCCGGCGGAGAAAAAGAAAAGGCAAGGGCCAGGGGGTCGAAAGGAATACGAATGGGAAGTGGAACTAGAAACCGAAAGAGGACTCACTCCATTCTTCAGCCTGCCTTCGACTGAATTTCGGTTGAATTCCCGTGTCGACGTTCTGAAGCCTGAGCATAAAGAGCATAGCACGGTGGACAAAGTCATTACGAGTTTTGGTGTAGAATGCGCCGAGGGGAAACTTACCGCCGTAGCTCATACGAGATTGCAATGCGCGTACTACAACAAAAAAGGGAGTGAAAAAGCAGTTAGTCCCGCCCCGACAGGCAACTCCCCGAGACCGGAGACAACCCAAACAATCCAACCCGCAATTACTGTCTTCTACTTACTTGAACACATGTTCCCGCGTCATATACATCAAATGCGGCTCCGTTGAGCACGTATGGGCGTCCAACGATTCCTGTATATCCGCTGCCTCAAGCCATGCCGACATCGCGAACTCCGCCTTCTCCGAGTCCGCTGCGACCCGGTGCAGACGCTGACAGCTATTCCAGAGGAGCATGCTCCGACAGTAGAGTGCCCACACAGATTGCTTGGGGGAGTAGTTCGCGCCATTGTTGGTGCTGTTGCTGCCCCTTCCTCCGCGCTCGTCGCCTGGTGCAGCCTTCTCGCCTGGAAATAGCAGGGCGTACTGATGTACGGACCGAAAGGTTGAAGTTTTTCAGTAAATGAAAAGTCAGCAATCTAAGAATACACAAAACTTTCTCGATAGCGTAGCACGGATATGAAAGGAGAAAGTTATGGAGCAAAAACAAACGTACGTTCTCGGGCCGACCTATGAACAGATCCAAAGGCGTCTTGTGAAGCGCCGCACACTGGCCCGTATGCGCCGCCGCGAGCGAAAGCGCAGACCAACAGAGCCTCCGTACTTCCTCACGCTCGACCTCCTCTACACTTAACCTCGGGTCCCAATCACTATTCGTCGTCCACGTCGGTGCCATATGAGACCCTGGCCGTAAATCCATTTGGGAATGCGGTGAATGACTCTGATTCGCACGAGCAGGGGGCGGAACAGGGCAGTAACACCGTTCCTCCTGCGTGATGTCGCGCAGGTGTAAGTCGGGATGGTGGCCTACGACGGGGACCGAGTCGGCTGAGAAGACGCACACGGCGGCGTCTCCGAGGTCGATAGCAGTGAGGGCGAGGGATTTGATGATCTGGTCGAGGAAGATGAGGGCGGCGTTGGCGCGTTCGTCGCTGTGAAGTGGATGGGCGGACATCTCGAAGACGGCGATGAGCTGGGGATGCCGATAAAAATGGTTTACATTATTATCGCGAATCCGGAATCGGAAGTCGGAAGACGAAGAGTATAAAGAATTGTAAATGGTAAGTCAAGTACCCAGCAAAAGAGTCAAGTGATGATGGTACAGTAACAGAGACGAAGAATACTTACTAGAGCTGCTTGTGCAAGAGACGGGTCCCCAGAGGATGCCTGCCATGCCGACTCGAGGTACCTCTGTGCCGTATCTCGCAGCCATAACGCCCGTTCGCGACCCTCTGCACCTCGACCGAGTTCGCTAGAGTCGAGAAGCGTGGAGAGCGCCAAAGCCGCATACACCAGCGCCGGCTGCATCTTTTCGCGCTGCGACGGATCGCGGAGTCTCATGAAGAAGTGGCGCTCGTTCAGGAATGAGAGCCAGTGAATTGAGCTGCGGAAGCTTCATGATATGATGTGATATATGGTATAATATGATGGAATAGAGTTTTTTTTTGGTGTTTCAGTTGAGAGTTGCGAAAATGATCAATCAAAACGGAAGAGCGAAGCGAAGCAGCTCACAGAAAGTTCAAATCATCCATTATTGAAGATTCCCTACAACAGCAACATCACGAGTCAGCTCAAGCTGGTACAGTACAGAAAGAAAAGAAGGGGAAAGCAAGGGGCAAAGAGAGATTATGACGAAATTTCCGTTTTGACGTACGCTCGAATATTTGAAGACGAATAATTATGCACAAGCGCATCCCACCATAATTTACCACTGGTATCGGAAGTAGTACTTAACAAAGGAGAGGAGGAAACATAGCCCTGGTGCGGGGGAGAAAGAGTGTTATAGGTTACTTGACGAGAGAAAGGACGGCCATTAAGTTCAGAGTCGGAGAGACTCTCGGTATTAGTCTGGAGATCGTACTTGGAGAAAACGGCGTCTTCCCTGCCGAAGGGAGACTAATTCACCAATCGCACTTGACGCGTCAGCATCGATTTCATGTTTATTTAAGCAAAAAGAAACGGAGATGGGGGAAAGGCGTGCGTATGAGAAGGGGGGAAGATATGAGTCCTACATACCTTGACGAGTCTGAAATCCGAAAGCGGGCTAAATGCGTGAAGGGACATAGCCGTCGTTGGGGATGTCCCGCCCGAAGACATAGGGTGTGACTGTGTAGAGGACGATTGCGTTGAGTGGGACGCGGTCCTCGAGTGCGAGTGCGAACTGCTGAGCTGACCGGAACCATACGACGAGGACGAGGGCCGGTCCGTGAAGTTCATGTCCAAGCGCAGACCTTCTCCCGGACCTGGCTTCGCCGCCGACGCCCCTCCTCCCATACCGTAGTCTCCACCACCACCATTCCCTCCTCCGCCACCGCGTACATGTGAGTGCGAGTGATCGTAAGGTGACATTTCCAATCGCGTTTCGCTCGTGATGTGCATCCCACCGACGCCAGGAGAAAGTCGCGTATTCAAGTGCGGGAACGCATCGTCGCCCGACCCGTCCTCGGACTTGAGTGCGTCCTGCATCAACGGCGATCGCATGCCCCCACTTCCCTCCAGTCCCGCTGATTGCGGTGGCGATGAAGAAGTCGACGCCCCCATCCCCGTCGCATTCGCAGTGGCTGAAGGCGTTGTTGGAACCTTCTTCTGCTTCTTCTTCGTTGGCGGCATGGATCCGTCGGCAGGCCGCTTCTTGCACGATCGCTGGCGCGTGCCTGGACGCTTATCGGGGCCTCGGCGCTTCGGGACCGCGTCGTATTGGCATTCGTTCTGGCGACGCAGGCAATTGTTGCACGACGGTCGCGTGGAGTCGCATCGAATCTTCCGTGCTCGGCTACCGGATACGATCGCGTCACAAAACACAAAAACAAACGAATAAGAGCCGATCCCGGAGAAAAAGGGAAGCACGGGGCATCAACAAAAAAGGAGGGGATTTCGAGCCACAAAATGGAGTCGATTGCAAACAAAAAAAACTGTGAGTGCGTACGTACCATTGACGGCAAGCAATTACGACGAGCGAAGGCTCCCTCCTTTGTCCTGATCCGCTAGCACCACTCGAGCTCATTTGAGGCGACCTCGCACTCAGCGGTCCTTCCATAGTCGTCGTCGTTGCCGTCGACAGGGGCGACATCATATCATGCGGGCCCCTCGGCTGCATGTCCGTATCTATGCGTGAGAGCATGCGGTTACCTGGCGACGGTGCATTCGAGGGGAGGAGAGAAGGGATCGCGAGTGGTCGGAGCTGGTGTTGGTTCGCCATGGACTTGCTGCTAGGTAGCCCCCTTCCTCCGGTGTAATACGAACCGTTGTCTTCTGGGTATTCGAGTATAGGGCGTGGGTCCCGAGGGACATACCTCCTATCGTGCTCGAACATGCGTGCTGAAGGAGAGGAGTGCATGTACTGAGGGTATTGCTGTTGGAGGTCGGACTGGCCATGAGGGAACGAGAGAGGTGCGTAAGAATGGACGTTGGCTGCATTGGGGTTCGATGGGTGCTGCTGGTGTTGTTGATGATGTTGGTGCTGGTGTTGATGCTGCTGATGGTGAGGAAGGTGGTATTGGTTAGCCAAGAGGCCCTCGACGGCATGCAAATCCAAGTCTGGGGGCGGTGCCCGGACTTTATAAATAGAGTTTTACGATTTGAAGATTAAGTGTCGGACGGGCGCGATAGGGCACGAGTTTGGAGAGGGGGTTTAAACAGACAGGCGAAAGGGAAAGAGATCGATTGTCAGCGGATCGTAGGCTCTCGGAGACAGTAGATAGAGAAGAGGGGGGAAGAAACTCACAATTGTGCCTGCGACCGTCTAGGGAAGTATCTGAATCGATGTAGGATGGGGAGTGTATGCCTGAGCCGTCCTCGCTGGACTGAGGAGCATCGTCGATGTAATGTGGTTGGAAGGGCATGTAGAGAGCTGGCGGGTGAGGATGTGAGAGGGCGCCTGATACCATTTGGAAAGAGGTTAAAGGGGGGAAAGGATGGGAGACTTAAGAATGGATGACGGAGGGTCGGAGGAAATGGTGTGAGAGAATGGATGGAAGGTGAGGGTATTTACACGGGCAGAAAGCTTGAGCCACGCGAGAGAATGCGGGAGGGTGTTGCGGGTGAGGGGGGGTAGGAGGAGAAGGGAAGGAGCAGGAGAAGGGGGAGGGGAGGGGCAGAAGAAAGCAGAGGAGGGAGTGTATATATGGCTCTGTGTGTATGTCGGCACGCGCAAGAGCCAAAGTCTGTTCTGTCCCTCTCCTTCCTCTGCCTCTGCCCTCTCTCTCCAGAGCCAGAGTAGGCCTTTCCTCTCATTCTACCCGCGTCAACGCCTTCTTCTCTTCTATTTCAATTCAATCCCATCAGTATACAGTCCAATAACAGAAATAAAATAAAAAATATAAATAAAAACAAAAAATAATAGAATGAAATTGAAAAAAAAATGGCAGTGGGAGAAAGGGACTGACTGGGAATAGAGTTTCGTACCCATACGCGCTCTCCTCCCCTTAGTCCTCCTAGTCAGCCATCTTCTCCTACTAACCGGCCGTCCCCGTTCTTTGGCGCCCTCCATCTCTTTTTTTTCAATAATATTTTTTTGTGAATTTCTTTTTTTCTTCTTCTTCTCCTTCTATTTTCCTATTCCGTCTCCCTTTCTCTTTTAGGTAACCATATCATCTTGTCTGCCGTTCTCCCGCTCCTCCATCGTCCGCGTCGCGGCTTGATGGGAAGAGCCTTTTCTCGCTGCGTGCGCCATGTCGTGCGAGTCGTCGCGTCCCAATTTTCTGTTCGTCGTTGTGAGAAACAAAGATCAAGAGAGATCGTCATCGATTTCAACTCGACTCAGCGACGATGGGCCTTTTCCCAATTCAGTCCTCGACTGTCGATCACCTTCACCAAGTCATATCCATTCCAATCATCCCGGTCTCCCCGTCCGTCCCAGTCATCCTCCTCGCATCCAACTCGACTCATTCATACAACAAAAGGTCGTCGGGTGGGTGGCTGGTTGCTCTGCTTCATCTCACTCCCTCTTTCCCCCTAAACTTAACCTAAATTCTTTCCTGGGTATCCTGCGCTTCCTCCGTGCATCTTTGGGCAATCTCCGGCGAGCGCAGGGACAACGAAGCTCCTCCCGCCCCCCAAGCCCCTCACGTAACCCACTCTTAATTACACACACAATCCAAATCCGGACGTTCTCTCTCACTCGGCGTTTTTAGGACCTACCCTCTGAACTAAACTCACTCGTTGTGCTGGCGGCTGGCTGAGTCCCTAAGTTTCCACGTTTTTCAGCGTGCTCTTCTTTTGCAATGTCAGCAACAAGAACTGAGGAACAACGGTCCCAGACCACCATCTGCCCACTTCCTCGTTCACTTGGCAAAGCATGCAGCGGAAAGAAGTGCGGAAAGGTGAAAAGTAGCAAGTGGCCCGTGCAGCAGCTGAGATGCTTCAAGTCTATCTCACCGCGCAAGCCACCCGCTATTTAGCATCCTTCTCCCGCTCAGAGTGCCAGAGTCTCTTTTCTCTGTCCATGATCATGATCATGATTGACTGATTGCGTGTTCCGACTTATACGCAACTCTCCCTGGACCTCCGGAAGTCCCTTTTCAAGTTCCAACTTCACACGATTTGATATGGTTTCTCTTGTTTGTTTTTATTGTGGCTACCTGCTCGCTCGCACGCACGCACCTTCCGCCTGTCTCGTCCTTCATTCCTGTATCATTATCGGTTAGAACGACGATTATCCAACTTGTCCAAGTCCTCTTGGACGGAATGACTTAGCTTCTACAATCAACGTCTCGTCCCCCTCCCCCTCATTCTTCGCATCTGACCCTTCCTACAGTCAATAGTGAAAGATCAGAATTGATACTATGACAGAACGAACAGATGACGCAGCCATACCTCAGTCTTCTCTTCTATGGCTTCACGAAACATACCGATACCGTGACCGGAAAGAACACTGACCCCCCCCCCCCCCCCACAGGAGTTTTTTTTGGAAGCCCTCTCCATCTCATGCCCAATCCAATCCAATCCAATTTACTCCTCACTCCCCCGTCCCCTCGTTCCAGCTTCTTTCTCCAAGCTCTTCATACCTTTTACTTCCCCACTTCCCGAAGTCCTTCTCCTTGTCTTAGATGTTTCAGAATGTT
This sequence comes from Hymenochaete sp. R1, assembly GCA_019400425.1. Taxonomy (NCBI): domain Eukaryota; kingdom Fungi; phylum Basidiomycota; class Agaricomycetes; order Hymenochaetales; family Hymenochaetaceae; genus Hymenochaete; species Hymenochaete sp. R1. Next base: position 79,278 of record JAFREE010000023.1, read on the forward strand.
CCGAAGCTTCCCTAGCCTGTGGTGGCATGACACTACGATCACCACCAGCTGGACTGCGGACCACGAGCGCGAGTGCATACAATGAGCCCAATAACACTGATCTGGCATTTTTCCTCCACGGAGCGTAGAACGCGGGGACAGGGACGAAGCGTCGGTATTAACGAATCCCCCTTCCCCCCAATTCCCCCAACGTCCTCCTCATCATATCCACCGGTGACTCTGAGTCCCTGCTCCTTCAGGCCTTCTCCCGTCGTCTCGAAAGCTTGGATTCTGGATTCTTGATATGACATTGCCTGTACGACAACTACCATTACTCCTCGGTGCTCGGCATTCGCCCTTACAAATCCCCCCCTTCCCTTTCTTCTTTCTCTCTTCTCACACGCAAACCGACCTTGTTTTCTCACAATATCCACACCCTACAGTGTAAACACTGACTTTCGCCATCTTGCCATACCTCCTATGCCTCGGTAGCTACCGTCTATACGCACGCGTTACTCGATGACCCGATCCCTCGTCTTGTCTTCTCATTCGTCTCATCAAAGTCGGTCTGGCCGGCAAGGAGACGACGACAACGCGACAACAACGCGGCGACAACGCTATAGGACGACGGGAACGCGAAACACGGACACGTTTTCAGGCAGACGCTGCCAGACAGACAGACAAACAACGGTATCCTTGCCAATGCCAATCCTGAATCCTGACGCCAATCCTTGCCCTGAAGCTTCCTGCGTGTTCTGCTTCTTGAGTAAAGGACGGCGGCTACTGCCGTATCCTGTATCTGGGGAACGTAACGAAAAGGCGCTGGGCTCATAGAGCTCAGAGGTTGATACAACGACAAGCGGAATCTGCCATTCCCTGTACCCAGCTCCAAACCGTCCACTGTGTACACTTGAAGACAATCCCGCATCCCTGCCCCCTCCTCTCTCTTCCTTCTCTCTCCCTCGTCGCTCTCTCATACGCACACCCACCCGGGCAACACTCGGAAAATCCTTACGCAATCTCCCTCCGTCCATCTCCTCCGTCCCCTCCGCCGCCGCCGCAATCTCCCTAGAAGCCAGTCGATTAGTCGTAAGTCGTAAGTCGTAAACGGTCATAGCCTTTACCCCCCCTCCCCCCTCCTTCCTTTCTACCACAGATCAGATTATCGAACCTTGACGAGAGTGGATCCCATCTTACGCCTTACCGCGAGTAAGCCCCGATCCTAACTCCGGACCCCATCCGCGTCGTTGGCGCGTACAAGTACCCCATGTATTAGTTGTATCCTAAGGGGTTATCTCTGGCAGCCCTCAGCCCTAAATCCTAGAGTTCTGCGACCTTTCCTTTCGACCTCGCCCTTGCCTTTGGGGCCACGGTATTTGCAAACCAGATGCAGCACTAATCACTATCACTATCATGAGCCTAGCCTTGTTTGCCTCTATGCTATATGCTCTTTGTCCTCAATCCTTCGAGCTCACTGTAACTTACCACCCTGCGCGTTTGTCCCTCTTTACTATTACTGGAAGGAGAAGGAGAAAAAAGTCTCGTCAGCCACCTGCGCCTCCGCCACTGCCAACCTCCTCCCTCCCCCCTTTTTTTTCTTTACTTCTCTCCTTAGCCAACCTGAAAATGCCCCAGCTAAATCAAAACCTCTGACGTCTTCCGCGATTGTGAGCATATTCTATCTGTACTTCCCGGTTCTAATCTTAGTCCTTACTCAATCCCGGCCGTAGTCGACGTGGCGCTAGCCCACACCCATACACGGAAGCCCACACAGATACATATCAACAAGTATCCATCATGGCTCGGTCGTGCAAATCGTCACGGTAACTCTGAGTGTCCGATCTCATTGGGATCAGGACAAACAAAGTTGGATCCCACGGAACTGAGGTGAGGAGCTTTATCTTCGACTTTGTTCGCGGACATCTTCGGGCGGAACGGGTGGCAGAGATGAATTCGAGCTGCGCTGGCTGGATGGTGGGGTGAGAACGTAGTAGAAAATAGTCGGCGGTGGCGACGGCGATATCGGACAGTATGGACCCTGTGGTTGGCGGATGACGGCGGGCCGACGACTGACCCCCTGCTTCATGTTCCATGCCCCATGCCGCACGTCCACCGGCCATTCAATCATAAATATTGCTCGCTGGTCTCAACCTTCAAAGCCTAGCCGAAGTCAAAAATGATCTTTCGTGATAGTGATGAGGATGAAGTTTTCCTTCTTCCTTTTGCAAAGCTAATTGCCGTTGCATGGTGCCGTCGCTGATGGGCGACGATGCCGCTATCTGACTGAATTGACAGCTTTCGACGATTTGTTCGGACTGCGAGTCATTGGAGGGTGCGGACGCCATCATGATTGCATTGCGACGCCGAGCTCTCGTGCATGAAGCTTCGTCGTTCCTGATTTCAACCGTGTTTCATAACCAAGGATCCGAAGGCCAGCTACTCGAGCATTCTTTATACAGTCCGAGTTATCCCCTCCCCCCCCCCCCCCCGCGGCGGATGCTGTCATTTGTCACAGGTCTCTCCACTGTCCAATTCCCCCAAGCTGGCTGACTATGCCGATCGAACTAGAGCATATCCAATTCCGAGTCTCCCCTTATCTAGAGGATAATTAGTGTATCGGTAACTCGAATTTGCATTGGAGGACCTCTCCTCGAAGGACTAGGACGTCTTTATTGGTGATTTAGTGCGTAACTCCATTGATGCATTGATAAATTACTACCTACCCTACATTCACAATGATAATGGAGACCACGGAGACGGAAGTCTGGGCGATGGCTATCACAATCACTTGTCGGGCCGTCGTTCTTTATTTCAAACTCTGAAACCGTCATATTCTTTCGAAAGTTGGCACGAGGTGCGCAAAAGCTTTAGCCCGTGCACAGGTGCATCATAGTAGCATAATAAGGCGAGAATGGAAACGAGCGGGGATTTCAGCGAAGCTTTACGACACGATGGACTTGACCTAGTCCATGTGGCAACTGAGTTCTGGTGTGGTACCCTTGATTCTTAAGGCATATCACGATGATATAGTCCACCCTGTTCGGTTCCTCGGAATTTCGCAGTATACTTTTCTCTTCGCATGTAAGAAAACCGGTAGAAACCTGGGTAGAGCACTGAACACATACCGTTCACAGCAGAGCGCACGTTAGGAAGCTCCAGCAATTGCGATTATAGCAACCTGAAACGGATCTGTCCTCGAAGTTCGGTCACAGAGAAAGCACGGCGCTTGAGCAAACCATTGTATTATGGCATCCTCTTTTATCTCCTCATCCCTCTCTCCCTTCCCGAAGCTTTATCCTATTTTTTTCGCATTGTCCATGCCAAAAGCAGCATACGGCACTCGAAACAGGGTGTGGCATCATGATGAAGTGGGCGGCGATGCCTTTCTAGGCGAGGAAGCTTGCTCTAAGCTTTTTCTCCTTCCTCCTTCCCGTCTGTCGTCTTCTCTTCTCCTCTTTCTTCTCTTCCGTTCCTAAGATGCTATGCTCTTAGACCAATGCATGCCGATAACTCCTTCTGACGATCGAGAACGAGTCGGGAATTTGGGAAGGAGGGCATGCGTAGAGATCTGTACTGATATTATGTGAGATAAGGTAGTGCTTTTGTTGACACTTTATCCCCTGCTTTTGTGAAGAACATGTCAAAACTTTGTATGTGTTGGGTGAAGTAGCTGTAGCCAAATCCATACCTAAATCATACATTGGCGTGAGCAAGCTGTTTAGACCTCTTTTTATGGCAGTGACAGCCGGGTCGGCGGGAGAGCGCACCTGATTACGCCTTCCCCATACCGTACTCCCCGTCCGTGAGGCACAAGCACTAAATCACCACCAGCCGCTTTTCGACCGCAGTCCGAGTCAATCTCCCTTCGAAACGAATCCATACAACGGAGCAGACGTAAGACTGCGAACTTCAATGTGGTGTAACACCGGCGCCTGCCCGCAATACCAATCATCCTGATACCGTTTAATTAGACAGAACTGTTGACACAACAAATTCGTGTAGTCAATCAGGCCTTTTGAATGCAACATGGGCGATATCAAAGAAAAATTCCAATGACCGTAACTGTGACATGGCTCATGCCATCCAATCATATCATATGCCTTCTCACGCCGAGCCGCATGACCGCCGACTTTTAGTTCGAACCTTTTTTCAGAGTCCCGCCTTTTCGGATTCGATTTGTCGCGTTTCTTTCATGTCACGTTTTCGTGCCTGATTTGACCCCGATTGGGTGTGAGATTGATGATCAGGGACTATTAGGCTTGATTAGGCAACTATGGCGAACGAACGATTTACTTCCGTCACTGATGGTTCAAAGGGTACAGACTGTACAGATTGAAATTGTTGATCATATCGCAGCGGGGAGCGTAGGAAGGTTGATGTTGGAGAGTTACAGACTCTTTTCTTGTCTTGATCTCAATCCCAGGTTGATTCACTTATAAATTAGAAGACAGGGACGCTGCGCACGTTCGTTGCAAAGCGGCTGAGACGAGCAGAAGGTTGAGCTGGCTTCCGCCTTTCTCTCAATCTAATACAGGACGTTGGCAATGGAAGTTAGCGCTCAATAAACGGAGTAGTTCCCAAGTAAGTTTATGGGTTTTTCGGAAAACTGGTAACGCACCAAGCTCCAGCCACCCTGTCCAATACCTATATTATGAGCTGTGCCAGCCCTTGCGGCAGTCAACTGTACCTGCAATGGTTAAGACTTTAGAATAAGAAGCAGAAAAAACAGCGAATTTTTGCTCCGTTCCGTTTAATCTTTCGATATTGGATGTTCGATGAAGTGCAGTGACGCCCGCCAAAAAAAAGAGGAGCTCACCGTTCAGCCTAGCTTAAGAAAATTACTACAATTTTAAGCGGTACGATCCGGTTACTTGAAATTGCAATGCCGAAGCCGAGATCTCGGACAGGAATGACGGCGAGACGGAGTAAGAGGGGTGACCAAAAGCAAATCATACGCAAATTCAATGCGAAAAGACAGTGCGGCGGGATGCAGTGTTCGAGCAGACTAAGTAACGGAAGGCGGACCAGCAGCGGCCTCGCTCGGACGCGGCGGAATTGTACAGGGAGGTCCGGAGGTTCGGAAGAAAACCGGGCCGTTCGCGTCGCGCACGAAACACCGACTCGGAGATGCGCTTTGTGAAGCTGGCTGGTGTGTTCACGCGCAAACAGAGACGCTCAGATTTTTCCCCGAATCCGGTGGTGTCGGGAGGATTGCTAACACAGGCGCAGACCGGTGACGAAGACCTGAATCTTCTCTCCATCATCTCGCCTGGCGCAGTGCAGTCGTAAGGAACGCACCGATAAGATTTAGGCAGTCCCGACGTTCGCAGATACAACTCGAATAGCTTGAGATTGACGTACACTTTCTTGAAATCAACACGTCAACTAAAAGCAAGCCCTAACAACGGCTTTTGCCCCGCTGCGCCCTCGGATACCTCGTTCTTTATCGGTTCTGTTCCGCTTGCCTTGATATTAGAGCACACACTTTCTATGCGGAAAGAACAGTCGAACGAAGCGCCAAACGTTGGGACCACTGTACTCTATAGCAACTCACCTAGAAGATGCACCCTGACTTGATGTAAAGAAAGCCCCTGTAAGGAGAGCCCTGAACGATTTGACCCGTATTGCAACAATGCCACTGAACGAAGAAAAATGAATGAGAATATTCGGAGCATAATGGTTGAAAGAGCCACAGAAGACGATTTCATGAGTAGATAGGGAATGGAAAAGTATTCAGGAATGCAAGTACAGTGAGAAATTGACAGGTTGGGATGAGGAATGTGTCATGGCTTTGGAATGGAAGAAGTAAAAAAAAGCAAACATGCTACAAGGAAACAAGCGTGACTGATGAACTTTGGCGAATAAATAAAGGGGTGTCGAAAGGGGATGTCATAGTGTACGGCTGAGCTGTTTATGTTCCGTTACTTAATGGTCATGCATGTCGTTGACATAGGCGATCCATGCATTTCTTTCAATAACGCCTTCATCTAGAATTTTCCTGTTAGCTGTATCGGCCGAGCTACCAAAGTTCAGACTCACAAATGCCATTTGCATCATTGACAATCAGATACTTGACTCCAAGCTTTGCAAAAAGCTGGTGAACAAGCTCCGGTGGTGTATTAGCCTGTACGGTCAGAGGTGCCTTGTGCGAAATTTAGAGCTTCAAGAATTCATCCACCAACAACACACACCTGATCAGTATAGACAGTAAAATCGAACAGGTCTAAGGGGTTTCCCATAATCGATTCCCCTATCGAGGAGCTTGCTGATCTGAGGCCTCTTGAAGCTACTTCAGAAGCAGTATTGAAATAGCAGATAGCGTCAGCATCGTCGGCCACGATAGCTATAGCGGAGTATTAATGAATCAAAGCAAACTAATTTGGTTTGGGTGCCTACCGAGAGCGTGTTCTAGCTCGTTGACACCGATGTAACCAGCTACTTTGTACCCAAAAAGTTCCCTATGAACAATGGGGAAACCACTATCTGCATAGCCCAGAGAAAGCGATTCTTGGAGCTTATCGCGCAAACTTTTAACAGTATTCTCCTCGCTCAGGGAGATGACAGTGACATTCCGATCGGTCTACAAGAATAACATTAGCCATTGACGCGCTTAAGTGTCCATTTACCGACCATGTCGCCTGCAAGGCGATTGCCCCATAAATACTCATGCTTTGAGTCAAGGTATGGCAGCTGGGACAAGCTAGAAGTATATTGAGCATTACCGCTTCTAGAAAAGCTTTAAGGTACTAACTCGATAACCAGGTCGTAGATACCCTTGGGCTCGAGTGCATCTGCTACAGCTTTCGCTGTAAGAACAGACAGCATGACCGGTACAACATATGTGAGCGTGTCGGTCAATTCAAACATTATTACTGCTAATGAAACAGTTGTTCTCTGGCCATCAATGTTAAATCACATACTTTGCATAATCGTAGAATAAGCTTACCGTTACACCTGAGAGAGAAGCGGCAGCGCCAACCATTGCGTATAAGCCAGGCACGACACAGTCCTTGTCAGCACTGCAGGCTCTGAATATGCTAAGATCTGGATGTTTGAATTGAAGGTACTGGATCCCAATACCAAGAATGCGGCCAGCGCAGGCACCCACTCCAAGTGTTGGTATGAAAATTCCTGCTGGCACTTTGATACCAAAAGTAACAATAGTCAAAACTCCTTTCACGATACATGCAATCATAATCGAAAGTGCAAGAGGACCCGCAAGCGCGGGAGGGTCCCTTGGACACAATCCTTCGTGGGCATCCCTATCAGTCCCACATTCAGAAAACAAGTTGTAGACGAGCTCCGTCCCACCCATTCGAGTGTATGGATTCAAAAAACAGAGTAAAGTCGTAACGAGCGTGACCTGGCGAGCAAAAATAAGAACCAAATGGACTGAGTCAATATAATATTAATTTTGCATATGACTCACCAAAAGCACCTCCGCCACAGGATGCGTCTTTAGCCATGTCCGATTTCGGACGTGCTTGCTCCATTTAATATTTAGCTTCGAGAAGTATGCACCGTATACACCCTAATGTTTTTTGTCAACATTGCAATTGGTGGCTACCTGTAAACAACTTACCCCGAAAACGCCAAGCAGCACGAAAAAAATCAATTCATATGCATGCCATTCCTATCCAAAATTTGCTCGGATATCTGTATAGAATGACGTATAATTAATAACTGACCTTGTCGTAGGTGACTTGAAAAAGCACAAGCTTTCCCGTCCCAAAAGGATCCAGAAACCTCAAGGTAATAGCTGCAATCATAGCGCAAAAGAAGCTATAAGGAATTATTTTTATTAAACCTCCTATGCGTCGTTCCGGGATAGATCATTTACCTCTGCCACATGACCTTTGGTGGGAAATAGTAGGACACTTCTTCCAGACTGAATAGCACACCACCTATCGGAGCGCCGAACGCAACAGCAACTCCCGCTGCAGCCGCGGCACTGAGAATTTCGCGTCTTTTACCTAGAGAATATTATGAAATTTGTCATTTAGACGCGCGACAACCACGTTATCGTACCTTCGTTCGTTTCATACTTAGGGAAGTAACGACTTATTATGTTACCAATGCAACTTGCGATGTGTACAAATGGTCCTTCCTTTCCTACATGATATATAATTAGAGTGTTACCATATAGGGATAAGCTGAAGGTCAGACTTACCCAGAGTGAGACCCGATGCGACGGACAGGGCAAGGCCTACCGCCTTCGTGAATAGAGTGCGAGCTCCGAGGTACCCATGAATAACAAAACCTGCAGAGAAGTAAGTAAAGAAGTGGGTGGAGAGGGAACTTATCTTCCGCCCACCAGACAATATCGTCTTGATTTCTGGAATGCCACTCCCAGCCGCCTTCACAAGAATTCAGGCTTTCGTAATTCTTCGTTCAAATATCGACACTCACAAAGTAAAGGACCTGTCTTTTCGGGAGGGGGTTCTCAGCAGTCCGTGGCTTGTCTCCAAATTCCGGTCCTAATACTCCAGAATCCTTATCAGTTTGAAAGGATGGAGATGCTGTCAGATGAATGGTCAACAGAGATGAGATAGCTGCAAGAACGAGCTGTCAAACTCTCATTAGTATCTTGTAATCGCCCGGCGACTTTAGAAAATTAAGACGTACCGCCACGAGTGTGTAGATGACATATTCAAGTGCCCAAGATCCAATACCAAAGCGCGGATTCCCTCGTTCTCCGGTCCACAATTCTGACCAGTCCTGCCAGTCTTCACAGAATCGGCGGGCATGCCACCATCGTGACACACAGCGACCTTCCTTCAAATCAAAGAGACATTGTTCGGCTCGTACTATAAGAAATGCCGAGATTGCCGTCATGAACCCGACAATGGTAACGACTACCCAGTCGATTGAGCTGTCCCAAGCGCTCAACAACCTGCCCCTCAGTGACTTGCGGGTACGGATTCGAAACAATCGCGATGACTCCTTGATTGCATCGTGCAACCAGTCAACAGACGTGAAACTCGAGTACCAAACTCGAATTCCATTCAATTTGGTGTCTAAGAACCCCGCACCTTCAAAGTAGTCGCCTCCAGGACCGTTCAAATTGCTCGGGGGAGGATCGTATGTTGAGACGGTCTTTGATCGGAAGAATGACGGATGTCGAGGAGTGCGAGGGGACGTCGGTTTGGACGCATGATGGCTAACGATTGATGGCAGAGACGTGATGCTCTTCCTAAAGCGGGCGTGTTTTGGCTTCCTTTGGGTAGGCAAGGTACCGTAAGATGCAAGGTCGGGACTTGACGCAGATAATGCGGTCGTTTCCGATAAATTCAAATGAGCAGGCGCTGGATCTCGAACACTAGTTCCAATGTTCATTAAACGTTCGCGGCGCCACGCCTTGGAAGAAGCCAAACCATGACTATGCTTTGTCTGGAGGTCCGAATCTGATTTATTTGCAGAGATCAGCCTCTCAAGGTTGTCGGCCTCCTCGCCACGCGTTTCGCTGAAATTCAGTTGAAGGTAAGGTTAGAACGGATAGGATATAACGAGCTGCGGTCGAAGACGACGTACTTCATTACAGCGGACCTTTAGTACTCTTAAATCAGTAGTACGACAAAGGCTAGATGGTGGTATGAGCTCGACCTCGTTGCGATGACTTGGATGGGCTCGTGCAGTGGCAGCTGCGATGAGCAGTCCACCAGTCATCGCAGCGGTCTGACGCGTCCTAAAACGGCAACATCGGAGGCTTGTGGACAGTTGCAGGCTCGGCAGCTAGTATGACTAAGCAAAAATTAGCTAATATTACTAATACTTTTAGCAGCCTTTCTCAGTCTCAGCTCAGTCTTTCCGCCAGTGACAGTGGCACACGCGGAATTCAATCTCTCACTACTAATGCGAGGCACAATGTTTTCCATCTTTCGACGCTGAGAACTTTACGAACTTGAAATGGCACTTCATGACATCGGATCATATTTTAAAAAGTTATCATTGTACTGCTCATTTTTTGACAATACTCTGTCTTCGGACCATCTTGTCATCAAAGCTGGGTTGCATATTGTTCGAGGTGTGCCGTCTCGTTGTCAAATCATACTTACGTTGTTAACATGCTTGAAAAGATAATCTAGTTACTCAGGGCGAGACTATGGTGGCCAACTCCTAACTCCGAGACGATTCCATTTGTAAACGTCCTCAGCTTGTGAACAAATGGCCAAATATGTACGGAAAGAAATTTACGAGACCTCGGAGATGATGCGCTCGGCTCATGCGGAGCTACAAACTCCTCAAAGATGCTACCCGGTAGCAAAATTGTCTGGGCTCTTGTGTATGTAATTCTTTCTCGGTGCTTTACAGTCGGAACAACCTACCTATGGACCTTCGAATACTTTAAGTTCGACGACGTGCGTATGAATCTCTGAGGTGTATTTCTCATGGGTCGTCTAATCCGTGATCTCGCTGCCAGTGGTATTTGACGTAAAACGATGGAGGTACTAGAGACTGTGGTTCTCCTAACTTTGGCCTAGGTCACGGCATTCACTATATGCCTTAGTCCTTCGGAGAAACGTTCGACTCGCCCCGAACTGAGGCCGATCTCGAGAGCCCACTTTCGATCTGGAGAATGTCCCCCTTGGCGTGCTCCAGCTGAGAGCAAGTTTTACCGTGATCAAAGGTTTGTTGGAAGTACAGTGACAGCTGTTTAGATAATCAGTTTTATTCAGCCTCAGCACATCCCCTCCTCTTAGCCCGGTACCTGACTTGGATTTCAAAGTATTGACAATGTGACTCTGCGAGTCGACGATAATAGCTTTGCAAAACGCCGAGCAGAGGTCGGCCATTGCCAGCTGTGGAGTCCATGGTATCAGAAGACGCAGTCGGTGGTAGTTGAAACGCCCTTACATTGATATTTCAGGTAGTACGCTTCTAATCCCACCGCCTCCACTCAGGTGACGTTTAAGGATATGCTTTCCCAGAAAAACTACTGAGTACATTCATGCAAACGATCGTCATTTGAGAAATTTAGATAACTAGGTCTTATAAATAGCCCTGTAAAGAAATTGGTCGGGCATGGGAAATGCTCGGCTGCTCATACGAAGGATCTTCAACTTTCAAGTGAACAAAGTTGTACTTGCTAGGGATAATAATAAAAAACTGCCGTGTATCTTTGTGGCCTTCGAATCGGCAGAATTATTCAAACCGACTTGACCTTCTTAGCCTGGATTCCAACGTTTGCACCAGTGGTGACTCTGTACACAATGATGAAAACTGAGATTGTAATTTCAGCAACTATAAACAAACTTTTCGAAAGCTACCACTAATACACCAATGATTGTCTTGGGAAATCGATTCAGGGCATAGCCGTAAGCCTCGGGAGGAAGCTACCGGCGGAGTACTAGAAGTCAGAGAAATAGACTTCCTTCTCTTTGAAGCTGATTATTCCCGCCAGAACGTAACTAACCCAGATGCATGGATTGCACACGCGTAAGAAGCTCGGCGAATCTTCGACAAAAAGGATAACAAACACCGTGACTGACATTCGAAAGAGATCGCGTGGCTTGTCAACAACTCTCACGCAGGGTTCGTCAAAGCACCCTCAATGAAGTCGGATGTTTTCACTAACTGAGCTGATCCGAAACAAGGCGCTCGCACAAATACGAAGATCTTGAGATCACTGCATTGTGTACACCTTACGATTTCAATGAATGATACGTAAGTAGAAACGCGCTGAGAAATGAAATTGACAAGGAGTCGCAGTCTTCATAGGTTCTGTCGCTTCGTGCACTTCGCGACTCGCGGAGACGGGAAGGACAATATGAATATCTTTTTTTTTATCTCACCTTATGGTAACTTCCTTTTTAAGTCAGCCCAACTTGCTGTCTTGTACAAGCGAGAGCTTGCTCAGAGTGGATTTACATTGCGAGATCATTTGAGTCAAAGATTACAAACGAGGTAGCAATAGACCCTCGAGCGCTATGCTAGCTTGCCATCCGCCGATACGTTTGATCGCTCTGAGAACAGCTGGGGCCGGGATGATGCATACGAACGAAATCGGGACCAAAATAAGGAGGGCTACACTCAAAAAGAGAGTAATGCTCGGTTTGATGACAAGGAAGTAGAAAATCTGAAGCAACAATAAGTTAGCGCATAATCGCGATTGGATGAAAGTTATAAGCCAATCACTCACAGCTTGAAACGATGTTTGATCAGTGAACTATAATGCGTAGCGTAAACCTAAGGTTCGTCTCGGAGTTCAATTGAACGTACCATGATATAAGTATTTTTTAAGAACGAGGGCCGGGTAGTCGATTGTTGGGAAGGCTCCGATTCGGGTGCTTGATTATTCTTCCTTGAGAAAACCGGATACTCCAACATCGAAGGATTGACATGAAGCGGGCCATGAAAATAACACTGAAGATAGATCTAGGGTAACGAGTTTATCATAAACGTAACGTCAAAGTTAAGGACAGATAGATGCTATACCTCGCCCTTCGCAAATACACGAGCTCCAGCCAAATCCAACCAACAAAATACAACACCCAAGGGTAAGGCAATCAGTAGAGTAGTCCCAATCTATATATCAGCATTCAATGAGTCAAGTTCTACTACAATCGTAAGCAAAGACGCACCAATGTCCCAGCAAACAGGTATAAGAAAGCCGCGAGCGCATAAAAGAAATTAATAATCAAAAGATGAAGAAGTGGCCGATAGTAAGCCATGCGCCAAAGAGGTCTGAAGTAACGCTTGATGCTTCGACTCGAGGCCCCTGGGGTTACATTAGCTTCAACATCTGTCGACTCTACGTTATCGATGACCTCTATATCCAGGTCAAGATCATCGGGACTAAAGAGTGAAAGAATAGTCTGAGCGATCGAGTGTGTGGATAATCCACCATCCGTTGAGTTTGACAACGCTCGAGGGCGACGTCGCGCCAGCAACAGTGGGGTTGCTTCGGTTGTATCTTCCGGTGATAGGGACGAAGTTTCTGGATGAGGAAATGCAAGTGGCGGGTTGATAGATAGTCTGAGAGGTTGCACATTCGCGTTGGCTGTTGCAGTTGCTTCGTTCGACAACTGCACTGCTCGCCGAAGACGGGCTCTTTCTGTTCGAAAACGTCTTGCAGGAGCCGGGTACGGGGGTGGAGGATCTGTTGCTATGTCTCCACTTGGAACGGCAGTTTCTGAAATAGATCGAGCATCGGGTGGAGGCGTAGGGGGCATGGTGTACGGTTCGGGTGAAGTGGAATCGAGAGCCAACTGATGCGTACCAGCACTCATTTCTTGGCAGATCCGTGGATAGTCGGTATGCAACGACGCTTTGCAGTCCCAACGCACACTAAAGCGGCACAAGACGGTATAATTTGAGGTGAAGCTCGCTCAATCCCAGGAATTGTAGCAGTCGTAAGAGTCAAAACTAAGAGACTGACGATTATTGCATTGAGCCGTCCGTGGGCACGTGTTTGCCAAATTGCATCCTCCGACTCCAAGTTTCCGACGTCCAGAATTCAAATCAACATTTTATTCGATTATCTCAAAATGTAATGCGAATTTTACTGATAAAGTCTTTTTCTATTGATATCATTGTACACTATGCAGAAGACGCACATCAACAATAACACGTCTCCTAAATCTGATCCATTAGTTCACAAGCACCCTCTGTACCTGCAATTCTCTCCAATCGCATACAATCATACTTGCAAAACAGAGCACGACAAGTAACGTCAGACGGCTCAACCCCGTCATCAAGAAAAGGGTAGGATAGGAGCTCTGAATAATACTGAGAATGCTCAGGCAATCCATAGAAAATGAGGTTACGTATACCTCTTAGTTTATACCTGATAGTACGAAAATATGGGTCTTAAATATTCGCAACTAGTATACAAAACTTACCTCCTAAAGAAATGAAATCTCTCACTTATGAGGAGAAATGATTTCTTCCCGGCGAAGAATGCTTGTCGAGCACGAGAAATATCTTGACTTGACGAGTATCTGTACACATAATGGGTCAACCAGCGCACGGGTCGTGAAAAACACTTACTCCGAGAGGGCGACGTATGATATACCTGCCTTTCGAAAATAATTGTCGACTCGGATAAAGTCAAATGAAGACGGGACGAAGACTAGACTGTTTGTGCTCTGCACTGCAGATTTGAGTATTGCCGGAAGTGTCTAGATAAAAGTCCAGTTAGGGATCAAGATTGACTTAGCTAAATTTTAACCAACTTTTTCCGAAAAGAAGCCAAACCGTTTGTCAGCTTCATCTTTGTGATTGTTGCATTCGAACTTGACAAAGGTCTGGAGAGCAAATGAATCTATTAGCTTTATACGCTCCCCGAACAAGCATAGCAATTCCTACTTGAAGAACGCCCTCCGGAACTGCTACTGGTTTATAAGATCCTTCTATCCTCTTTTTACCGCCGACATTCCTCAAGAATGTGTTGAAAAGGTGCCTAAAATCCGCAGTATCGAAGGACGACAGCAAAATAGTCTGTCTCAGGTAGGAAGCGCTATATATAGGCAATATTTTCTTATTGCTACATTGCTCATTCTGGGCAAGACTCACTGCCCATCAAGAAGCCAAGGTTTTACGCGCGAAAAGTCGGTGTCCCTAGTTTCTTTCGGTAATATATTGATATTCGAAAGCACATACTAAAAAGATGATATCGTAAACTGCACATCCGATGGGATTATTGGGCAGACGTACTTCCAGATGCTCCCAATTTTGCATGCTCAGCGCATCCATTTTATCCACGATCAGCATTTCGATGGAAGACAGGTAATCCGCATTTCTGACGAGGTGTTATGATCATCAACATGGTCTTCCAACTTATTGTAGAACTCACTTTTCTTTTTCAATAGCCATCCTCAGTCCTAGAGGACTAGCGACTATAATATCAGACTGATAGAAATCTGAGAACAGTTTCACACTTTTTCTCGTCAACTTGACCCCAAGTCTGAAGCTATCATCAATATTGCCTTTGAACATCTCGACATGGTCTACAGGATACATCCCGGGAGCAGCCTCCTCGAGCTTATCGGCAGTCCCAGCAGGCAAAGAATATTCGTTCGTAAAGCGAGAGTGATTTTCCACTTGGTATTCTGACGGGGGAATGTGGTCAAGCAGTGAGTCGACCCATCGTAAAGCCATGTTGCGGAAAGGCAGCAAGATAAGAATTGAAGGACGTGTGAATCCTTGATCCCGTACATCGTGGGCTGATACTTCAGAAGGCTTCCTTGTCGCTCGAGAAAGACGATCGTTATTTTTGAGGATGACTTTTCGTTTTCTGTGGGAAAAAAAAGTACTTGAGAAAATGATCACATTAATAATGGATTGCAGCGCACTTTGAGACATGGTTGAGGGCATGTAACGAAATGGCATCTCGCACGTATGATTGCTTTTCATGGTCAACTCTGGAGGCATAAAGGTCTTGATATAAAGAAGCCTCGAGAAGAAAGGAGTCTTGCAGTAATTTCAGGTCTTCAACATGTTAGCAATCGAGACGAAAGGCAGAGATGTAATAAAGTACCTTTGGGCATGGTGGTTTGACGACGCTTAAGCCTCGCAAACAATTTGTCTGGTATCTGTCACCCTTGAATATTAATCAAGACATACATTGCTAACGAAGCGGCGACTAACTGAGATGGAATCGGCCTTTGAAATGGACAATGAACCACCGTGAGGGAAGTATTCGGAAATCGTTCCCAGTCTGTCTCGCGAACTTTGTGTCCCATCCCAGGATCTCTCGTCAACAGATGCTCGCGCTTTCTCCGTAAGCAAAGAGGGTTGAGCGCTGAAATGAAGGCTGAAAAAATCATTGCTTGCTTTATACAAGCTCAATTTAGTCCAGTTCAAAATTGGGTAGAAGACTCACGATTCTCTTCTTTTCCCTCAGCTTCCTCCTCCCCAGTCTGTATTAACGCCTCGGCCATTGACTCTTCTATGATTACCGGTCGAGTTTCTCTGAGACCAGCTACATCATTTCCATTTCCATGATCTGTGATTTGGACTCCCTTCCGTTTCGCAGCTTTAGGTGAGAGTTCAGATTCGAATCGGTCACTGACCCGCTTTCGTTTGACGTTCTTCGTCGCGGAAACATTTAGAAGTGTCAAAAGCCTTGTGGTCGTTGAATTTATATCCTCTATTGCCATGTTTCAGGTTGGTTAAATAGTTTTTAAGCCAGAGTAGATGCTAAGTGGTTGAAGCAGCAGAGGATAGTGTCGGTATTGGGGGAGAACATGACAGTGGCTCGCTCAAAATTCGATGAATGGATCGACGCAATGGTGACGTAAGTAGCAGGGTTCTGTCCAACATCTGCGGAATCCAGAATTAACAGAACAAGATTGGGGAATATCGTAACTTGAAGGCTGATAATGACATTATGTGAATGAATTATAAGCGGTATGAAGCGGCTAATGTCCCAAAACGATTGATATTACAACAGTGACCTATTCAAATCGTGTTGAAAGGACCATTATTTCAGCATCAGCCTGAGGAAAGACGAAATGCAATGCGAAGGGCGAAAAGATGCAAGAACTAGCGAAAAAAAATTCGCTTAAGGGTACGAATGAGTGATACGTATGAGCGAGGACATAGCCTTCAGTAACCATCCGCAGCAGCGAATTGTGACTTCGGTTTGACTTTCCGTTTGCTTTCACTACGGTTTGTGGACACGCTGCGCCCTCGTTTACTCACTGATGTAGTTCGAGTCGGTTTAGAAGATATCGCCTTCTTGGCAGCGGGCGGAGATGGACATGCTGAGCGATTCAAGTTAGATTCTTATACCTGGCATCATCTGTGATACTCTACTCACTGCTGCTGAAGTGGCCAACCTCACCGCATCTGAAGCAAGACAATGTCCCGCTAGCTGAAGTCATATTGTCCTGAGCCTTTTGAGGACACGCTGGTGTGAAATTTAGATATGTGTTGCTCCAGAAACCATAATTCCGCTTACCACTACTGAAATGTCCCAATTCTCCACATTTGAAACATGCTCCAGGAACTTGTGAACCTCCATTTCCCGCCCTCGATGGACAAGCTGATTTATATATGGTTAATAAGGACAAGAACCATAAATAATTATGTCACTTACAGCTACTGTAATGCCCCTCTTCTCCGCATTTGAAGCACGCCATTCCTGAAGAGTTTTGATTTGACGGTGTAACTCGGTTATTTTCGCTTGCTGGTCCATTCGGACAGTCTGAAAGGCTGCCGTTAGGTCAGGAATGGGATGAAACAATCAAACTCACCATTTGCCCAGTGTCCAGGCTCACCGCACTACCCAGGGGCTCAAGAAAATATGACGTACCGCAAGAACAAGAGCACTTACTTTGAAGCAGCTATTGCCAGACGGCCTGTTTGCAGTCTCGGCAGTGGCACCCACGCCGTCTTCCCAATCAAAATATCCGCATTTGTCTTTTGGCTTTGGACACGCCCAAAAGCGTCTCCCTTTGTTTGGGCCCTCTCGTTCAACTGTCCTTTGCTCTGCCGCGGAGTTGCACTTGCAGAACCTTGTACCAGGACTTCTGTTGACAAGGTTACTCGAGCGCATGATATTCAGCCCCCCGTGCTAAAGTTAGGCTCGTCAGTGCTATGAACAATATTACAGTATTATTACTTACCGAACGAGATGCCGACTGTTTTGATGGGGGAAGCGCAGGTGCTGGTGTCGTGCTTCGTGAAGGGCCGTCCATCCATTCCAAAAAGTCGCAGCTTTCCCCACGACCGCACTTCCAAAATCGCCTTCCTTTGTGTGGACCATCCTTCACAACAATTTTCTCCCCTACTGGAACGCCACAATGGCACTTCATGCCAGTTGGAGCCTTTGATGAGCTTGTTAAAGCTATATTCGAAGTCTCTGTGGCTGGGAAGGTCTTTGTTTGCGGTCCTGTCGTGGATTTCGGTAAAGGTTTCCTCGCACGAGGTGGTGAGGGTGACGTTTCCACCTCGATTTCTACGGCTATGCAGAACGCTCAGCATATCGAAATATAACATAAATAAATCCTCACCTTTGATAGGCTGGATCTTCTTCGCCGGGCGGCCTCTCTTAGGCTTTGTTTCACCAACAACATCGGGAATCTCTGTCGATGCTGAATTAGCTTTCCCTTGACCACGGCCACGACCCGACCCTCTACCTCCCCGCCCACTCCCTCGACCTCCAGCGGGACCATTGTTGCCATCATCATCACCTCCCCCTCCCCCTCCTCCTCCTCTCCCACCGCCTGAGCCTCGGGGCCTCCCTCGTCCCCGTCGCACCGGGCGATCATGCGCAAGTCTAGCTGCATCGTCAATATGCCTACCAACGGACTACAGCAAAAGGTTAAATCCGGCTTTTGAGAGAAGATTTAATCATTTACGGTAACTATTTTATCAAACTCCCGACGCGCTTTGATAAAGACCTCTTTGTATTGCTCGATGCTTTCTTCCAGCATGGCATTCTTTGACTTCGAGCGTTGACATATTTCAAGCATCGCTCTTTCGGTCTGTCCATAAGAGAAAACACTTAGCGTCTTATGACTCTGAACGTGACGATGGAAGAAGCTCACGTCTCGCCGAAGCTGAGGTTTACTCAAACTCTTCTCAAAGCCAATTTCGTTATAGCCCTCGATAAGACCTATACCAAGAGTTGATGGGACAAGATATTTAGTTGCACCTTCCATCCGTTCCAGGACATAGCCCCTGTCAGCAATTGTTTGAATGTGCTGTGCGATAGTAGCATCCGTTCCTGTAGTCCTAATCACTTCATTATTCCAGAGGAACAAACCAAGACAAATACTCACCGATACCATTCTTATCCATCAACGTCACTAGGTCCGCCTCACTCAGCAAGTTAGGTGAAGAGGTCTGACCTTCTCGGATTTCACAAACCGTCGGTCTGAATTGTTCACCCTCCTCGAAATTGGGCAAGAATTTGCCAGACCAGTGATCGTATGTGTACACATCAAGGTAGTTCCTCGCCAGAACCACAAGACCTACGATCTTTAAAGACTAGAATGCGTGCTTTGAATCTGGAAAGCGTACCAGAAGCGGAAAAATATTCGTCACCACAGACGACTTCAACAGTTGTCTCCTGGCCTTCTGCATCTTTTGAACAGCAACCAAGGAACCTCCGAACGACAAATTCATAGACTCGTTTCTCCTCTCCGGCCAAGTTCCCGGCATAGTTCGTCGGGTGAATGGGAGGATGGGCATTATCGTTCCTTTGCCCCCTGCGAGGCTTATTGAACCCGCCATTTTTCAGCCTGTAACAATAAGCTTCACATGGGAATCACGATATAAGTAAGTCTCACCCACTGCGTAGCAAAAGCGCCCCAAGTACCATCATGAATTTGCTTGTCTATGAGGCTCATGAAGTCAAATTTAGGATCATACTGGTCCGTTTCAGTACGTGGATACGACAGAAAACCTTGCTGATACAGTTTCTCTGCGACCTGGTCAAAACGTCAGCTAGAGGCTAATGAAGATCACATTACAAACATACATCGAGAACTCTTTTGGGCGTGAGCTTAAGTATACGTGAGCCTGCCTTTTGAAGTTCAACTGTAGTGAGGGGAAGTGGTTTCCTGCGAAAGGCCGTCAGATATAGTCAGCCCTCGAACAGATAAATAGCATACCATTTCTTCGTTGGTTTGTTCGTCTTCTTTGTTACCCTCGCCACCGGATTCTCCACGATGCTGTCGAACAGGGCCTGCACTGCAACCTCCTCATAGATATGCCCTCGTTTCCAATTAAAGATCGTCGTTTCCTCTGCATTATTTCCCGTTGCATTCCGACGAGACAAAGACATGTATATGAACCAAAACGTTTCTGGCACGAACGACTTCACTTGCTCGTATCGCGATACGACGAAACCTAGCGTCGGAAATTGGCAAGGTCCATACGAGACCGGGTTCCCTGCGTCTGCGATCTGATTGAAGCGCCGTTGAAGGTTGAGAGTTTGCATACGCGTAAACGCAGCCCCGATACGTAAGTCGATAATCGTTCGTGCTTCAACCGCATCAGCTTGCGCTTGGTCCAGTAACCCAGGGTTCTGCGCGGCTTGGTGTATCTGCCTTGTAATGAGCAACCGTTATTAAGCATGTGTTTCTCCTTTTAAAACTCTTATTGAAGCAAGCAGACACAATACGTACTGAGGGATAATAGCACTGAACCGAGCTCTAGTCACCCTTATTCGTGGATTCGCCTTGCGACATATCTTCTTCACCTCTGCTCCAATGTTCTCGCCTTCTCGATCACAATCAGTCCAAATCATCAATTCATCAGCCCGGCGTGCCTCTTGCTTCAGGTTGTCCTCGATCGTACGAGCTGAGGGCGCAACGCGTCCTTCGATAGGAGCATCGAAGAGTGCAAAGGGCTCGCAGGAGTTCCATCCTCGAAAGTTTTCGTCGAAATCGTGCTCCATGATGTGTCCTGAGACTGCAGTCACCGTGAAGGTGGAACGTTTCTGTGGGTAGTCGAAATCGAAGTTCTTGATATACTGATTGCGTGTCGTACGCTACACGGACAAAAATGACTAAGATAAGCCAGCAATTAGATGTCATAAACGACGCACAGTATCATATTGACCGCCGGACAGAATTCCAGTGATTGAACGAGCAATGGATGGCTTCTCGGCGACACAAAGAACGTGCATGGGGCTTTGCTTTCCACTGGCTGCTTTGCTTGAAAAACTCCTCGAGGGACTACGAGCAAGAGTTACACCCGAAAGCCACTCGTGAAGAATGCCGGAGAAGCTGAGGAGAAGGCGTTTTTGAAACACGATGGCGACAAGACCCTGGTGGTTTTGAATAGAAGATGATCTGAAGAACAGCCTTTTGTCGCGTCAATTGAACCAGACGCGTCTCGCGTCGTCGTCGACATCGAAATAAAGCTCACAGTGCTCACTTTGAAGCCAAGACCGGCCCACAGTAACTACCCGAATCTTTATTCTTCAGCATCGGAAAACAATGAAACAAAGCACGGCTAAGACTAACGAGCGCCTGCGATGAAGTTGACACCATTCATACTTGAGGAGAACAGTCAGCACAGTCTCGAAAAGCAAGTGCATAGAAAGAAATGCGGACTCGGACAGTCATACATTGAGCAGGCTACATTGGACATAAACACTATGGAAGAGAGAAGAAAAAAAGATAATAGAGTTATGGAGAAGGAAGGGGGAGGGAGTAACAACTCGAAAGACCGGCGGAAGAGAAAAAGATGGACATTATATAACACACAAGAAACGAATGGAAGCGGCACATTAGATAACAAGGCCAGTGGAAGGTAAGGGGGTGGGGGGGAGGGGGAGGGGAAGGCCCATATTTTCGCCTAGATGAGGGAAAGGAGTAACCAATACACCTAGGAAAAGAGCGTCCAGCA
Source organism: Hymenochaete sp. R1 (assembly GCA_019400425.1). Taxonomy (NCBI): domain Eukaryota; kingdom Fungi; phylum Basidiomycota; class Agaricomycetes; order Hymenochaetales; family Hymenochaetaceae; genus Hymenochaete; species Hymenochaete sp. R1. The sequence goes on from JAFREE010000023.1 coordinate 100,563, forward strand.
TTTCAAGATGAGATAGATCGTGAAGCAGGAAGGGACGGCGCATGCAACGAATTAGTCTCTTTCGGAGGCTTAATGCGGAACTCGCTGAGGATGCATACGTGACTGTAATGGAACATCAAAAGATAACTCTGGATATGAGATTGCATAACTCACTCGGACGGGAAGTGGAAATTAGGGAACCCAACCACTTTCGACAGATAGTCCTTGTCCACCTCGCCCAGCAACGATGTCACCGACATGTTGTTCGCTGTATACCAGATGTAGTCGATGGCGCCCTGGAAGCTTGGAGTGTAATTCGTCATCGGTAACTCCCCCATTGCGGAGTATGCGCTTCGTAGGCCGAGACGATGGCGCAGTCCTTCAGATGTATAGTTACCGTACACCCGTGACATGAAATCTGGATGATTAGATGCCACAGAACCATTTGCCAAGAATTCGTACACGCCACTATCAGGCACTGAGTTGAAATCACCACAAACAATCGTTGGTATCTTCGTCCCGTCCGAGTACGTTGGAGGAGGACGAGTTGAACTATCTTCGAAGCCGTTGGCCCTTGGAGGAGGGGGAGGATACCGTGCAAACCGTGCTGCTGCTTTCTCTACCTCCTCAATTAGCAACGCCACTTGAACCAGCTTTACGTCTCGTTCCTCAGGATCCCAATGAACGTGTACATTTGCGACTATCAAGCGTGTACCGGTGACTTTATTCTCGAAGAGCGTGACCACAGCAATATTGTCCCTCTGCAGTACACGGTTGAACATATCGTCCGTCTTCTTGAAGTCCGATCTTTGCATTGCCACGCGACGGAACTCGATCATCTGCTTTTCAACGAGGCTGTATCTGGGTTGTCGGGGCGTTAGAATCCCGCCCCGGATAGAATCATAGCTGACTTACTTAGATGATTTGTAGAAAGTCGCACAACCATCAACCAGCCGCCGTTGCGAATCGTCCATCGTGTTTGCACGCGATTTTGGCCAGTAAACCCCTTCGTACCCGGCTTCTGACAAATGGGGCAGGAAGAAATCTTCGTATTGTGCAATATCCACCTCTTGTAAGCAGAGGAAGTCCGAATTGTACTGCATGACCTCCTCCATGATGAGCTCTTTCCGCGTTGACCATTCTAAAGCCCTCTTCGGAGTATAGCCATACAGACGTTCCGTTGCACACCTTCCACAGAGGATGTTATAACAAAGCAATGACAGAGACTCGTTGGCAGGATCGGATTCCGACATCTCCCTTTCAATATCGGAGATCGTACTGGTCCACTCTCGATGGGGCGGAGGGTCCGGAACCGGAGCTGCATTCCGAAGGTAAGCTATCAATGCTGGAGTCCCTTCGCGCTGCACGATTTCCTTCAGGTCCGGTTGTATCGGATTGCCCTCAATACCGATCGTCTGGAGCTGGTGTAACGTCCCCAGTTCAAATGGAAGAGTCATGATATGATTGTCGAAAAGGTACAGCTCCTTTAATGATGTGACCATTCCGAGTTCAGGAGGAACAGATTGTAACATGTTGGCCGAAAGATCCAACAACTCCAGATGTTTCAACTGAGAAATCTCGGGCGGGATCTCTTGCAATGCATTATGGTTGAGATAAAGGTTCTGTAAGAATGCAAACGAGAATAGCCGTGAAGTCCGAGGCAGATTCTTCAGGTTGACACCGCCCATGTCAAGTGCAGACCATGAGTTCCCGGGTGCACGTGTCGCGGATGGCCGTGGGGCAGGGGCAACAGGGGCTGTCGTTGACGAAGGGTGATTCTCAGGCGTACCCTCTCCAGTCTCCGAACCCGATCCAGAACCTTCATCCTTAGCTTCCGAAGGCGCCTTGATACGGTTTGGATCTGTTATTGTGATAGCAGACTTAGCCGTGGGTCGAGACGCAATTGCATTTTGCCGTGCTCGGTGGTGGGGCGACCGAGCGGCTCGAATCATCTGCAATAAGAGGAGCTCAGCATCGATACTATCGAGAATACAATACGGCTTCACGAGCAAAGAGAGGGAGTGAATATTGATAGAACGCCACCTAAGGGTGTGCATAGAGCCCACAACAACCCCTTCGGAAGCAACCGAAAGTCATTCTGGAATATCAACACTCCTACACGTACATATCCACAGAGTATAATGAAAAAGAAAACTACTCACGTCGTATTTTAGCAATTGTTGTTGCCAATGTTGAGACATGATTTGAGCGGAGGAGGGCGGTGACGTATTGAGCGTGTGGGCCGCCTGCATACTCGAACCATTGGGCGGGGAAGAGAAACTGGGATGGGAAATGGAGTTCTGATGATGGTGCTGTGAGTGCTGGTGCGCTAAAGGAGGGTGCTGCGGGATATGTGGATGGGGGTGGTGGGGGATACCAGAGCCGTTCGTGTACATCGAGTATCCGGGCGTCGGAGGCCCGTTCGTACCGGCGAGGACATGATGCTGGTGCGTTGGGCGACCCCAAGCATCGTGGTGACTCTGGAGTTTGTGGTTAATAGCAGGTGATGTCTGAGGGGGCGGGTTAAAGTACATGTCCTTGCAGGAGCATCTGACTCCGAATGGTTGAGATCTGACGGGGGCTGAGAGTGCAAGGAATGCACCGGGTGGTAAAAGTTTATGAACAGATGAGGTCGGCACTCTCGAAGCTGCGTCTTCCTTGACGTTGTACTGAACGACGACGAGAGTAAGGCGCAGGGGGAGGCTCACAGGTGCGAGGGAGAATACAATGAAATGGTCGAGAACGAAGGTCAGGACTCAGTAGTAGGATGACTGTATTAGGTGTCGCTATGTTGTGACATCAGCGCGTCACAGTTTCAACTTCACTGCTTCCCGTTGCCGTAGTCATGCGCACAACTATCAGATAAATGCCTTGTTCAAGTTCAAGTATACAAATTTCTATTCCAATTCAAAGAGAAATTATGTAGAAGAGTTAGACAAGTAATGGTACGGTCTCAAGCCAAAGTGTGAGGAAGACCCTCCGCATTCAACAAAGCTTCCTCTTCTCTCAACTTCCTTGGCCCATCACCGATTCTTGTATGAATCAAGGTCTTCACAGAACCGGTATCAAACTTCCTCGCTACCGCTTCGTTGAAACCCTTGGGCAAAGACGCCTGCGGTTGATCTCCTGAGAAAATGTTGAAAACGTCTTTGAACGCTTGTGCCTGCGGGAAGTACGACACTATAAGCTGCACTATTTCCTTCACGTTCTCCTCTGGAGTATATATCACGGCGTTTGGTCCTGCATCATAGGTGTATGCTGCCTTGACTTGCCCGCCGGCCTCGACGGATGCGCGGTTGAGTTCCACTATCAACGCGATGATGGCGCGGCTCACGTCATTCATGTAGAAAATCGGAGGTTCCGTGTCCAACGCTACTGCATGGAACTGGTTCGAGTCCGCCATAGTGATATGTGCAAAGGCGGGGAAATCTTTCGCCTTGATCGCATCGGCGATGGCAGCCATACGCGCCGGAACAACCTCTTTGATGCGGTGTTGGAGGAGCAGAGAGGTCTCCACTGTTCGCTGCATCCCAGACGTCGAAGACGTGCCCTTTTTATCATCTGAAACAACGCAGATGAGAGCGTGCAAATTTGGCCAGTGCTCCCGCGGCGCGACTTGGACTGCTTGCGAGTCGGAGCCGTCAGACTTTGTGCCCATTTCCCAAGCGACGAACCCGCCGAAGAGCGAACGGCATGCGGAGCCGGAGCCCTGCCGGGCAATCAGTGATAAGTCTGATGGAGATGCGGGTAGCTCGTAAAGGGCCGCCAGAGATGAAACCAAGGCAGCAAAACCAGATGCAGACGACGCTAGTCCCGCTGCAGTTGGGAAATTATTGAAGGATGCGATGTGAAGGTGGTAATCTGCGATCTAGGATAGAAGGTGTATACAATCAATGAAGTAACTTCTCTTCACAGACGGCTTATCGGAGACACGCACCTTCGCGACACCTGATTCCTTCTCAACTTTCTTTCGAAGACGTCTCATCTCAGCAATGCAAGTTGCGAGACGCCCGCCCTCTTTAATCTCGTCTTCTTTACCATTAAGCCAGAGTGTGTCTTTTTTGAACGAAGGGTCTGCACGCGAAGTTGTTGTCGATCTAAGGTGATCCTGGTCCAACGTAACGGAAAGTGACGAGTTCGTGGGCAAGATGAGCTTAGTGTCCCGCTTTCCCCAATACCTGAAAGTGTTGTGCTTAGAGTTGGACTTCTCTGACTTGACTGGGGCACTCACTTTATGCAAGCGATATTGACTGGTGCACTTGCCGTAGCCTGATAAATCGCCATTTTTGGGACAGATCAACCGTGTTCGAGGCGACAAGATAATGTCTTTGAATAGATGGGAGAGGGAATGCAGAACGGATGGCACGATGGAACCTCCATCTCTTATGAGATTTCGAAAGTTGTGCATTTCTTTTGTATTGAGCTGCCGACAAGAGCTTTGGCTGATATAAGCATTCCCACGCTTAGACTTCCGATTTCGTCTTCTTCTGGACTGTGTGATTTCTGCTTTTTCTCCATCTCATCCATCCAAAGCACATGCAAGTCATTTCCTACTCTTACAGCATATTTTGACTTATGTTGGTGCACATGTTCCAGATGAAACTCAGTTCTTCGACCAGTCTTAAGAAATCCAAATCCATATGGCCCAGTTTGAGACGGCTTAACACCCACTCGTTCCCTGCCTCACATTTGTTCTTGTCCGTTTTAAACGGCCGCTTTATCAAATCTGTTTCGCATCATGCCCCAAAAGTTCCTCGAAGATTATTGATGGGGTCAGCTCTCGTGAATCGAGAGATGGATGACTCTACTTTCCGAGGGGCTAGGGGACGACCAACCGCCATGGAACCTCCAGAGAGACCGGAGAAGTGGCCAACACCCGTTGTAACCCAAGAGGATATTGATCGATACTACTCGCATCTATCCTCAATTGGCTGGGCTCCTGAAATTCTGGAGCGGAATGTCTCTGGAAATAATAGCCAACGACCTAGCGTGCCAGTGTTGGCGAAGCGCACAAAAATTACAAATCGCGATTCACTGTTGCAATTTGCAAAAATAGTCAGAGAACTAGAGAAAACAGAAAAGGTGAGCGGCGGTCTCCTTCTACTGCGCTTCCGGACTTCTCAATATTCTACATATCAGCATCATGTCAAACTTTCAATCGAAGAATACAGTTCGCCTTTGCAGATGAATACTATGAATCGGTCAAGCGCTACATTTACTTTAGCAGCCCTCGTCGAAGAAAAGATCATGACAGACCACAGATTACCTCTTATCTTCACCACACGAGTCTATACACACAGTGCAATACGACCTGCAGTGGAAGAACAAAATAATGTTGACGTTGACACTCAAAGGACCTCGGGTATAACATTGCGAGACATTCGTTTTGCTATGCTTCTTAGTGAAGCTTTGATGGACTTGAGTCTATGAACTCTTCAAACTTGTGGCAATTCTGCCGGTAAAATCCAAAGCCTCTGATAAAGGACACATATTATCCTTGCATAAGTATTTCAAAATATAGCAATTGTACATAATAGATGTTTCGTATCGTTTCTCCACCAGCAGTTCTGAGTAGATTGTTTGAGCGACAAATTTATTTGTTGAGAGGTATACTTATGTGGATGCGTCTTGAGCGCGTCGCGCTCACGCGTCAAAAGAAACCTGTGCCTCTCGGCCTTTTACTTTCACGCCTTCCTTGGAACCTCATTTAGACGTGTAAAATGCCGCGCAAAAACACAAACAAAATCATTCTCGATGGGGATGAAGAAGACGAGGATGATCAATCAGCACCCGCCGGGTCCCCGCTCAGCGAGTTAGCGTACGATCCCGACCAAGACATCGACGAGAAACGCGCTATCAGGAGGCAATATCGAACCCTTCAAGGGGATGGTAAGTGCAATTCTTCTAAGAAAACTGTCTCTACTCTGAATACTAAAATAGAATCTCTGCAAAATGCAAATGCTATTCGAGTCGAGGCATTACGAGATAAGGTCAGAGAGGCCGATCAGTTGTTTGCTAAGGGTGAGTTGATTCCAAATAGCATTTATAGCATTTTCGACCTCATGCTTCGACACAGTGAAGAACCCGCAGGAAGCGACCTTGGACTCTGCCTTTCTCGTAACGGCGTCCGGTCTGAGTACCGCGAAGGCGCGTCAGATGCGTGCAGGGCTCGGTGGTCTGGACGTAGACGACCTCATATCCGCTTTCTTCACGTATATGGGAGGTCATAGACCAGGAGAAGACGGCGCAGACGAAGCGTACGACTCTGATGTCGATGGGGATCGTATGCTTGAGTGGGAGAAAATTGGCCTACGTGCGATGTCGAAGAGTCGAAGGGTACCTGTCTCGGATTTTATGCATGGCGTGCTGTTGGTGGAACCAAAAATGAGGAAAGCTACGCAGAGAATACAGCGCGAGAAGCTGAACGCGACGCAAACACGGCCCCAAGAGCTCCGGCAAGAGGATATAACGAAATCGGAGAACGAAACGACGAATAACGTCAAAATGGTAAGCGCATTGTTGTTCTGATACGGACGTTAGTTGATTGTCCTTAGCTGAGCGATATCATGATGGATCAAGAAGGACCTATGAATTTGTTCAGACTGATAATTAATCCGACGAGTTTTGGGCAGAGTGTCGAGAACCTCTTCTATCTGTCGTTTCTCATCCGTGATGGTGAAGCTGCGCTCGAGGTGGATGAAGAGACTGCGGAGCCTATGATTAGTACGTCCGTCTTAATTTATATAAGTCACTTCAGTTTGAGTCATGTTCCGCATCTAAGTGCTCTGCGAACGGCCGGAAGAACAGGACATACAGGAAGGTGCAATCAAGAAGCAGATGGTAATGGAATTGGATAAGAAGACTTGGAAGGTAAGTCCCGAATAGTGCGTTTTCGTCGGTTAAGTGACTTATGAGAGATACTCTTGCAGAGCGCAATTGAGATATTTGATATCCGTGAACCTACTATCCCAACACGAAAACCAGCTCGTCAGCGCATGGGTAACAAGTGGTATGGATGAGCCAACGTAGAGTTCCTTTTTTTTCTTGTTTATTGCGTAGTTTAGTATTTTGTAATTTATTCTATTGGTGCCAGTTAACTTGTCCGGTAGCGTGAGTGCTTTTCTCTCCTATTTGTCAGGATTCTTATTGTTTACATTGTGCAGGACCCTTGTTCCGAATCATGTCGTAGTCGCAGTCCCTACTATGCTGCGGCCAGAATTTTCGTGGCTTCTTGTGGCGCTGCAACGCGCAGTATATCATCCTAGAGTCGAATCTTGGTACCTCACTTATCCTTGTCCTTGTACACGTATGCGTCTTCTCGTCGACTTCCGACCGCTTCCCTTTCTTCGTGGTGCAATCACCTCTGTTCTCAAGTGGTCGAACTCACTGCAGCTAGGTTTTAAAAGATTAAGCGGGTTTATCTTGGATCATCGTGGTAGTGTGCACCGACGAAAGCCAAAAGGATGCTCCCGACAGAAAGCTTTATCCGTTCATCATCGGCAGACAGCATGCAAGAATATCGCAGGGTCCTCCTCAAGACTCTAACTCACGCTCTTCACCCGCCAGATATGACTGAAATGTCGACGAAACAAAGATGGTGCATACGTTTAGGATTACTGGTGGTGAGTAAAGCGCCTATCAAGTTTATTTTCGTCACTCACTTGCAGAAACAGAAAGAATTCGAGAAGTCGAAAGGAAGGATTTCCCCTGACAAGATACCGGTTTCTTTCCCAGATGTTGACTGTTTCATCTCCGGGGCGTGGAAGCTCGCGAAGGATGGAGAGATAGGCACTTTCCTTCAGAACTGGCCTCGCGATCTGGATAAGACCGTCGAGAAAAACATGACGCCAACCCAAGTTGTCGGCAGCATGCCTCTTCCAGGGGAAGTTTATGCACTGGCCCGCCGTCCATCGGCACTGGATACTCTTGCAGAAGTGGCGTGTCTTCGGGCGCATGATAGAGACGAATCCTTCAAATTACCTCCGTCCAGAGTCGTCAGAGCCGCTCCGTCGTCCACTTGTACTACGCCTACGAGGGTGGGATCTCACTCTGATATACCTCACGAACTTGGGTTGCACAGTAACGATCTTCACAAACGAGAAAAATCTATAACAGAACGAAGCAGTGTCACACTCCACGACCCGCAGTCTGCGAGTGTGACAATAGACAAAACCGAGAAGTTACTTTACTTGTTTGATGTGTCGGACGGTGACACCATTCGTTCCCTTCATACCCGTTCTGGTAGAGTTGGAGAAACCTTCATTAGTCATTCCTTACCGCCCCCCGATACAGTTGCCGGCAATCCTCAAGCCCGTTCTTTCTCCGTCCCTCCTGTGCTTCTGAAGGGCGGTACGAATATTGAGCAGTGTGTAGCTGAAAGAGCTTCGCTGAACAAACACGGGAGCCTCCTTGAGGGTTCTGCTCAAAATTCTCTCCATTCTCGGAAACGGTCATACCTATGTAATGTCCGCTACGACACACTCTTCCTCTCTATCATTATGCACCTGACACAATCTCCTTAGGGACTTAGGGTTCAAGAAAGCGTCGGGGAGTCGAAAGAAATCTTGCAGACAGAAACAACTTTCCCAAGAGAAGTTGGGTCAATAAATAGGGTTTGGCGGGGCGAACATACATGTCCTCAGTACGACGCGACCCGTGAAGTGATGGACGTATCATCAAACAGCACTTCTACATCCAAAGAGGGTTCTGTGCCGAACAAGACAACGAACACCGCGCCCGTGGCCAAACGCGTGCGATTGCAAGCATACGTGTTGGTCCCAACTTCGCCTGTAAGTCTCAATGTTGTTCGTACGAAACCGACAAGGCTTACCTATGAAGCTGGACACGCTTCCGTCAAGCAACATAGGACCCGATCTAACACAGAGCGGATATTCAAACGTCCGCGATCACCTGAAGTACAGACAGGGTATGACTCTTCAGATTCAGACGAAGCGAACACGGAAATCGAGAAACCTGGTGATCGCGAACCTGGTGATATCAAGCACAATCCACGTTGTGTTACATGTGCTAAGAAGGGAGTTGCGTGCTTTGCTCCAACTGACCGTCTTTTTGGAACACGGTGTCGTCGTTGCATACGGATAAAGAAGCATTGTACGTATTCTAGGAGCAGACCTCAGATGCGAACACGGACGGTCTCTCCCTATGCCGGAGACATCGAAGAGCTGGAGATAGATGGAATGTTTTCGAGCCCAAGCCGGCGCCTTACGCGTTCCTCTGTGAAAAGCGTTTTCAACGATAGGGATAGAACCGTTTTAGAGAAATCAGAAACGGTAGCTCTGCCTCAGCCGTTGCCGCTGCCTCTGCCTTTGACAAGGGAACCCAAGGAGCATTCGAAGCAGGAACATCACCCTGTTGCGCAACAGTCGAACGAGGCTCAACCTTTGTTGTGTACGAGCACGGCTACACCGATTGCATCACCGATCACGGAGAAGGAGGAATCTCCGGTACCGACTCTCAGAGGCACCCCACTTGCCTTTTCCTCCGGGGATGGTACTTTAGTAGCTCATACTGATGTTAACGCCGGAGCAATTGTACGAATGTCTGAATATCCTCATCTTGGAGGTGAACGGGCTCCCAGGTTGACGCGTTCTCGCTCTCGAACAAGTAGCGAAGTTTCAACGTACGACCCTCATAGGATGATAGATGTTGCCGCTGCTGTGGAAGAGAAAGGCAGTGTATCGATGTCAGAAGTGGATTCGTGCTCGCGGTTACAAAGAGGCATTTTGCCACCAATCACTTACACAACCAACACCCAAATACAGACAGTTCAACTACCAGCTCCGTCAACGGTTTCTATCGCGTCCGCATCCACCACCCACGCATTAGAACACTCTCAGACCCAGACCCAACCCCTTACCTACCCTACAACGAAGGGTATTGAACAAGTTCCGTCAGCAAGCAAGAGGGACTGTAGGCAGCAGCAGCAGCAACCTCCACCCGGCGATATCGTAGCAGCGTTAACAACGCTCGGCGAACGTATCAAATCTCTCGAACAAACTCACATTTCCCTATTCACACACGTCGCGGACATGCACGCAAAGGGCGAAGCGGAGATGGCTGATATCTCGAAAGCAAAGGATGCGTTGAGTGTTCTCTGGAAAAAAGTGGCGAACTCCACCGAAGTCGAGAACAAAAACATCAGCCAGTAGCACTATATCGTCCATTTAGTATCTAATATCGAAGTCGCCTTCCACAATTATTTTTCTTTAAACCCCCAGAAGTCTACATAACAAAGCAAGGATATTCCGAATCACTTTTAGACTTCCTATGTCATTCATAAAACCCCAACTTCAGAATATCTGTTTCCAGTATATACTCCCTGCTCAAACAATGAACATCTTGTGTATTTATTTATCGTGGTTCCGAGACCGTTAATGTGGAATTTACAGAGCGAGCTCCAAGTCGCTGTCGCTGAATTTGCTTACTGAATTACCTTCTTTTTTTGGTAAGCGGGGTATACACGAGCACGTGAGAGAATTCAAACTCGCTGGACTCGCGACTTGCGGTCAGACTCAACTCGAAGCGACCGACCACAACGACCTCACCTACTCTCTTCTCTTCCAATCTCCCTCATTCCGTCTACAGATGTCGGCAGCGCCGACTCTGCCCTCAGGTCATCTTGACCTGTATGAGCCCCTCGATATTATTGGCAATGGTTCGTTTGGCATCATCCGAAAGGTGCGGCGCAAGTCTGATGGCGAGGTGAGTATCTGCGAATGCATTGCAGGCCCAGAACCAGGTTCATGTCTGATTGCATTATTTGAACTTAGATACTGGCACGAAAAGAACTCAACTTCGAGAAAATGTCCGAGAGGGATAGGAAGCAGATCGTAGCTGAAGTGTACGTTCATCGCCAATATCTGGACCGCCAGCGTGGACAAGCCTGACTCGAATTCTCTGTAGAAATATCCTGAAGGACTTGCATCATGAGAATATTGTACGCTACATCGACCGAGTGAGTCACCTTGTAGGCTATGGAGCCTATAAACTTGTTCTGACTGCGTGTGGCCCCAAGTTCGTCGACAGGGAAGCTGGTATCCTATATATTCTCATGGAATACTGCGACGGAGGCGATTTGTCGTCAATCATCAAACAATGTTCTCGTACCGGACGCCCATTACCAGAAGACACCGTCTGGTCGTACTTCTATCAGCTTTTGCTTGCGCTCAACCATTGTCACAATCCCAGCAGCAATGCTGATGGACTCGCCGAATGCAAACGCCAGCAAATTCTTCACCGGGATTTGAAACCAGAAAACGGTGAGCTTCATATCTTCATCATCCAATAAGCTTTTCTCTGAACCGGCATCAGTGTTCATCAGCAGTGCTGTAGGCAGCATCGTTAAATTAGGAGACTTCGGCCTGTCGAAAGCACTGAACCAAACATCATTTGCTATGACCTATGTTGGAACGCCGTATTATATGTCGCCCGAGCTCATTCAAGAGAAGTCCTACGATATGAAGAGTGACATATGGTCACTTGGATGCCTCATTTACGAACTGTGCGCATTGAAACCTCCATTTGCCGAAGCGCAGACACACAGCGAGCTGTCAATGCTTATCCGCAATGGACGTATCCCACCTCTTCCTAAGGGTTACTCTCATGCCCTAAGCCATGTCATCAAAGCAATGTTGAATTTAAATGTAAGTTATGAACAAAAAGCCTATGTTGCGATTCAACTCAGACTTATTGCACGCACACGCAGCCTGCCATGAGGCCGTCTGCGGCTCAACTACTACAGCACGAACGTATTGAATTTGCTAGGAAAGTTTGTGATACAGAAAAACTGTAAGTGAGAATGCTACCGTTAAGTGCGAAGTACTTATATACGTCCTTACAGCCTTGCAACGGTCAAACTACATAAGAATAATGTGTCAGCAAGGGAGAAAGAACTACAGTCACTTGCGGCGGCCTTGGCTCAACGTGAAACCACCTTGACGAATGTCATCTCCCAAAAAGACGAAGAGATCCGTCGTCTGAGCTCGCTTCTCAGCCAGACAGACCATCGTATGAAACGTGCTGTCCACGATAGGGAGGAAGAGCTTCGTGTTCTTGTCCTTGCTCGCGAAGAAGAGGTTCGCGTTTCAATGGTACGGAGAGAGGAGGAAATTCTTGAGGCTGTACGAAGACGTGAGAATGAACTCAACGAAGCGTGGCAGAAAAGAGAAGAGACCATGCGATCAGAATTCAACGACGCGATCAAGTGGATTGAGGGTCGGCAGAAAGATTTGGCAGATGAAGCCGATAAGATCGAAAGCGCCAGAAGAAAACTCGAGGAGGAGACCGAGGCTATGCAAAAGTCGGAGAAAGGTATGGTCTAACTCTTTCTGTACAGACTCAAGCCGTCTAATGTGATTCATATTACAGCGAAAGGGAAGACCCCCCTAGAGGAAGTTAAAAACTTAATCACGCCCTACTCTCGCATTGCGCAACAAGAAGTCGAGGACTACGAGAATACACCTCGCAAACCTGCGTACATGATTGGATCCCCTGGTTTGCACAGGACTCGGAGCCTTGACACGCCAATTGCTTCGAAATGTGACACGACAATGTCTTTCTTCGCAGGCATCCCTGGGTCAGCAATGCGTGGAGTCGTTCTGACCGAGTCGGGAGAATCACTCAAGACACCTGCACCCTTCGGGAGGACTGGTTCAGATTCAAAGGCAGCGCTGACAAAGATCATTAAGGAATCCCCATGCGTAGGCCTGAACTTCCGTAAGATCTTTGACTTTGCAGATTCGGAGACGGAGGAAGAAAATGAAGCAGGAGAGGATGCTGATGATGTAGGAAGTGGTTCTGGTGGTGTGAGGAGCAGTCGGTCTGGCTCCTCCACAGCGTCCGAACGTGGTCGTGACATTCCCGAAATGAACTCACCGACAAAGAACGTGAAGGCCCGTAGCCGAGCAAAGCAGGCCGAAAAGAGTGAAACCGGATACATCGCATGCAGGTCAAAGACAACTTCAAGGGAGCCAGTGGCCCTGACGAAGCAACCCAAAAAGCCGGTAGGCAGTAGTTCGACAGCAGCGGTCTCTTCTCGGCCTTTCGCCCGCGCCCAAAGCCATAGCGCAATGACACGCGCCGGAGGGCGCCCCTCCTTACGCACTGCCTCCAGTCGACCTCTCGCCCGCGCAGTGTCCTCCGGAACCGTTGTTGGCGGTGCCGCCCCTCCACAATCCCAAGCCCAGACCCAAGGGCCCATTGCCACTCGCAACGCACCACCACCACCTACGCCGCGCTACGATCCCTCGGACGAAGAAAACTTCCCCAGCCCCTTCTTACGGCGCGTGGAACGCAAGACAGGGCGAGTCAGCGCGTCGGGCGCGAGCATCGTTCCCGCAGCGGTGGGTGCACGGCGGAAGAGCAACCAGCATGCGTTACGTGCGATGGCAGCTGCAAATGCGGCGAATAACATTCATGCGCCAGGGCAACCTGTTAAAGCCTCTTCGTGATCCTCCGCATTAAGACCCTGACCCTGCTTTCGTCATTCACACTTCCTCCATTTTTTGTCCTTTTCTCGTGATCTTGATCAGACTTTGGAAAACAGCATTCCCCCTTTTTCAGTCAAACCTAGTTGCACGCTGAAAGACAGAACTTCAATCAACTTATTTCTCCGCAAGCAATTCTTTATCAGTACATATTCGCATTTGGCCCCTCATACGCACATGCTCGTATACACTTGTTCCCCATCGCACCCCGATCCAACCTGATCGATGTCATACTCTGTCCTACGTAATGTCTTTCCCCTCATCCTCCTGTTTTCCTACTGTTTTACCCCAATCCTGCTCCTTCCATCCCCCAATCACCCTCTACCCCCGGGTTACCATCGACTATGACATCTTTGCGATTTGTAATTCTTCAAAGCTCGTATCTTATGCCATCCCGCCCCACATTATGACTTTTTATGCTGCGGATCAACGAGCCAACGACGAGCATTTTCTTTCTTTTTCCTTGGTCTCTTTATATGATGTTTGGCACTGGTTATATCACAACATTATTCGACAATAATAATGCATTGATGGCCGGAGCGATGCAACGAAATACAGTGTACAGAAACAGATATGCATGTATAATACTTTGCATTCTGTGATAGGCTACACGCCCTCAGTGAAGTAGCGAAAATTTGAAGATTAATCCGAAGCGTGTCAGTGTATCGTCCGTCTCGTCCTCACCTATACACGCGAAGCAGCAGTCGTACACTTCTCGAGGTTCCAAAAAAAGAGATGGCAATGAAGGCCAAGAGTGTACCATTTATCGAGCGAGAGAAAAGCAGGAGCTCTCACGGAAGCCCACCGGATTGTTCACGTTCCAGTTCCTTTCGGCCCCTCTCTTCACAAAACCCTTTCGTCGCTTCCAACATCGCCAACGGCGTCCTCGACGACAAGGACAAGATCGACGCCAAGTCCCTTACCGCGTTCCGTGCGCCTTCCTCCCTGAGCTCGCCCGTGCGCAGTTCCCAATTCTTGCGTTCCTGCGCAAGCCGCTCCTCCGCCCTCTTCCGCGCCTCGGTTTCTTTCACCACTTTCGCCGTCTCGAAACGAACGTCTTCGACCGCTCGGTTGAATTTTGCGTCCCTGTCGCGAACTGCTTCTTCCATATCGGCTAGCTTCTGACGCAGCTTGTTCATGTCGACGAGGAGCTCTATCGACCTCCCTCGGATGTGGGCATTCTCCGACTTGAGTGCATCTGCACGAGACTCTGCCGAGCTATGCGTGTCGTAAAGGCTCGAATTCACGTTCTTTCCGTAGATATTAGGGTTACGAATACCATTCAGAGGATCAGTCGATCCGCTATGGGATGGTGTTGACCAAGAAGTGGCAGATTGCAAGATTGCGTCCATGGAGGGGGTATGGGATCCGTATGTCTCACGTAACCAGTCGAGTAAAAGTACAAAATGCCGGTCTGAGGATTCCTTTTTTTCTGGATCTGATTTCTCCTGTTGTCCTAGACTATAATGGCACTGGGCCATCATCAGGAGAGCCGGTCGTAGATCTGATTTGTCCATGCCACGTTCACGCATAACTAGAAATACGAGAAAAAAAGAAGTCAACGGCGCATCAGGTAGTATCCTTTGAAAATGGAAAGAGAGAAAGTCAAGTAGTTACCCTCTAGCATAGTATCGATGATTGCCAATGCATACTTGTGCATGTCACGTCTTCTATAATGCGCTGCCACTGTCATCCAAGCTTCTGGTCCGCCCATAGTAGTCTTCAATGATTCGATCACACCAAGAATGCTTTCCTCCTTCGCTGACTCAACATTAACAATAGGCTGTGGCGCCGGCTTTGATACCGGCTGTTCGACTGGCCCGGTATGAGTGAGCCCAGGAATCCGTGGCGACGTGGGGTTGTATATATCAAAATCTTTCTCTGTACGTGTTAGTGAAGGAGCACTGAAGTTAGGCTTCAACGGAAGATCGAGCACTCTTTTCGTTGAAGCATCCGAGGCTCGTCGGAGCCTGTTGGATGTAGAGTCAAGGTCACGATAAGGCGGTCGATCACCGTTCCGGTACGGAGGACTGTACCTCTGTAAAGGTTCTGGCAAATGATGATGAGGACGTGAAGGAGGACTGGCGGAGCGAGAGCTCCGAACGTCACGGTCATAGTCACGGTCATCATCGCGATATCGAGGCCTCGAATACTTAGGTGAGCTGTCCCTGTAAGGAGGGCCGTTGCCATTACTAAAGTTACGACGCTGCGGGTTGGGACTCTGGCTTGGATAGCGGCGCTCAGTGTTCGGATAGTTAGTACTATACGGAGGCTTGGATTTGTCATATGGAGGACCGCTGCGTTGATGAGAAGAGTCGCGAGAGTTCTGGTGATTGTATGAGTTGGGTTGCCGAGGCGGATAAGGCTTGCTGTAAGGGGCAGCGTCCCGGTATGACGGAGTGGGGCTTCCCCTCCCTGAAGAACCGCTAGTTTCGTACCTCTGCCTTTTGGAAGAGGGTGGCCCATTGGAGGAGTACGTACTAGAGAGCGATCGATTGTGGTCCGGAAGATCAGCAGCAGCAGTTTGCGAAGAGGAATTCGATGGCTGCTGCTGTTGCTGGACACTCCCTGGCGTATCAGGGTGCGGCCTTTTCTTCTGCGGCAATTCCTTTCCCTGGATGAGACAGTCGTATATGGGGAACATGTTCATGTTTCGAGATAAGCAATGGACGGTCACTCCCTGATTCCTTGCCTGATTTGCGGCCTGCTGAGCGCGGGAGACGGAGTCCCTGTTCGCGAACTCTATGAAGAAATGAGACGAGCCGGGCTTGTCTGATTTCCAGAAAAGAGTCCGTAGTCTTGGAGAACGAACCGTTAATAAATTCCTTGAACGGAGGTCAGGAGGGTACGTACTTCTTGCCACAGTTGGCCTCGCTGAATACGGAGTTAATAACTTGATTCAAAGGTTTTGTAGTATGAACGTTGATGACACGCTCGGCTATCATCTGCTCCTGCGTGAGCGAAGTTTCTTCCTGCTTGATGGGGATCGGTATATTCATGAGGGATGCGGGGAGGGACCGGGGGGATGGGGAGGGAAGAGAAAGAGCGATGAATGCGTGGATGGAAGAGGGGTGGTGGATTGACGAGCGAAGCTTTTAGGGCCACTCGAATTGAGCGTGGGACACTTGTACTCTTGAGTCGAGCATTGATATTGACTTTAATTTTGGCTTCTTCACCATCTTTGCTCTTTGGCCAGAGTTGAAACATGTCCCACAATTTACCAAAATTATTGTACGGAACAGCCTGGTATATGCATGTACTACTCCTTCAAGTCGAGCCGATGCTCATTAAATAACTTTATCGTCAAGGAAAAAAGAACGAACGAAGGAACTCGTCGTGTCTGCTGTCCTCCAAGGCTTCCGAGCTATCGATACAGGTGGGACATGGGCCGTCTCCCCTCCAAGCTGAATCCACCTCAGTGACATATTCTTTGTGTAGCATGCCAGCCTAAACACTACAGGTTTGCTCTCCCCCTTCCTAACTATCGGCGCATACTCCAACTGCGTTTCAATTCTGATACTCACCCATCCTCATCCCTGACGGTGATGGTTACTATCTCACGCCACATTGACCCATATTAGAGAGGACCTCGTCGGAGACGCCCTCCAGGAGCTCTACGACAAACATAACCTCAAACGCGAAGACATCTGGCTTCAGACAAAGTAGGTCAACACGCCACAAATTACGTCGACTCGAACCGCAGTCTTCTTAACTTCCTTTCTCTCCATCTTCCCCTTCGGACCTAACGTTGACATCCTTAACCTACCTCGACTAAGGTTCACCTCCCTCCAAGGCCAAGACACCTCCAAACCCCTCCCCTACGACCCCTCCAGCCCGCCCCCCAAACAACCAGCCACCTCCTTCCAATCCTCCCTCACCAACCTTCACACAACGTACCTCGATAGCCTCCTCCTCCACTCGCCCCTCTCCACTCTCGCAGACACCCTCGCCATCTGGACAGAGCTCGCGAGACTTCAAGATGCAGGGCTAGTGAGGTACATAGGCGTGAGTAACGTGTATGATGTAAGAATTTTGGAGGAGTTAGGGAAAGTGAGGAGGGTGCAAGTCGTACAGGACCGATGGTATGAAGGGAACGAATGGGATAAGGAGGTTGTGAAATATTGTAAGGAGAATGCGATCATGTATCAGTGAGCACCTCTTACAAGCTCAAGAAGTTAGAGTTCGAACTGAAGATACCAAGGTCGTTTTGGACGCTGACGGGTTCACCTCGGCTTCTTGCGTCCACCCCTGTCCGGAATATGGCAAAGGCATTGAGTTGCACTCCAGCACAGGTTCTATTTCGTGTCGCTCAGATGAACGGAGTCATCCCGCTCGCAGGAAGCAGAAATGAGGCGCATATGAAGGATGGGGTCGAGACGGAAAAGCTTGACTTCGGTGCGTTTGCGTCGAGCGAGGATATGAAGGCTTTGGAAGCATTATTATTTGCTTAAGCGAATTGTGAGGCCGATCAGTGGAACTGAACTTCTCGCTTTGGAAAATGTGTCACTATATCATGTACGAAACATAAACGTGTACCACTTTGCCATGAAACGGCTTGTTCGCACTTGATTTGGAGATCGCGAAGGAATTCAGTGAATTGAAATACACTGCAAAAGTACAAAGGCACGGAGAGAAAATCGGAGAATACATTACTACTTCATTTCTACATCTTCGTCCTTCTTCGCCAGATCATGCTTTGCCAGCAGGGCATCCACCTCTGCTGGACGGTAGATCCTCGCCACGGGTGTCTTTGTCGTCGGGTCTAGTGTCAAAGTCGAGAATTCCACTATAACAAATAATAATGAAACATCCCATCAGCAACTTTTTTCTTGCATAGATTTTTCATGCTTAGGATATGGTTGAAAAGAAACACGTACACTTCTCGCTTCCAAGAGTCGTACTGTCCATAGTCTTGCTCAACGTCTTCAACACAAGCGCGATCGCGTCATCAAGCGATATATCGTCTTTGTATTCTTGCTTCAACAGGCTCTGCGCCGTCCCATTGTTCGCGCCAATACACGTTGCTTTCCAGCCTGAGTAGTTACCCGACGGGTCCGAGTGGTACAGCTGGAACTCATAGTGTGGGTCCCAGCCAGCGTACAGAAGCGAAACGCCGAACGGTCGCAGACCTGTATTGAAAATAAAAACAAAACATGCAAATGTCAGCGACCCGTTTCCCTCTCTCTTTTGCGGTCGAAGTCGCAATCGAGCAAAAGGAAAGACGCATATAACAGAGAAAATGACGATGAGAAAATAATACACACCTCCAAATTGTGTATACGACTGCTTGAGGTCGCATAACCGCTGCGCGAGCTGTTCTACAGGGATGTCCTCCCCGAACCTAAACAAATGCTGCTGCGCCGCGTTCCGCGCATAGTTCACGAGCGAAATCGCGTCCGCCGTGTAACCCGCCACGCCCGCGACGACAGTCCTAATTGTTTGGCGACGTAGGCAGAGCAAAAAATAAACGGTAGAACAAACAACGACCGTCAGCAAAAAACAAGTGAAAGACGAAGGGCCAAAACGCCATCGGGAACGGGACAGAGAGAGAGAGAGAGAATGGGATAATCAGAAGGGAAGACGAGGGGCAGTGGAGCCGAACTCACGAATTCAACTTGAACACTTTCTCGCCACTCCCACCGTACCCGCCAGTCTGCGCGCCTGACAGATCAAGCAACTTCCCCGTCACTTTCTTCTCAGCGGCGAGGACGACGCCTTCTTTGGAGAGCACGCCGATGACGGTACCGGCGTGCGAGATGGCTTCCATCGCATATTCGACTGAGTGTGGAGGGATATCCCACAAGCGACGAAACGAGAGAAAAGTGGTGAGAAGTAGAGGGGAAAAGGGACCTCGTAGTTAGCATCCATGTCCGTGTTGAAGAGAGAGTACCGGCATACAAAGCCGTTCAACGGGACATACTTTGGTACAATCGCCCTAAACAGCCCAAACAGCCCCCAAAACACCAAAAACACAGCAGTCACCGTAAATGGAAGAAAGAAAGAGAAAGCAGCACAGTCAGCAGTCTCTTCCATCTCATACTTCAGAATAAGGAGCAAGACGGGGAAAAGAAACACACCTTCAGGCGAGAAGATTGTCGTTCGGCCTACATTCGACAAGGGTGATGGTAATGAGTTCATGTTCAGATGTCAGATGGACGTCGGCGAAACTCCCATCTACACGCATATAAGGGAGCAGAGAGGAAGGAAGGGGGGAGGGGAGGGGGGGAAGACAAAAAAGAGTACTACGCACTATCGTATCTCCTAGCCTAGAGTATAGGTTCGACGCATACGCACGAACAAAGCGAAAACGAAAACGAAACAAGAGGTCAGTATACTGTCCCTACGTTCCTTGCGTCGTAACTCATAACAGGAAGGAGAGGGAGGGGCCTTCCCCTCCACCCCCACC
Source organism: Hymenochaete sp. R1 (assembly GCA_019400425.1). Classification (NCBI taxonomy): domain Eukaryota; kingdom Fungi; phylum Basidiomycota; class Agaricomycetes; order Hymenochaetales; family Hymenochaetaceae; genus Hymenochaete; species Hymenochaete sp. R1. The sequence continues at coordinate 120,453 of JAFREE010000023.1, forward strand.
CCAACGAACGCACTCACCATCGCTATGTCTCCTCAAATTCCAATAAACGTAGCTTGAGAGTCGTATATTCGATAATCCGCGCGCAAGCCCCAAAAGAAAGAAGAAGAGGCGCAAAGTGATAGGAATCGAAAGAGCACGAGGTGAGAGGTGAGTGTTACAGCGTACAAGACGAGACGAATGCACGCGCTCCTTGCCTCAGCTTGGATCGTACGGACCGGACGGACGCGTCACTTTTGGGTTACGCGTCGTCCTACGAGTTACGAATTCCTATTTTGGCGTTACCCAAGCGTCGATCGCGTCGAATAAGCGATGAGATGATGACCCCCCCGCCCCCCCCCCCCCCACCCACTGGCAGACTCGGACGTCTTCAATTTTTAAAAAAAGGATAACATCTACTATTTCGATTACGATTAAACTCGCTTCTTTGCTTGTTAGTCACGGTTCTACAGGGTGGGGGAGGGGGGAAGAGAAAAATAAAAATAAAAGTAATTGCAAGGATATAGTACTACATGGTGAGAGTCGAGACCAGACGGGAAGAGCATTGACTCTTTGAGACGAAAACTCGAAACCGACCCGACCCAACTCAACGACACATCCACAACATCCGCAGGATCTCGCTTCTTACTCCTTGCCCTGGAGATTGGAGTTCGGAGTAGGGAGTGGTATTGAATGTTTTTGGCCCCTTTATTCGGATCCGTACTTAGAGTGGAGTTGGTAAGCTTTACAAGACGAAAACGAAAACAAAAACAGAACCAGAACCAGAGACAGCGAAAGTACGAGTATCGGTGAGAGATTCGATGCAAGCAAGGCTTAAAAAAAAGAATCCGAAAACCTGAAAACCAAGAACCAAGAACCAAGAACTGAGTGACATCGAATCGAATCGAATCGAATATGGCGTTCCGGTCCGGGGTACTCGTATGTAGAGGACAGAAGATAGTAAATAGGAAAGAGAAGACAGAAAGAGACGGGGAGACAGACGTGCTTATGCTTGACTTCAACTTCGACTTCGACTTTGAATTTCAACAGACAATGAATTTGACTTTGAATAAACGATGAACGATGAACAACGGACAATATACAATGTGATGGTAGTGATAGTGATAGGGCAATAGACGATATCGATAGAACGATAGAATGAAGGAAAGGAAAGGAAAGGAAGGAAAGGAAGGAACGTGATTTGGTCAGAAGGAGGATGATACGATCGATCGATGAAGATAAAACTGAAACTGATGATGAGGAAGATGAGTATGAAGATGATGAAACTGAAGATGAGGAAGATGAAAGAGGGGGGGGGGATGGAATACTACGCGCTTTTCGACTTGACTTGACTTGACTGGATTGAATTGGCGAGGACGGAATCAGAAAACAGAAATCCACAAAAAAAAAACAGAAAACAGAAATAGGGTACAGTGAATGAAAAGAAAGAAAGAAAGAGGAAAAGAGGAAAAGAGGAAAAGAGGAGAGAGGGAAAGGGTGATCCACAGAGAGAGAAACTCAGACTCAGAGCAACGGCGGAAGAGCAAAAGGCAAAAGGGAAAAAAAAGCAAAGAAACGGAAACCAAACGAGAACTGGGACTTGAGCTCGGACGTGAAAATTAGCAGCAGCAACATCAGCACCACCAGCACCACCAACAAGACCGACACCAGCAACAGCAAACAGAGAGACCTTATCAAAAGACTCCTCCCCCTCCCCCCCCCTCCTTTCCTGTTCCCCACACACAAACTAACCCACCAAGCCACAGATCACTGATTACTCGCAACCCTAACCATCCCCGCCCCGCCCCCCGGCCCACCCCCCGCCCCAGCAGGCTTCACCGCAGGCCTCGAAAAATCAATCGAGTCATAGCTCGGCGGGGCGAACTCGTCCCCATCGCCTCCCATCCCGTCGCCGCCCTCACGGAACCCCTCACGGAACCCCTCCAACGCGTCCATCCCCATGTGCATCCCCATCCCCATGTCGACGTCCTCCTCCTCGAGCGGAGGCGGCTGGCCGTAGATGGAGATCGAGGGTCGGAGGTGGTGTGGCGTGGGCGTGGGCGTGTATGCTGAGCTTGACGTGTATGAGGAGGAGGTGGAGGAGGAGGCGATGGATTCGCGCGGTCTCTGTCTCTGTCTGGGGTGAGAGCGAGGGTGCGAGGAGGCGTCGGGTGGCGACGCGGGAACGGCCTGGAGAGACTCGTTCCGCGGTGGAGGACCCTTGTACATCGACATTCGGTGTTGGAGTCTGCTCCCGCCGTTCGTATTCGTATTCGTATTCGTATTTGTGTTGGTGTTATTGGTATACGCGCGCTCGCCCTCCCCACCACCAGCGATCACATCCCCATCCATCTCGCTCCCTCCCATTCCCCCTCCCACACCCGCGCCCGAACTCGCCTCAGCGATCAACCCAAGCGCCGACGCCGACGTCGACATCGACATCGGCACGTTCGACTCGCCGCCATCCGACCAGGGCGACATGAGCGTCGAGTCAGAGTACGTCCGCTGTCTCTGTCCCTGTCCCTGTCCTTGTCCCTGTCCATCCACGTCACCACCTTGCTGCGACGGCGGCACTAACGACTGCGCACCCGGCCCGAACCCAAACCCAGTCTGCATAGGCGAAACAGGGGGCCGCCCAGACGCAGACGGCGACGGAGACGGCGTCCTCCTCCCATACCCCCCACCCCCACCCGACACCGACCCCTCCCCAAACTCCCCCACAGGCGCCAACCTCGCCGACTGACTCTGCGCGAAGCGCTGCATAAGCTCCGGCGGGATGTTCGGTACGGGCGGGATCCCCGCGCCCAGGCCGCCTGTAGGGATGATAGGCAACGGCCGGCGGCGCGAGGAGGAGGCGGTCGTGTTGGTGGAGGCGACGGAGTAGATCGATCCTGGGCCTCCTCGACCGCGGCCGCGGCCCAAGGCGACGGTGGGTTGGTATGGCCTGTCGGGCTCTGAGCGCGCATCTGTGCTTCGGTTCCTTCCGTGCCCCCCGCCGCCTTGTGGGATCGTCTCGCTCTTGGTGGTGGTAATGACAGACGCCCCCACCCCCGGCGGTGTCGCCGTCGTCGTAGCGTCCAGAGCAGAGAACACGGACCTGCCGAACTCGCTCGTAGGCGACGACCCCCCATCCAGAAGCGACGGCGCCGAATACGGGTGCGACGACGCCTGGCCCGAGAACGACGTGAAGAACGAAGGCGGGTGCGAGCCCGTGCCCGTCGACGGCGAGCTCAGATCCAACGACTGTCTATCCCGCATCCTCGGCGTGTCCACCGCATCCTCGGGGCTCACGCTCCTGTTATCCGAGTACACCGACTCTTCCTCCGCCGCCATCGCGATATCCACCATGCTCGCTGACGAGGACGCTGTCGGGCTCCCCGTTCGCGCGGGTACGGGCAGCTCGTCCTTCGCTGCGACGCTCACGACGTGGTGTCGCCACTGCTGGATCAAGTCCGCCGACGCCTTCACTTCTTTCTGCGCAGGCGCCGAGCTGCTGCCCCCACCGCCGTGTCCCCCGCTCCCGCTCGGGTTCCCTGCGTTCAGCCATTCGTACTTGTCCGCTGTGACGAGCATCGCTGAGATGATGAGGTAGTCGAGGAGCATCACAGGCACCCCGCGGTGCTCGCGCTGCGGACGCGTGGGGTCGGGTTCGTAGCACGCATCATAGATCCTGATCCTCGGCGGTGCGGAAAGGATAGCAGGCTCCAGCGTGGCCACCACCGCCTTCTCCTTCCCTCTCGTCACGGTCAGCTAATGAACGGGTCGGTTCGGTCCGAAAAACGGTCGTGGTCGTGAATGAGCGGCCAAAAAAAAAGTGAATTTTTTGAAGCGTGCAAAACAAGCAAGGTAGCGTCAGTTCCTCGCACAGAAACACAAGAAGAAAAAATAGGAAACAAAAGGAGCGCCCAAAGCTAAGACTCCGATGAAACCGCACGTACTGTATACAGATTCGGGGTCCGCTTCCATTTGAATGCATGAGGGAAATGAGGGATGCTGAACTGTTTAGCACTGGAGAGGGGTCGCAGAGTGTAAGTTGATGCACACACGAACAGAAATAACAAGGGGAAAGGGGGGGGAGGGGGCGATATTGAATGAGATGAGGAACGAATGCGGATGAAATGAAATCCATGTTGAGCCCGAAAGGGAGTGAGTTATGCGGGGCCACGCGCGCAGACGGCGGGTACGGCGAAAGAGCCCAAGCGCGCACGCAGCCCAAGCGCAGCACCGCACAAGAGAACGCGAAAGAAAAATAACAACAATAGGGTGAAGGAGCTCTACTCACCTCGAGAACGCACTGCGCTTGATAAAGTCGCTGAGGTTGAATTTACGACCCCCAGCCATATGTATAGAGGTATCATTAAGAATGCCCAGCGTCCTATCGACGGCGGACTCGTAGGTCCAATGGATGGAAGCGACGTGTACGATGCCTCTGTCGTGTTCGTGCCTGCAGATGTTGGTGCGCTGGTTGCGAGTGTCGATGATGTAGAGTTTGTCGCCATTGTCTGTTATGGCCGTGTCGAGAAAGGATGTGTTTTGCAAGAGGAGGGTGATGAGGGGCTCGATGGACGGCATTGGCGATAGATTTGTGACGGATTTTGAGCGCATGGACGAGGCGAGAGTGCCTGTTTCGCCAGCGTCTTTTGTTGGTGCGAGAGAGGAAGGAGGGAAGGAAGAGGAGGGATGGGAGGAAGAGTCTGCGAGGACGTTGCGTAAGGAAGATTTTTGTTTTGAGCGAGAGAAGCCGGAAGTGAAAGCGGATACGGTGCTTGCGATGCTACGACGTCTTGCGACGGAGTCAGTAGGGGAAGCAGAGGGGGAAGCGGATGGGGAGGAAGAGGAAGCAGGGGAAGTGGGTGAAGCCAGCTGATCGGAGTCTTGGGAGGGAGTGGGTGAGAGGAGGGAAGAGACGGGATAAGGCTGAGGCTGAGTGGAAGGGGAGTGTTTGGATTGTTTCCACATGTTAAGAGAGAGAGGGTGGAGGGAAACAAGGGCCGACGACGGACAGAGAGGGATATGATGAGAGGAGAGGAGAGAGAGAGTCAGTACCAGTGAGTAGCAGACAGTTGAGTTGAGTAAGGTAGGGTTAGAATAGCAGAGAGTAGACGGTGGCTTCTAAAAGAACTTCCATATCTCGACAGCCCATATCTCCGTCTCTCCTCCGTCTCCGTCTCTCTTTCTTTGAATCCCTCGCGTTTCATTTCATTTCGTTTCACAGTACTCCATTCTACTCATATCCCAGTACTAATCCTAATAACAGCAACACTCTCATCCACCCACCTCATCCATCCACTAGTACTACCCCCCATCACTCTCCTCTCGGATTTACCATCCATCATGGAACGATCCACGATCCACAGGGACACTCTCGCCTACTTCGGCCCTCTCATCCGTTCCCCTCTTCACCCTTTACCTCTTATTTCGCCCTCTCAACCTCAGCTCAACTCAGCACCCCGTCCGACTCCCCGCACACACTCACAAAACAAAAATAAATAAAACATAAAACATATCCTTCCGTGTTTCCATCCGCCTCGCTCGTCTCGTCTCGTCCCGTCCCCCTCAACCCGAAAAAAAAACATACGAGAGCCCGTTCCTATCACTATCACTACCACTATCATGTTATCCCCAGCACTATATTCATCACCCAACCGGTCGTCATGGCCTTCAAATTTTAAATCTTACGATATCGATGTCTGATTTGCGGTTTGCGATTGACGATTTGCGCGACCCCAGCCCGGCAACTCGCGCTACCCCTTGTTGCTGTTGCTACTGCGTTGCGCACAACACCGACCAGTACTAGTAGTGACCACGTTGTCGTCGTCGTCGTCGTCGTTGCTGTTGTCGTTGACGCGTAAGCTCGGCTCGGCTCGGCTACTCAAGGGGGGGGGGGGGCCAAAGAGTACAAAGCTCACAAATTTAAAGACAGCCTCCGCGTCTTCTCATTGGGACGGCTCACGGCTCCCCCTCTCACGACTACCGCCAGTCACCGGCGTCCATTAATGTTGCCCACCGACCAGCCGACCGGTCGGCCACGTTCACCCCCCGCCCCGGACCCCGCCTCCGTTGGCCGTTGGCCGTCGGGATCAATATTAATATTAAGATTATTTTCGTGTCCCTCCTCGCAAATCCTGGCCCTTCCCCCTCCCAACCACTGATCCTTGCCACTAACACTACAGCCAGTGATCTCACCATCATCATCATCATCATCCGCCCCTTCCCTTCCCTAAAATCCAAATACCGAACCAGCTTTTCTCCGTTGCACGCATACATACATACACATACAATCTACTTCAGTATCACTATCACTATCACTATCACTATCAGTGGCATTCCTATTCGTATTCATATTCATATTCGTATTGGAAATTCCGCGTTTCCTCCGTGCCTGAGACTGAATACTCGTCCTCGTCCCACCGGTCAGCTGTTACAGCAGCCACAGGTACGAGAGAGATACGTACTGTACTAACGAAAGAAAGAAAGAAAGGCTATCAATATTGGGATTTCGGATTGTACTATTAATACTAATGTCGTGAAAGTGCTTGATGCTTGATGCATGGATGCATGGGGTGCACGGCGCACGGCACACCGTAAGCGTAAGATCTAGATAAAGCTCAAGTTTCAAGTTCAACATCTCCTGTCATTTCACCCCTCCTCATCCCCCAAAAAGAATCAAAACACCTTAACGCTGCCATCTCCCAAACTAGTATTATATTCATACACATGTACAGTACACACTGATACACTGATACAGTAACCAAATCATTCCACTACGAAACGAAACGAAACGAAACAACGAATTCACCCGTGTCTATCTTACTATCACAGTCGGGGTTCGGGTTTGGAGTCCGCTCGGAGCCCAGGAATCGCCTGCTGATGTAATCCTAACCCTAAGATATCGATATCGGGTACGTACTACTGAGTGCTGACTCAGCTAGGAAACGGAAAAGGAAAAGCAGCTGGACTGGAAAAGCTCAGTTCGGTTAAGTAAGGTAAGGGAAACAATCACATGACGTAACTCCCACGCATTCCCCTCCCCACCCCAGTGTGAAGAGGGACGCGTTTTCAACTTTGACTTCGACTTCGACTCTTGGTACTTAAGCTCGTACTTCTTCCTGTCTTCCGACGCGACTAGTACTGCCCGGACTCGAAACTTCAAACTTCACAAAAAGAGCAACTTCTCTCACTTTCACATCTCAGGGTTTTTTCTTCTTCGTTGAGGTTGCGTTGGAGAAAACGACGCGCTAGTTCACTAGTACTGCACTTTCATCCGCACCGAACCCAAACCCGAATCCGAACCCGAAAATCCTCTGAAGAAGCGGTAAAACGCACAAACACACACTCTCTCTTTCTCTTCCTCGCGAAGAAAGAAGCGACTCTACCTCTATACGGGATAGTCAAGCAAGTTTAAGAAAGGAAGAAAAAAAAACCGACCTCTGCAAAATGTCTACGGAAGAAATCAAGAGCGTGGACGCGTACGTCTTTTTTTCCCTTTCTTTCTTCCTTCCTTCCTATCCTCCCTCCCCCTCCCTCTTTGGCTTTCATACTCCATATATTTAACATTATAACGCGCACACCGTACTCCCCCTCTCTGTACATGTGCGCGACGCGCTCTTCCTTTCCTCCACACGTTCACGACCCACTTCATATTCGCCCAACATCTCTAACACCAAACCCCAATAACAGTACCAGCACCCCCATCGCCGACGCGCCCGCGCCCGCGTCAGGCATCACCAACGGCGACGCCCCCGCAGTCACCTCGAAGGCCCCTACCGGTCTCTCCTCCTCAGTCCAAGCCCCTGCCCAAACCGGCGCTGGACCTGAGGCGGCGGCAGTAGACAAAGGCAAAGGCAAGCGTACTGCGGAAGACGCGGAGCTTGAGGAGAGGAACGTGAGAGAGCGGGAGGCTGCGAGGGTGAAGACGGGGGCGGCGGGGGAGGAAGACGATGATGAGGACGAGGAGGATGAAGATGATGAGGAGGATGGGGATGAGGATGGAGAGGACGACGAGGATGAGGATGATGTGAGTTTTTTTTTTTCAATATTAATTTCTCCCCGCCCACCGCCTCCCCCCCCTCGTTTTCGTCTGTCTTTTTGTTTCCTCTTCTTTCCTCTTTTTTTCGTCCCCGTCCCCGTTCCCTAATGCTCGACGGTGTCACCCGCGTCTACCAATCTCCGAAACGCTACCTTTCGTTTTTGGGGGGTAGACTAGGCTCTGCGCGATCCTATCTTCTATCTACTTTCTAAAGGAAAGAAAAGCAAGAAAAAGGGCGACACTCAACACGTCAACTCATCACCTCTTTCCCCCATCCATCCTTACACTCCCCTCTTCTTCCACCCAACTAACCACACACGCACACGCTCACAACCACAATCACGCAAATCACAAAACAGATCGACGAATCCTTCCAAGAAATCGACCCCTCCGCGATCCGCTCCCGCCGCACGCGCGGCATAAAAGTCGACTACACGAGCGCCGAGGCGCTCCAGAAGGCGGGGCTTAAGGAGGGTGAGGGCGAGGATGATGAGTGAAGAGGAGTGAGAGAGGTGGGAGGGGGAGGGGGAGAGAGAGAGAGAGGAGCTTTGGTCGTCGGGGTGGAGTTGGGTGAGTCCTTTCTTTCTTTCTTTTCTTTTTCAAAGCCCCCTCATCCCCTATATTCAAAGACTTCTAACTCTCCTCCCTGTCTCTTCCAGTTTTCGAACGGCTTGTGGGTACTGCTGTTCCCTCCCCTCCCCCCTTCTTTCTTTCCTTTCTCGCTGGGTATGGGTACGGTCGGCGAGAGCAAAAAAAAAGAGTAGAGAAGAGTAGAGAAGGGAAGAGAAGAGAAAAGTACATGTTGTCATGTCATGTTATGCTATGTGTCCCCCGATCTTGGTCTTGGTCCTGGTCCTGGTCCCGAATGTAGTCTTCGTAGTATAAAAAACGTATTAGACGTGTCGTTCTTGTTCGTGTTTCGTGTTTATCCCTATCGTCGCTCGTTGCTTTAGCACTAAAATATGACTTGTCACAAAAAAACAAGAGAAAACCGAAGGTTGGATCGGAGTCTGAGAAACCTGAGTTTGTCTGAATTTGATTCCTCCCGCTTAAAAGTTAAAATTGTTCAGGATGTTCTTCCAGCCCAGTACCAGCTCCAGTACTAGTGTTGTGTTTCAGTCCACTCACACCATCCCACACCATACGTCCTCTCAAACCTCAAATCAAATTACTAAACTACCAATCATCCACCAAAAGCGAGGTTATCTCCCTCTACAAGCTAATCCCAACGTATCGAGAAAGACAGAAGAAAAAACACATCGAGCGCTCACCGGAACAAGCCCCCCCTTACCGATTCTCATCAACCCGTGAGGGGAGAGAAGTCGAGCAGAGGGAACATTCTGGGAGCAGCATCGAGTGTTCACCCCCTCTAAAACGATGGAAAGGAAAAACTGGTAGAAACAGAGACCCGGTCGTGGATAAGAGACAGGGAAGAGATTAATAAGAGGTCAAGAAGAAAGAAAGAAAATGGGAGAAGAGGGGAAGATGTGAACGAGACGGAAAGAAAACCGATTGTCCAAGTATGGAAGAGAAACGATTATAACAAGACAGACGATAAGGAAGAAACGAATATATATGTTGTACATAAACGGTCTAAACCTCTTCCGTGAAACAATCCAATCCTGATGCGCAGCCCACAGGGCGAATGAGTTTTTGAAAAAACGGGGGAAAGGGAAGGACGATAAATCGCATGTCCCTCTCGCACGTTCAGAATACACCCACACCAGACGTCGGTGAGGCAAGTTCCCGCTCAAAATCCCAGTCACCATTACCGAGTTCGAGTCCAAGTCCCGGTCGTGCGTTATCCACATCAGTTTGGATCATCGGAAAAAGGTTCAGAATCCCCTGAATGTCCATCCCGCTACCACTCTCCCACCCAGGCAGGCCCTCCTCCGTCGCTTCCATCATCATCGCCGGCGCCGACAAGGGGGTGAGCGCCGAGTCGAGGAAAGGACGGTCTTGAGCGGAAGTGTTGAACGGCAATTCCGCCTCCGTGGGAAGGGGCGAGCCTGAGAAGATTTCGCGAATCCAAGCGTCCATAGCGACGTCGTTGTCGATGTTGTCGCTGGCCTGTACCGGTAAGATCGCCTCAAAGTCGCCGACAGTGGGAGTCGACGCAAAGTCGGGCTCAGGCACGGAGGACGCTGGGGAAGGCAGAGCATTTTGGAGAGCCGTATTGACGAGTCTACCCGCTGCTGGGGCGTCACAGTGGGGATGGTTGTGACGGTCGCCACCCGTGCTAGGTGGCGAGTAGACTCGGGCTCGTCTGCCTGGACAATGCTCGCGGTGGAGATGGTAGGTGATGGGGTTAAGGGGAAGACTGGGGACGAAGGCACAAGAACAGGGAAAGTAGTAGTGGTCGAAGATGAGCTTGGTGGTGGCGGAGTGGATGAGGGGGATGTCGAATCCGATGGGGGAGTCAAGGAGGGATTTGGGATACCTTGGGCTCCTAGAACCTTCAAGACGGCTTCCCAGCCTTTCTCGAGCGTTCTGATACGTTCCTTGAGTTCCGCATTCTCCTTCTCACGAGCTTTCTCGCGCTCCTGATCCTCGCTGCGCCTGACATCTGCGCTGCGGAACTCTGAAAGAGTCATTCCAGCACGAAGCCGCCTGTTCTCTTCCTCGAGCTCAGCTACGCGACGCTCCAGAGCGCCAAACTGAGCTTTCCTCTTGTCGCGGGAATTCTGGGCAGCAATACGGTCTGGTGGCACAAATTTATAAGCCCGGTATCTTTGATTCAATCAGATTAGGATACATACTGCGGTGCGCTCTGGCCTCCTTTCTCTCCTCTGGAGACATGTCTGTCCTCTGTCGCTTTCTGGAAGGACCAGCTGCGTCTGACGAGGGAGAGGGTGAAGATTGGTCGTTGTAGAAAGAGTCATCCTGCAAGAGCGAGGGATCAATGACGGTCATGATGGACGAGTCGTGAATGTCTTTAGGAGGTATAGAGAAACCGTTCGTTAAATGTGGTGAGGGGAAGACGCAAAGGAATGTGAGGGCTTAAAGTATAAGTGAGGAGGACGGTGGAAGAGAAAGGGTGACGTGTCAGTTTCGCACTCGCTCGCTTTAATCGTCGCCTCTTATGGGGCTGTGCAAGTATTTCGCACGGTGTCTCTTTGACTGGCACTGGCAATTGCTGGCATTCCGGTACCGCATTTACCGTGCATTTCTCCGACTTTAACTTCATCGGATCTCCTATTCATCATATTTTAGTCACGACTTCCTTGTTACTACCGGAGCGCTAACACGCTGGAACGAGGTTGACATGGCATTGAGCATGATAGGATCATACATAACACTATGGCTACATGTAATACGAAAAAAAAGTATTTACGATAAAAATAAACTGACGGTCACAGACCAAAGGGAAAACTCCGAGAAAGGGGAGTTAGATCCAACGAGAGCTATAATCTCGTTTGGTAAAGCCTATAATCTTGAAGGGTAACGATAGGTCCATTTTCCTGCTTACGTCCGAGGTTTCGAAATCAGATGCGAAGTTGAAAGTAGATGGCGACAGTGAATCAAGAGTGCAAATCGCATCAGAGAAGGACTGCTCGGGGAACCAACTTCGTACAAGGTCGGTGCCAAAGGGGAACATAGCGACGTTATGCTGAAAGGTACATTTGACCAGTCTGCTACGGGTTGAAGTAAATATTTGAATACAAGAGCAACTGAAATGCCAATTTACCTCTGAACAGCCACTTACATATGTTGAAGGATCTAACATTTGTTGGAAGGCAAAGCTGGCTTTGGACTTGACGGACTTCCGAATCGTATTCATCCCTAGCACTGGACGCTGAAGCGTGCCCTCCTGTTTCACGAGTTTCTTGCCTTCCCCACTCGTTCGCAGCTAAATGTTCTAGTCACATCATCAAAATTGATACCAACTTTGGCAACGTAGCACGAGACTTCGCTCTGGTGACCCAGGGAGACAGGTAGTAAACCATTAGAGATGACAAAGGAACGAAAGAGGATGAAAGCTTTTGGGGCACAGTGCCGCTTCGATGATTTTCTCGGGACCATCGAATCTAGAAACATACGGTTTTAGCGTATAAGTTTGAGATATAAGGAAGTGAATTGCGCACCGTGTCGCAAACAGGCCTTGAAAGAAAGGACAGAAGACATAATGACCTGATAGACTTGCATGAGCCCTTGTGGAAGAAATGCGATGGTCTCGCCCGCTTATTCTCTTCGTTATATACTCGCACGAAAATATGCCAAGCTCAGAAAATTAAGGGAGGTCGAAAAGAGTTCCTCATTGCGATAAGATTGAGTCGTGTCACGACGGTTTTGAGAGTTCCGGAGAGGATGGTACTATAATCACATCGTGGATGCTAAGAGCCGGCGTGAGTATTCACATCCCTATCATATCGTCTCGACTGTTGACTTTCCAAATTGCCGAGTAGGTCGCAAACAACGGAACCGTCGAAGCACGATGTAGAGAAGGGTCTTGGACGGCTTCGGATGACGGCGGCTGCGATATGAGTGGCTGTGCTAAAATAAACAATTTTGTAACGATCGACACTCTCTTGCTCGCTCGCGTGAGGCGCCTGGACGACGAGCGCTCCTCAAAATCTTCAAAGTCTGCCTCTTGCCTCCTCTTTCCTTCATCACTTTGGTTCACTTTCGACTCTGTCCAACAATGAGTGTAACAGTAGGCGAAGGGGAGTCAATGACTTCAAAAGACTAGTTCGTTGTGCTCCGTCACTTGGAATATTTTCAATTATCTCATATATTCAATCTTGCAGTTATGCCGATTCGTATGCACATTTTGGTGCGCTTGATTCCTTGTCAGACCAACACGAAAGTACTAACATTTTTCTCATAGGCATTCACGAAGAGATGATAAAAGATTCAGTGCGAACGGGATCCTACCGTGCTGCTATCATGAACAACCCGCATCTATTCGAGGGCAAGACTGTGCTTGATGTAGGCTGCGGAACTGGAATCCTCAGCATGTTTGCTGCGAGGGCTGGTGCGGCGCACGTTGTCGGCGTGCGTACACCCATAGTCATACTCTGCGAAATGTAAACCTCACCGTATCCATCGCTTCTAGATTGACATGTCAAATATCATCGACCAAGCGCAAAAGATCATCGAGGCCAATGGCTTCAAAGATACGATCACTCTTGTTAAGGGGAAGTTGGAGGAGGTTGAGCTTCCAATCAAGGAGTTTGACATCATCATCAGCGAATGGATGGGCTACTTCCTTCTTTACGAATCAATGTTGGACACCGTACTGCTCGCACGCGACAAATACCTCAAGAAAGATGGTCTCATCTTTCCCGATAATGCTACCATGTACTTTGCTGCCATAGAAGACCAAGAATACAAGGAGGAGAAAATCAACTGTGAGTGCTATTCACCATACTTTCCAGGAAATTTGTCTTATCGAGACACCTTCAATAGTTTGGGATAATGTCTATGGATTCGACTACTCTTGCATAAAAGACATCGCACTGCGCGAACCCCTTGTAGACTCTGTAGACCTAAAATCTGTTGTCACCGACCCGTGCCAACTAAAAGTGCGCTGTCCTTGATTTCAGCAGATAATTCAAGCTGCTGACACCAATTGGATCTAGCACATAGACATACGCACAGCGAAGAAGGAAGACCTTACGTTTACTGTCCCTTTTTCTCTGAGGGCAACCCGGAATGATTGTGAGTCAGATCTAATGTCGCTATGTATGCAATCGAAAACTAAGGCAAAATCAGACGTTCATGCTTTCTTATCATGGTTCGATATATCCTTCGACTGTACCCATAAAAAGGTTCAGTTCTCGACTGGCCCGCATGCCAAATACACTCACTGGAAGTAAGTGCCATTCTATCTCCGATGCGTCGTCGTATTTCTAAGGCTTTCCCCCCTTATAGACAAACTGTATTTTACACTCCAACAACCATCACGATTTCAGAAGGAGAGCAAATTACCGGTTCTCTGACTTGCGCCCCCAATGCCCGTAACAATCGCGATCTCGATATTTCGATATCCTGGATGGCACCGAATGGAGCCAGCGAAACAACTAGTTATAAAATGTTCGTATTTTCTTTCGCGTGGTCTTACGTCCTAGAATGTGCTGCATTGTTCAAATCCACTGACCGTTGGTCAGGTCTTAACGCGCTATTCTTACATCTATTGCTTTCCCTTTTCTTGCTCACGCATTCGCTCTTGAATGACACACATTGCCTCCGCCATAACTTGCCGCTCTGTCAACACCATTATGAAATACACAGGTATTGATTATTCTGTGTAAGCTATCGTACCATCGCGAAAGAATGGTCGACATAGAGGGAAACTCTCAGCCTCACATTTTGATGTGATATTTTGTATTGTTAGGAATTTACGACGGTTGGAACGCATCCATTCGATGTGCCATTTGCTTTCCGTCATGTGGTGACTGATGCAGCGACTCGTCCTCCATCAAGTCATGATCAAAGCAAGAAGCTATGACGTCCGTCCTGCGTCGTACCCCGGCTTCATCATTTTTGGACGGGGTAAACGTACCGATCCTTAGGCTTAGATGCGGACAGAATCTTCTCTAGAGGCAACGAGTCGCAAAGGGACACATGCTTATGTGCTCATATAACGACTATCTGCAACATCGTCTTCTGGGGAATACCGAGTATCGACCTCGTCGACTAAACAACACATCTACCGAGGCCATTATCTTGTCTTTTACCCTACTCCGTCCCTCTAACGTTCATTCGACTCCACGATCCTGTTTCTGTCTTGTGGCGTTTCTACTACCAATGACCAAGATACGCCGCTTTTGAAAGTTCTAATTCACCCGGGTAAGTGTTCCCTATATTCGGATCACTTCAGCAGAGCATTCACGATCCGCGTCGAGCGAGTCGAGCTAGTCGACCTCATTGGTCAATGGAAATATCTTCTTGCGTTTCCACCACGCATAAGGAAGGCTCCCAAGATCGAAAGCTTGTAAATGATGATCTCGTGGGATGCTGATTGGGGTCCAGATCCGTTCCTACCTGGAGAAATGATAGGTGAGATTTCAAATTTACCGTCATCGATCCTGAGCTAAATACATTTAAACGTCGAATTCAACGGAAATTATCTTCGGGGCCTGTCGACGGAAAATCTATCCCAGAGACGTACGAGCGACGGGCAATACCGATGAGAACCCGCATCGTGGGGCAATATAATCGACGTCATCAAGTGTAAGGAGAGCAATTTCTTATGATCCAGTACGTTGTCGTCGATAATCCGGCTATGTGATCTAGGCCTGGAATGTCTCGGTATGTCTGTCGCGAATGGCTATTCCCAGCCACAGGGTAACAAGCGGACGTCCCTATGTTGTTGGGCCCTAACATAATTGACATCTGTTGCTTTCAGTAGTACATGATTGAACCCCTATAACGACGTGTCAGCGTACCTGGATGCTTCTTCGATCTCAACTTGAGTCTCGGGAAGTAATCGAGCAACTTTCCGTCGTAAATCCGAGATTCGATGCAAGTGCTGGTAATATTTTGTAGGTTATGATATTGCAATAAAGGTGCGTGTCACATTGTTACAAAAAATAGTATGCCTGGGTGGCTTGGTAAATACATTTCATTTTATTGTTACTTGCGTTTGACTGGCTTACTCGGACTTATGCGAAGGTGGTTGCTGGCCAAGAATGGCCAACGGCTGAATGAACTTTCTGGTGAATAAATGCGCATGGTACATACTAATCGAAAGCACAGTCCCAAATCGACACCAACATTCCTAGCTAGACCCCGAAGGCCGGGGCAGCAGAGCGACACAAAAGCAACGGTACTCCCCTGATCTAGCTTAGATCCTTTTCATACAGAAGGCGCCTCAACCCTCATCTTTGCATTTCTCGCATATTCAATCAAACTTCCAAACAAAAGACTGATATTTTGATTCATTCAAGTTTCTTTCCTGGATGATGATCTACTTGATGGGCATCGAGCTTCAACGCTGGCACTGCGAGTGTGAGAGTGCGCGACGAAGTTTCTCCCGGCAAGAAGAATGACCCGTCGCCACCACTCACCACTATTGTCGGGGCTAGCCAATCATCAGGTTCTCGTTGGCAATCCAGTCTGCTATTCCTGTCACGACTTAATTTAGTTTTAGTTGATGTTGACTATCCGAGTCTGGGAAGCACGCAGCATACAATGAAGCGCCGAGTACTATCGCTAAGATTTTAATTAATATATTGTTAAATATCAATAATCATGGGTATTGCTTCGGCCCGGCCGATGTGAAAGACAACCTTCAATTGGGTTTACGCATCCGTAGGCGGACTTTGCGGCCCCTCAGCCACGAACGTAGATCGATCGTACCTTGCAAGCCCTACGTACACGGCCCATCTAACTTTCTAAGGGCGACCTGCGCTGGCGTCGGATGACGGTGGCTCCGAGCACAAAAATTATGATGCGCCCCGCATGCATTCAGTAGACCTTCCGCTCCAGGACAGGATGGGGTGTGGTGAGAAAGCGGAAGAAAGGGATATGTGAGACACTGCAAGGGCTGGCCGACTGGTGGCCAGGCCTAGCCAGCCAGCCTGAGTTCTCGACGCAGGTGCGGGTTTCTGTTTCTGTTTCGTCTCGGTTCAGCCTGGAGAAGTCGCTTGGATCATCCAAGTATCATCCATGGCCGGAATAGAAGGATCTTCGGTGCATGGAACGAGTAATATTAAAATCGAAAGGCAAACATAAGGTCGTCGGTCGGATGAAAGTAATAAAAAGGACGGCCCGCCTTAGGTATCCACTGAGCCCAAGTCTCAGCTTTCTTGCGCGGAATCCGAATCACTAGCTCGACTTGGGGGCGAATCAATCGTTCACGGGCAAATCCCACCGAGGTCATCCCACCGCGGCATCAGGTACAAGTTCAGCTACAAGTCCCCGCTGATGGCTAAGTTGTACTGGCACGTCTGCAAAAAAGACCATTGAGTCTTACCAGTGCTAATCTTACCATGGCGAGCCAGAACAACCCGACGCACGAGCCACTCTTTCCAGGTCCTCTCTTCCACTGTGATGGACCTCCCCAGACACTGGCATAATGCTTCTCTTCCCGAAAACGGATGAAATTGCGCGGGAGAATCTCCACTCAAGTTCCCTTAGCCAAGGCACGGACACCTCCCCGCCTCTAAGTTTGGAATGATCAGCAGGTCAATGCTCTCTTTGCCTTTCTTGACTGACTGACTTAAGTAAACGATACCGCTGGGTGAGAACTTCTTGGGAGGGAAAAGGTGGATATCCCGGTGGACAAACAAGCGAGGAGGCGCCGAGTTTTTTCGCCGAACGTCTTCATGCAATTGGTTGAAGGATCCGTTGACCTCGAAAGTCGAAATATTCACGGGATAAGTCTTTTTAGTAGTTCAATCATTCTGGGGTGTTCATTGGATTTTGGATTGATCGATCTTCAGGTTAGGGTTTCTTGTGTTAGATGTACACTGTTAGGCGCGACCTCTTACCTTACCTCTCGCTCTCGCGGTCCATCATCAAATTAATCAGCACTTACTCACTCCTACCCGTGCCATCTTTGGCTCTTAGCAATCACCACGTACTGAACGCGCAACTCATTGTTACTTGCTAGCCCAATCATTTATCCTCCCAGACTTCGTAAATATAACTCGAGTAATGATCCTATCAGTCATCCGAACTAACGAACACGTAAGAAAGACTATGAAGTGCGTCAGAATGCGAAGAGATAGGTAAGCGCAACAAATGGCGAAGGTTTGGCATGTTCGGCGCCGTCGCGGCGGAACGAAACTAAATGGGACTTCGTTTTCCATACTAGTATTTTCTATACTTCCTTTTTGTGTTTGATAACGACCGGCGCGGGCCGAAGAGTGGACGTAGACTCGGCGTTTGCGTCTGTATGGGTTAGAGTTGAAAGTTGGGTTGGACTCGAACCCTAGGTCACTTCGGACTCGTCTTCCGTGTCCACCCGTCGTCGGGACAGGTGACCCTTTGAACTTTGATGCCGCACTTGTGTAGACATTTCCAAACAGTATCTTCAATTCCGGCGAACGTTCACTCACTGCTCCCAACAGTCATGTACGTACAGATAGAGCTTCAGGTGAGGCCACTTTTACGAATAGCACTGAGCTTTTGCCGCGTTCGTCGGAACCGGAGCAGGTAAGAACTAAGAATAAAGAAGGATTTATCATAATTTCTTATGAACGTTACAGACGTAACGTATTAAACATCCATGAGATGCATCTTTTCTTATTTATCCTGAAACCGAGCCCAAAGTGATTATGAAAGTGATCCATGAACGAGTTCCAATATAGAAGAGCCGAAGAAGTATCTAAGCAGTGCGCAGTCGCCCGCCGAGCTCATTTGCGACTCAGCATATTGAAGGCATACATATTCTCAACACATAAACAACAGCCTTCTCAGCCCTGCGCAGTCCAACGCAGCTGAGCTGCGTCGGCAAGGATGGCTCAAGGCCATCCTAGTAGACCAGACGGTTCAATATGCATAAATAATCCAGCGCCGGTATTCCAATCGGCCACCTACATTTCACCCACGGGCCCAACGGACAAAATGACCGTAAGACAAGAACAGCATACGCACGCATGCTCGTTTTCGCCGAACCGTGCCTGTGTTCCGAGTGTCCTTTTTGATGCTGATGTTCAAGTGTGACTGGAGTAACGGGATATCAAGTGGTTCGTTCATGTTGGTTAATTACACAGCTTTCCGGGTATTGATTGGAAGGAGGCGCTGCGAAGCCGAGAGGCGCTCGTTTGTGCTCCGTCCCCAAAGCCAAATCTTGATTAGCCGGCTATCTTCGTCCGAGACAATATTCCTCAGAAGGGAAGAACATGGGAAGGCGCTCGGTGATGAGGGAAAGATTAGTCGTCGAGGAAGTGAAGTTGTTGCATGGAACTATCCCTTCTTTCAATGAATACCGTAACGATTATTTATCGTAAAGCGACCTCTTTGAAAAACGCTGAGCTGCGAAGGGTGCAAATGATTTTACTAAACAAAGCTGGATGGCTGAGTTGCTCGTAACCACATGCTCTCCTAGTATGTGGCTGGTATGCGCGTATGATGCATGTTTCAGCGGAGAATTCACACCCACACGCTTCCTTGGATCTATCTGCTAAGGACCTCTGCAAACAAATACATTAGCGTCTGTTTGTCTGGAATGCAAATGAAAGGATTAAACGCTCAAAACCATTCCCGTATCCTTAGCTCGGAGTGAGTCCAAATGAGAGTATTGCGAACACAAAGTTGTTTGGATACTGGCGCGGGCCCGTCTCGGCTATCTTCGTTGATAGCACCTGGTCGCGGTCGCACAGCTCTTGGTGAACACCAACAATTGACTCGGCGATGATGATGATGACTATTGCTATGGACAGCAATCGTTCTCAAATAAACATTTGGCTGTTTCTCCTGTGCCCGTTTGATAATACCGGACGGGATGGCGATCTGTCGCAGTATTCGCCACGACGGAATCGTTTCCGAGAAATTCACCTCCGGCATGTTGAATCCGACACTTTCCGTCTCTTTTTTTCTTCAAAATAATGGTTCTACCGTATATCTGACCTGACCTGCATAGTTGCAGAAGAGGGTGTGGCGGACGTACCTTTCTCCTCCTTCCTTTGCAATGCTGACTGACGCGGTTGGATTTCGCACGAGTGATTTCGCCATCGGCGTTGAATCATCCATTAGAAAAGCGCTGCCGCGAGCATATTTGTTGCGGACTTGCGCAAATAGAATCCATTATTCCTACAGAGGAGTAAAACGGGCCCGACGACTTCGGTGCGTGTAACGCGCGCCTGTCGGAGGAGGCGGTTGCTTGAAATGACGTTACCAGGATTGTGGGTAGGAGGGTATCTCATGGCACGGCATGGTACCGGAGAACACCCAGAGAGCTGGGGCTCCTTCCTAGGCCTGGGCAAACGGAACACGAAATTAGAAGTAAGCTAGGGAGCTCATTTATGTGGCGGCTTACGAAAAGAGAAGAAATGGAGCTGAAGCTTGGGGCCCACACCGGTTTTAATAATGGACTAGGCCAAGGAATGTAAAGTTCCCATTCCTGTCAATTAGAGGAAAAGCTTAATGCAGAATGAGACTAAACATCGAAAACATGTTATCGGAAGTCGATCAAGCTGCTACTGGGTTGCAGGAGAGAGCACATGTGCGTGCATGAACGGACGAGAAGCTGTCGAATTCATACGTCGGCGGTAAGGGAATGTGATACATGGACACGAGTGAGCTGGCAAGGGCGCAAAGGATGTCGATGAACATGCGCCACTTGAACTTTCACCCTTGTTTCAGAAAGAGTGTATGTATGAGACAGAGTGCATTCGCTAATCCTGGCGAGGTCGCTGGACGCAAAGTAGGAAGCATCCGTCAAGAATATCGAAAGAAAGAAAAAGAACCAGAGACATGGGAGGAGGCAGAGCAAAGGAGCCGGAAGCCGAAGATCTGGAGAGGCCGGGAAGGCCGGCTGGCGGGTGTGGCCGTAACACCTTCCATATAAAGACATACAAGCACCTTCCAGATATGTCAATATTACCTGTAACGGAAGGGCGTGTGGAAAGAAAGTGTGGGCCCTGAATTCGTTTCGTCTCGACTCGTGGTTCCTCCTGCCGCCTTCATTCTTTCCATCCCCTTCCGCACTCTGCTCTCTCTCCCTCTCTCATTCCTTCCATCACCTCCTCCTCGTCGTCCTCGACCTTCTCTTCGCTCGCCTGTCTTCGCTATCTGCGCCGACCATGAGCATCCTCGCCACTACCTCTCGCCCTCGCGACAGGGACATCCACACAAAGAAACGGTATGCCTTGCTCTCTGTCCATACTATTTCTCCTGCCCTACCGGCTTACTCACTACCCTTGTCTCCATCTCATCCAGCAAACTGGATCGTGAACTCATTCTACGTAGTCTTGAGGTGTGTCGTCTTGACATCGTGCGCTCTCTCACTCGACTCACCCCGCGGCCAACCGCGCTATTCCTCACCTCAGATCATCGGAAGCATCCAGGCCCCTCTAGCTCCCGAGCTTCCCCCGCTTTCTTCTTCCTCTCGTAGCTCACAATCGTCGTCACAGGCGCAAGTTGCGAGCTCCTCGAAGCGGAAACTCGACTCAAACATAGAAAAGTCGGATGGCAGCGCAAAGCGCGCCAAGACAGAGACCTCCCAACCATCCGCCTCCTGTATCGTTCCTTCATCCGCTCCCGCGCCGATCGAGTCTCCAAAGGTTCCTACGCCAGGTTGCTCGTCAGAAACTGTTGGTAATGGGAAGCGGCCTGATACTGGAGAGGCGGCCAGCGATGCGTCCACCATTGGGGCAAACCGGTCCCGCTCTCCCACGGTATACGAACCTGTCCGACGGCCCCGGCGGGGTATGGCATCTGTCGATTTCTCAGAGCTACATAACTTTTATTTTGCGCGGGCTCGCGCTTTCAAGTTCTCTGGCGACGCTCGATTTGCGGCTAGTTACCCACCGAGTAACAGGCAACATGCACCTCTCAAAGTACCCCCTCCAAAAGGCAGCCAGTACCATACCCATAGCGCTCTCATGGCGGCTCTTGAATCCCTCGAGGGCCTACTGTGTTTCATTTACGCTACCTGGTGCCAAGAATGTCACCATGCCGTGGGGCCAGCCACCTGGCTGTCCTTCAATTCTTACATATATTGGGTAAATTCGAAATGGGATATGTTCATCGGACCCCGCAATAATGTCCGCGAAAAATCGTTTTTCGGTCTAATGCAAGTTCTCGTTCTCATGAAATACGATTCCAACTGATTAGTTTGTCCTATGCAGTTCCATGTTGGAGGCGTTCGTGCGCCAGCATGTTATCGTCAAGTACATGCTTCATGGAGCACTTGATGAGAAAACCGCGCAGTACAAAATCGAGATCGACAAACTTAAGCAAAGAGCCATTGAGGTGGCAAAATCCAAGTCTTTACCTCCAGAAAAGTCTCTTCCTTCTCCCGAGACCGATGCAGCGAGCGCAAGTTCGACACCGGCTAAACAGAACAATGTCGCTTCTGGCAGCAAGGTCGAAGGGAGATCCGAAGAATTGAAGCGTTCGAATCGCCCTATACCTCCGGATGCAGAGGTGCTCAATGAACCCATTCCCGTCGCTATTTCTTATCTCGATTCCGTGAGGAACTTGATTGGCGAGCAACGAAAGGCATATACCGAGATGCGGAAGTCTCAAAAGACCCTGTCCCTCGCGATCATGCGAGAGCACTTCCCGCACACATACGGAAGGATGGTGAATTCAACACTCTCAGCCGAGGAGGAATATGAACCAGACATGGAGGATACCGAGGGAGAGCTACTATGGCCGTCGCAATGTGTCACCGGAGAGGGCGTTGCTTGGGTTGCTTTGATGGGCTGCGCTATGATCAGGGAGTTTGGAAAGGATATAGGCTACGAAGCGATCAATGGCACCGTTCCTAAACCAACAAGTTGACTCCCTGTTGATGACTCCTTACTTCGATCTGGCTAATGCAAGACCCGTTAACTTATTCCTCGCGCTGCCCGCCTGGTTTAGAATGACCGTGCTACCCTCTAGAGAACCGACACCGGTCTCTACGCACTCATTTGAGCGATACGGACGAGCCTTCGACTGCGTGAGGGGTTTTGGCGATACCTTCGACACCCGCCTGCTGCTCCTCCTTCACCCACGTTCATTTATCCGCCAGCAGTGGATCAGTCCAGGATAACATGCACACGGCCCACAATTCTGTAATGGGGCTGCGGCATCTGGGGCCGTCTCCACGCATTGCATATTTGCCCCACGCTGCTCATGAAGCACACGTGCGGCCTACCGCGGATATGCTTCATCAGACAGATCGTCTGAACGCCGTACTACTTCCGCTGGACGGTCCGTTATGCTCTAGATTTTTCACACTCGGGGTTTTCGAAGACCACACGGCAGCTCGGACTATTGGAGAAACTTGTGCGCCGTCTAAATACTTCTCCATTACCTACAGCCAGATTTTCGTGGGAGGATGTTCGCTCAGGAATTGCGTTGTGATTCATGCTGACTCCGAAGCTCTTCGCAACCCAAATGAGCCCAAACGATACATTCCTTTCCTCATCGACAATGGCAGTAGGTCATATGGCCCATCGCCTTGCATTTACGTTTACGTTTGGATACATTGGGTTTTCATTTTCGGTTTCACCTTGAATGTTCCGCGCACTACGACGGAAACGAGATAACAACTTCGATCTTCCCTTTCGCCTGAATTTCTGCCTTACGTTCAATCGTTGTTCGCTTCCTTTGTTTCAACTTCAACAATTCGAAGCCAGTCGACCTTCTTACTTAACCTTTTGTTTCAGTCATTTTGCTGTCGAAAATGCTTTGCTTTCTGTCCGTTCCCTTCACCCGCGTACCCGCCACGACATATATTACAAGTTCTTCACATCCCCGCCTCATCCATTATTTAATTGCAAGCATCTGGCACGCCCCAGCAACTGATTTCATATCCCATTTCCATCATTACAATTTCATTACAACTCATTGCATAGCGCGGATTTCACCCTGGGTATTCGGCATCTTTACCACCCCCACCAATTCTTACCTTTCCGTCCTCGGACACAATCCGATCCCCCGGTGATTTTATCTCTGGCTTTTTATTTCATTTCATTTTTATTCTTCTTGGTTCGGATCAGCATGGTTTGAAGGAGTGCTCCTGACTTCTTGTCGCCCTTCGCCCCTTTCCCTTTCTTTTGTGGCAGAGAAAGGTGTCTTTGATGGAACGACGTGCTTGGCGACCGATGCTAGGACACTGGGCCTTCGCGGCGATCACCGTACTCCGGACGTGACATGTTTGCCCTGCGGTGGCTTCACTGTGAACGGGTGCGAAACAGCGGCCTGTCATTGAAGGCGCTATGGCTTCATCAGGTCAGTCCTTGCGGCTCGATCCAGTGGCGAAGAACGAGGTGGTAGTGGCGTCCTCGATGGCAACGCATCACAGGCGTCGCTGGGCATTCTGCACTGCCTTCATTTACTTATGAACCCAGTGAATTAGGCCGACCGACCTGACCAAAAGCCAGCATCAATCACGCTTACGCCGACACTTATCACCCCACCTGGTCTTATTCCAACGACATAATTCACATCCCTCCCTGTATCTCACTCATATCATCCCTTCCTATCCTCCTTGTGTACCACCAAAAACAGTAGCTCATCCCATTCCGGTCCTCATCCCCAACTCAATCCGGCTTTCCCCATCTCGCCGTATTATACACATCTTTGCTTACATCTCATCCCTCCTCGGAAGTCGGAAATCTGTCCATATCTCATTACATCCTCCCACTGGTTCTCCAATACTGTTTTTCTGCTCTAGTTTCTTGTGTTGCATCTCCTGTCTTCTCCCATCATCATCTTGTACAGGTTCTTTTAGTTGATTATTGAAAGAAAGAAAAGGGACAAGGGAATTCATTTCTTTCGCGATTTCGGAATTTCTATGGGTTTTTAGCAGCATGACTATCATCAACGAAAGTAATTAATGTCAATATTGGCGTGACGTTTAACGAAAGCTCTTTGCGGGTTTCAGAGCGGCCCTTCATATTCTACTTATTTCTAGCACTGGCGTTCGCGCCAATCGTGCTGTCTGTGTCGCCGTCACCAGCGACCTGTTACCGCCATAACCGACGCCATGTATTGCTAACGATCGTTGCTTTAATTTGGGGTTTCCAGCTGGTCTGTGACTTGGTTATGTGCAGTGTTTGTTACTGAGCCTGAGCGCGGGACTTTCCTCTGCTCACTAGTGGGTGGAGTGTCTGCTTTTGATTACGTCGCCGAATTTGGCAATGACGTCAGTTGATCCAGCTAAATTAAACACATGCGTTCATTGCACGTTAACATTCACTAAACTTCCTTCTCGCCACTATTCTGTTAGCACTCGTATTCAGAGACATCGGGCTCGTCTTGTTCTACTTTAGAGCTTGTACTAAAGGGATCATCGTAACATTCCAAGAAATATCGAAGCACGAGGGGAAAAACACTGAGGGAAAATAGGGGGAAATGCAAAACCCTAAAGAAGAACTCATTCCTGTCGTGAAGAAGCTGATGCTTTCGAGCACCGTGGCGGCACAGCAGGCGACGGTAAGGCAGTACTTCCACCCTGAGGCAGGGTTCGTCCATCCTCTGTGTCATGTTGAGCCCGGTCCAGGGAGTAGGGAGACGCTTGCGGGGATATACGAGTGAGTAGTTCAAGGAAGCATTTACGTTAGCTTGCTGACAGGCTTTTTAAGGTGGTATCGGGACATGAGCCCAAATATAACAGCAGATGTCAAATCTTTCAGTCAGAATGAGCTTATGCATACATTACTAGGTGTGCATATGGTGTTGACATTCAAGTTTTGATTTTATAGTCTACGACGAGGGCTCCAATGTCGCGTACTTGGACGTCGTGCAAACGTTCCATATCTTCCTGAGCCCATTCAAGGCTGCGCCTGCTCGGTATGTTGAATGTTGTAACTCGTGTAGGCTCTTTGAAGGATTGAGAGCCCGTTGTGCTCTAGGCTCCTTGTCAAGGTCTCTTTGGAGAGGAACAGCTCAGACGGGAAATATTATATCAAGAAGCAGGAAGACTTTTACCAACCAGAGGTAAGCACCACCACCGGCATACGCGCCCGTACACTTCTCTGTCGCCTTCCCTCCGATTCCAATGACCTATATTTATATTCTCCGTTAGGATCTCCTTCATCTGACCATACCATTTCTTGGCACACCTGTTGTGTTTGCGAAGCAAATCACTGCGAGGGTGTGCGGATTCAACGCGGTGGCTTTCGCAATGATACGAGGATTCCTGCATCAGGCGCTTTCGCTCGTCAGAGAAGAACGGAACCACGTTGCGGACAAGGTTCATACGGAATGAGTTTTACTGCAAGACCCTTGAAGGGCGGTGAGGAGTGCGTGAAGTGAGTGATATGCGATACCTTCGGAGAGGAAGGCGAAGATCGACATAGATGTACTTTATATTGTGGTCTTTTTACTACTATACACGATGGACTTGATACATTATTCATGATCGGGCACGGCTGAGAAAACAATCAGAAACACTAATACGAGAAACCCATAAGACAACCAATCGACAATCATCGATAGTAGAATGAATCCACACTAGTTGTGATAAATCGGAGGTAATTCAGAAAAATGAAAGATTTTTTGGGAGAACAGACCGACGGCAAACGCCTAGATTTGATGCGCACTTGAAGCAAAACGAGTAAAATCTTGACACCAATTGTCAATCAAGCTCAAGCCCGTATTTCTGCCATTCCTCAGGCTGAAGACTGTATCTTGTCGGCGGCATATCCCAATCAATGATAAACCCACGAACACCGTGTACGTTCTCCGGTATCTCCTTGCCCTCGCGTTTCTTTCCCTCTGACTCACGGTGGAAAAGGATCGTACTTGGAGTAACATCGAAGCGACATCCCTCTACGTCGATGTTCTCCCAGTGTTGGCGGATTACTGGATTTGGAGAGATAACAGTCCGGTATGAACAGGGGTTAAGATGGCCGAGTGATAACGGAAAAGAAACAGGTTGAGGAAGGATCGAAGAACAAATTCATGAAAGTTTGAAGTTCACGTACCATCCATTGCATGATAACCCGCCGTGAAGAGCTCTCTGGAGTTCCTGAACTGATACATCCTGAGAAGAGAATGCTCGAGGACAAGACGGTTCTGCGTGATAGTGGGAATATCGTAGACGTTGAGATCTTCCGGGTCAAGCAGATCGGAGCCATCTAAGGCAATCGGCGAAATAAGATATCAGTAGGAGAGCAGAACGAGCGAGGGAGATTACTGACCTGAATCAGTTGGGGAAGATGCTCTTGGTGGTGCATCCTCTCCGGCATGGGATGCATCTCCCGCCTTATCTACCTTACTAGCTTCCCCCCCATCGCTTCCGTCTACGGGAGCTTCATTTTCCTTCCCTTTGTCCTTTTCAGCTCGGCCCTCATCTACATTAGCACCCAGTTCAGTTCAGTTCGGTGAGAGCATTAGCGAGAAGTTAAAGGCCTCATAGTAGAGCGTTGATGCTGACCATCGTATTTTGAAGAATCATCCTTCAAGGGCTCGTCCTTTTCTAATGCCCTGTCCAATTCTGATTCATATTTGCGCACGCCCGAGTCCTCAACATGCATAGGATCATATGTCTCCGACCCATCAGCTTTCGCATCCAGCACACTATCAGATCTCTGCCTTTCGTTCAAAGCTTGGAGATCCTTATCAGACATACTTGGGGCGTAAAAAAGACACAGCGGGACAAAGAAGTTCGAAGTTGATCGTGAAATTCCAAGACGCGTCGCGCCTCCCAAAACGCGTAAATGAAACACGCGCTCGTCGATCGTGTCGATCACTTTAGCAGTACGTGGCAAGCGAGAGACCTACAGCTCTGAGGTCTACAACCTACGGCTTCTACACAACGTTTAGGCAGAAATCCAAACAGACATTCGTCAAAAATGTGGCTCACTGACGGTCAAAGTATGTATAATATTGCTCGCTGGAGTTGCGCGTGAAATTTTGACCTCCTAGAACTGCACAGAAATTGGTGTCGCTCTTACGTCCTTTGGCGCCCTCTTCATGCTCCTCGGTGTTATTCTCTTCTTCGATGGTAGCCTGCTCGCTCTTGGAAACGTGCGTCTCAGCCTCAAGTCCATCGTGACGAAGCAAGTCAAGCTGACGAAAATTCTGACCACTCCAGATTCTGTTCTTATCAGGCATAACACTCATTATCGGCCCGCAAAAGACGTTTTACTTTTTCGCTCGCAAGCAGAAAATCCGCGGCACCGTCCTTTTCCTCGGCGGCATCGTGCTCGTATTTTTGAAATGGCCATTTGTTGGTGTCATCGTGGAGATGTTTGGGTTCCTCAATCTCTTCGGGTACGTCCAAAAGCCGTGTTTTTTGCTCGCCTTCGGCGAGTATAGTAGTTTGGACCTCTAAAGCTTATCCACGATACAGTGACTTCTTCCCCGTCATCCTCACTTTTTTACGGCAACTACCATTCATCGGAACGCTCTTATCTATGCCATATATTCGCGATGTAATTTACTTATTCTTTTGATTCCAATTTCTTGTCTAACGCTTGTTCTTGCTTCCGGCAGGTCGCGGACCGTCTTGCAGGATCACGACAGTCCATTGTATGATACCCTCATTGAAATTATGAGAATGATTTTTCTTTGGGACACAATTGCTTTTCTGATGAGCGAGAAACCTTCAATCCATAATATTCTCCGAGACTTGCTGCATTTAAACGACAGAACTGTGGGACGTATATTACATCTGGTATTAAAAGAAGAGATGCGAAAGGGATAACCAGCAGCGACAGCGAATCATGCACTGCTATCAAGGACTTTCAACTAAATCTTCCTTCTCCACCTTCTGCACGCTTGCTCTTTCACTGCCTTGTTTCTTTTCCCCTCTTATGCTTGCACTCTCACTGCCCTGCTTCAAAACCGACTCCGCTCGTGCGGCATCAATGACACCGTTCTGAGCTACCATCTCGCGTACAATCTCCGCATCGTTGTAATTTCGGAAACGGAAGCCCCCGTGTATCGTCTGGTCGATGACAAGACCCCTGACGGCGGCTTTTGATTCAGAACAAGGAACAAGGTTACAGCATAAGAAAGTACGGACAGAGCGTAAAGCATCATCACAACGTAGCCCGCCATCGGCACGAGATACGACATCCGGGTGCTTACTGCCTCGGCAAGAGCCCCTTGAGCTGAAGGGAACCATGCACCACCACCGACACCCTTTAAAGCAAGTTTAGCTAGTGCTCCATTATCAATTTGCGGCGTACCATGACTATGAGACCCGATCCTTTTTTCGTGTGTACGCCCAGGTTCTTCGTGCCGAGCGTGAAAATGCACTTAAGGTTACTTCATGATAAGTGATCATTATATGCATTTCTAGTGGCGGTTTAACAACTCACCGGATAGCAAATTGATTCGTAGAAAAACAAAACATAGAGAAATCCCACAGCAGCCCACCGATCAAGCGTAGCCACGCAGATGCTCGCGATGATGCACATGATGGAGTGGAATGTGAGTAACAAGGCTGGATCGATCCAGTGAAGGATCACAACACCAACGAAACGTCCGACAGTGAAGGTTACTTGGCACAAGGAGAACATTGTGGAGGCTTTGGACTGAGAAATCGTGAGACCTGGCTCTTCAGTGAGGAAGAAAACGACGAAGGAAGCGACGGCTACTTGAGCACCACTATATACAGACAAAAACAGAACCGTTAGAAGCGTTTCTTCGCGAAAGGGTTTACCTCCAACAACTGCTCACACGTAGCTCATCTGGGCTGCGAAACCAAAAATACAACGATACTGTTTGTAAAACGGCCCGATATCCTCGCCAAGGCCTTTACTACCCATGTCATGGGCGATAGCCTCTTCTGAAATCTCCGGTAGATAGCAAAAGCTAGTAGAGGGGGAAATCAATAACAAACACGCCAGATGCTTAATATCGTTAATCACTTACAAAAAGAGTAGATTTAAAATCACTCCAAGCCCTGCGACAGCGAGATAAACCCTGAGTAACATTAATTCAGTCCAAAGTTTGGAAAAGAATTATATCCTGATAAGCTACCATTGAACTGTGTCCAGAGTCGTGGCATTCTTTCCAAGAAAGAACCAGCGAGACGCTATCAAAGGACCGGAGAACGAAGCTACTCCTTGGAATCCTTGGCTGAAATTCAATCGTGCCGCAGCATGCTTTTCTGTTCCTAGCACAGAAATGTAGGAGTTGGCAGCAACCTAATTTAGGATGAATCAGAATATAAGTGGTCACCAATCAAAGGGACAAACCTCTAGGGTCGCAAGACCGCAGCCTAAACATCTGCTCAGTTTGGGAGAACTCTTGAACAGAAAGCATACGACTCGCCTATCACAAAAGTGCAGCCTACGAAGCCACCATAGGCTTTGAATTTTGCGGAAGGCCAAAAGAAAATGGCACCTACGAATACCGTCAGCTTTTACCCGTAAAAAGGAGCGATATCTTTTCTAACCCAAGGAATATAACGTCAATCCAAGGTGGATGCCTTTCTGCGAGTATAGTGGAATAATGAAGCATACTGCACAACTCGGGCCGCGATTGACGGACCTTGTACCCAATTTTGCTCATAAAGAACCCAGCAAATGGGGCCCAGACTAAGTATGCTCCCTTGAGAGGTTTTCAACCCAGTGAATCCGAGTTCGATCTGACAGATCAACTCACAAAATAGGCCAGCTGGAGCAGGGTTGTTTGAACCTTTGAGATTCCAAAGACAGTTTGGAAGTGAGAGTTCAATACATCAAGAAGCTGGAACAAGACAGGTAAAATGCCTGAGTGAATGAATCCGGTACCAAACTTACACCGTATGCGAAACCCCCTTCAAACCAGCAGGATTAGTATAAGGACTGCACTGAGAGAGAGAAAACTCACAGGTAAAGAAAAGAGTGGTGACCAAAGCGAAAGCGAACACCCACTGCCGTTGCGTAAGATCAGAACCTATCAGAAGATTATCATCCCTTTCACTGAAAGAAAAAAAAAAAAAGAGGATCAACTAACTCACCTCTGATTCCGCCAGTAGTCATCGTATTTCGTTCAACGTATTGCCCACCTTTCGCCTGAGCTGTTCGACGACGTCTTAAAAAGAATCGCCCAAGAAGATCAGATAGCGTCCGAGTCCACAGCGGTTTCCCGAGCGGTAAATAAGGGGAGCCGCCAATAGGTATTTATACTTTCATAGACTGATTAACTTTAAAACATGTCTGTCAAACCGCATGCCGCCGTATTGGCGACTGAATGCATTTGAAATGAACGCTTGTCCACGGGATCCAGGACAAATCCCGGAATGACTTGAGAAGTTCCATAACCATCAGTGGAGAGGTCAGCCATACCTTGAGCGGTCCGGCCTTCGCGAGAAGAGACTTAAGCTCAACGCCAGACTCGCTCATTCACCTTTTCGACTGCGCACATCTTTCTCCAGCGCGAAAATATTAGATAGAAAGTAATTGCAATCAATCTATTTGCCGAAGAATCGTGCTGAAGCCCTCTGGTTAGTTCGTTCGTTGCCTGCAGTAGGAGCACGAGTGATAGAACGATCGTGACAGGGGCAGGCGCATAGTTATTTCAAATTTCTTTTTTTTTCTTCCCTTGAGTTTCCAGTCGAACCTCGGGAGATGATGGTGGAAGATGGAAGGAGAGGTTTGTTGTGGTCTGTTTGAGCGTACTTGGGCCCCGCGTCTTTCGTTGAATAAAAAAATGAAATTTCTTCTGTTGTCATCGTCATGACCGCAGTCTCACCCTTTACTGCATTTCTTGCTGTCAGTGAGTTTCCCGTAGGTGGTCTTTCGAGAAACTCGTAAATCTGAGTATTCCCTAAGGAAAACTATGCCGAATTCAAGAGTCTCGCGAACTCCGACGTCGGGAGGCGGGATGCAAAGCTCAAAATGATCGGAAAATTTTGGGCTTTGCCGTCCACGGAGAAGACGCGCCTCGTACAACTTTCGGAAGACCCTGAAGGCAAACAAATACTAGCTGCTGCCCAAAATGATATGGATAATTTCCCAAATGGCGCACTTGACATTATGGTCGAATTCCCTGTCTTGTCTGAGCCCAACGTGGCGGGGATTGTAGTTCGCACAGACTACTCGAACGATGATGCCTGGTCGCGATTTTGTGACACGCTATTGAGCGCGGAAGCGGAAGTCACGGCGCTCGTGGACGACGAAAGTGAAGAAATCGACTCAGAAGGTGTCACCGCTTCAGGATCTCATCAACAAACAGAGATAGAAACCGACGAAGACTCTGACTCGGATAAAGAATCGACAGAAAGCGATGTGTCTTCATTCGCATTGATATCCGCACAACCATCCTCGCCTTTCCGTGCCCGTTTGTCAGGCATATCGAATATTGCCGCTTTGCGTCTCTTCAATGACGTTTCAGTCTTAAAGGCTCCGCTGCCTCCGGCAGGATCGAAGTCACTACACACGAAACACCGTCTCACTGGTATTGATGGATTGGTTGAGGTCTATACTGGCCCGATGCTTTGGATATTTGACTCAGGATCCGTTGTCGATGGGGCAGCGAGAGTAGTGAGTCAGCGCACAGAATCGATAGCAGCTGCAACGTGAGTTCATCAGAGTTTGCGTTGTATTTTCCAAGTACTTAATTTTGGTCTGCTAGTGCTGACAGTTGGCGTGCACGGGCTTCATTTCTACCCGAGCTCCAATTAAATGTTGCTAACGGCGCAATGAAGATCGATTTTGGTGGCTTGGATCGATGGGCTCAAACAGAACGTCAACGAAATATATCGGAGGTAGACGACACTACTGAACAGTCAAATCAAGCAATTATCGGAGGGTGTTGACCACCACAGGTGGTAGCTTCGACGTAGATGTTGTACGATATGTTTGTGGCTTCGTTCGAATCACTTCGCGGTTTATCTGATCTGTATCGGCTCCGAGAATCCGTTTATTTCTGCCTTCTTAAGATGGCCGTATCTGAGTCACCTTCTAGACCCGGATCATTCAGGAATGGTCTTCGAATTTACTCATGGTCACCTATCCCGGCCGTGAATTTACCATAGTATGCAATGTCAGCTTGTGGCAACTTTCAAAACTGGAGGGCGCCGACCTACCTATATAACATGGTAATCATACAAGACGATTCTGCACCCTGTCCGCAAGTCCCATCTCCAGAACGAATCGCACCATGTCTCCCACATCTATTGCAATCATCGGTGGTGGCATTAGTGGACCCGTCTTAGCCATGCTTTTGAAAGGTAGAG
The DNA here is from genome assembly GCA_019400425.1 of Hymenochaete sp. R1. NCBI lineage: Eukaryota > Fungi > Basidiomycota > Agaricomycetes > Hymenochaetales > Hymenochaetaceae > Hymenochaete > Hymenochaete sp. R1. The sequence goes on from JAFREE010000023.1 coordinate 153,185, forward strand.
GGTATGATCCAGTTATCTACGAGCGTTTAGAGAGCTTCTCTACGGCCGGATTAAGTCTAGCGTAAGTCGGAATCTCCCTTGCAGACGATTAACACATATTTAGTGGTCCTTCGTTTATTTATAGACTCCAGCCTAATGGCCTCAAGGTCCTCAAACTCATCCCGGGCTTACTAGAAAAGATTCCTGGACAAAGCATTACTCACTCTGGTGTATACTCCACACTCACGGACCGCGCTCTTATTCTACACGATGGGCCGACTCAAGCTGGTGAAAAATATAGCATTGGCGATGGCCCTAGAATTGGAATATTTGGCGTACAGAGGGAAGCTCTTCAAAGGGCACTTATCGAAGGAGCAGCGGAGCGAGGTGTACCTATCCACTGGGGCTTTCATCTTGATCGACTCACGCAATTGGAAAATAGTGTGCAACTGCACTTCGCGAATGGCCAGACCGCCGAAGCTAGCTTCGTCGTTGGATGTGATGGCTTGCACAGTAACACACGATCGGAGTTGTTCGGCGAAGTCAAGCCTGACTACACTGGATTAGTTCAGGTAAGAAAGATTCAATAAGGATCGACTGATACATGGAACTTCTAAGACGTGATCTGTAGACCGGCGGAATGTCGCCGAGGCCGGATTACCTCGAAGGGCGTAATACCTTTTGCAACTTCGTCGGCAATGGTACACATATGGTTGCATATCCCATCTCACTTACGCATTACTCATGGGCGTGAGTCCACGGTCCCATGGGCATTGGTGTGATGCTGAAGTTTTATCATTGCAGGATCACGAAGCGCGAGGAAGAGCATAAAGAATCATGGCGGGCTATCGATGAAGAAAAGAAAGAAGCCTTCAAGAACGGTCCCCTCTCCGCTTGGGGTTGTGGCGCAGGAGATCTGGTTCATAGCACAGTGAAAGTTATAAAAGTAAGCAAATAGGCTCGAGGTAAAACACTGTACTCAGGATTGCATTGTTAAGTATGGCCTATACGATCGACCAGAACTCGAGAAATGGTTCAAGGACCGTGTCGTCTTACTCGGAGACGCAGCACACCCCACAACGCCAGTGAGCCGCTTTGAACTTTTAAAAAAATCAGCAAAGACATCTTGTTATCTAACCATATTCTCTACCAAGCACCTTGGTCAAGGCGCGAACCAAGCCTTCGAAGACGTATACCATCTCATCCTCGCTATCACCACTCATCACGCTGATCCCACTTCGTCGCCCTCGACCTCCGACCTGACGATGGCATTCGCCGAATACGAAAGTATCCGACTCCAACGAACGAGTGAATTAGTCCGGCGTGCGCGAAAGCGGGGAGAGCAGCGCGCCGAGAGCGTCTCGGGGGAGGACGCCGTGCGTCAGCGTGAGGAGCTGTGGACCGAGGAGTATAGTCTAAAGAACTATCTGAGGGATATGGAAATGATTGCCAAAAACCCATATGAGGCGACAAGTAGGATTTGATATAAATTTGATAGTAATTTGATCTTTTCGTACTGATAACTAGAGACCCCGTCCTAAGTCTTATGGTTTTAACATGATTATGCTGTTAATACATACTAGCTCTTTGTACGAGTCTGATACAGCATTAATGGGGTAGTGGTAACCTGGGTCGTTGCCATCGACCCGCCGGGGGTTCGATTCCCTCTTAATGCAAACCGTGAGGGAACTGTCTCGTTTTCCTGCTTGCATTAATATTCCTTTTGTTTATATTTTCATCAAGGTGTAGGGGAATAGAATCCTGAGGTCCTGTAACGGTGCATAGATTCCAAGATCGAGAGTTCAATTATTTCCTAGATAATAATTTTTTTCGACATTATTGTCTACACGGACAAATTGCGGTACCAGTCCTTCGTGTATCTAATGTGAGTGCAAATGGTATAAAATAGAAGTGTTTATGCAGGTAGATAATCAGGTCTTTTGGTCAGGCCGTCCATCGGCGTCGTCATCAATCTGCGCAAATGCGTCGTCCTGCAAGTCAGATATTTTGAGTTCATTAGCAAAGAATCGAGTCCATTTCATTCCGTACCTCCGAGCGGGTGCCTTCGTCTTCCCGAGATTTCCTCTTTCGATCACGTTCCTCGTCCCTCCGCACAATCTGTAAGGCTCGCTTTGCACTGCGGCCTGCTTCGGTATCTCCTTGATCCCACTCGAGCCCATAGTCCCACGCAACACGCTTGATGGCCCGACGAAAGCCTTTCGCCTCCTCGATGAGCTCGTTGTAACGGTCTATGTCAAATCCACGTTCTGCATATAGCTTCTGCTGCCGTCGAGACGTCGTTTCGGTTAGAACGGAGCGATAGCTAACCTCTCGGTTGTGCCAGAGAAACCAGACGTAAGAACCAATGACCATCCCGAAACCCTTGAGTAACGGAGTAACGAAAAGATAAGAGGCTACTCAAACGTCCGTCTCTCGGATGGCACTCACCGTCAAATATGTCACAGGCTCCATAAAGTCCCAACCCAAATCCGTCCCTACTCGGCGATAAAGGATCAGCGAAGAAAAGCGAGGACAGCCAACATAACTCACGGAACGTAAGGAATCCAACCGTAACCCACCACGAAGCCATGATGCCGGCTCCTGCAAAAGCTATCCTATTGGTTCCTCTCCGTGCCAATTTGTCGCAATCGTCCTTCAAGATTGTCAAAGCTTCGATGCGTCGTGTTTTCTCGTGCAAGGTCGCGCGCAGGAAGCGAGTGCGCTCTTCAAAGCTGGGGACATTCACGCGCACATGTCTATCTCCTATTGTAATGTAGAACTTCCCTATACGGGCGGCTTCGCGAAGGAATTCACCGATACCTGTCGCTGGACTCCATCGCTTCTTAGAGGGAAGCATTGTTTGAAAGTGGATTGGTGGGCCATCAAGAGGATTTGAGGTTTTAGTATCTTCACTCGACGAGCTTGCTTGGGGGGCTTCGGCTCGAATGAGGTTGGCAATATAGCTGAGGGGTTGTCCTGAGTGGAGGAGGAATATGACACTTTGAGGACCTCCATTGCGCGAGCCCGTGTCTTCGAAATTCTCAAATTCTCTTTGACCTCCTTCGACGGCATCCTCCCATGTATCATGTTCCTCTGAGGGTTTGACAAGGTGCGGAGGATCTACCGAGTCAAGATCTTCATCAGGATCGAGGGGCGAGGAGCCTTCCGTCGGCGGAGACAGAGGCAGCATTAACTTGTACAATGACGACTTTGTGAATGCCAAGAACCCTTGAACGATGTTCATCAGTCGGATAAACACAATTCTGCGATTCAAGGATAAATGAACCTTCATCGTTATTGCCGTCCCCGGAGCGGGTCGATGGCGGAGGGATCGAGCTGCTTGGAGCTGTATTTTTGTATCCTGGGTCTGGAGTCGCGGAGTACGCACGAATGAAGCAAAAGACCGCAGTTCTGGACACGCTATGATGCTGACTAGTATTTCTACTTACACTGCAAGAAGTCCGAAAAGCTCGATGGAACATTGGATGCTTAAAGTTGAGAAGGAAGATAAAGATTCAAAAGAAGTCGAGAAGCCATGGCTCGCTCACCGTTTTGTTGAATGATGTCATTGCTTTATTTGGACTGATCTGCGCTCAAAAGGGTCCGGATACGACTTATGGATGGACGGCGTACGAAAGTAATTTTTATTACGTAACAAAAATCACGACTCGTTTTACTCGCTCTCTTCCCGACTTTACAACTAACCACTATCTTTGCTTCACTTCACTTTGACAACTCACAATCATATTTGAATATACAACAGAGTAACAGCACACGTCCATGTGAAGGTAGGCATACATAGATAACCCTAAACAGAAAAACGTGTCCTGTTCATGGGATGCAAAAGGGCAGAGGATTCCCAGGAATTCGAAACAACACGAATGAAAGGGTAAATGGGAGGGTAGCCAAGAAAATGTTCATTGTGGCGAGGGAAGGGGTATGCTTCTCCCTTGGAAAAAGTCTATTACGAGTTTGGCTCTGCTTCCACTTCGACTCTAAATATCACAGGGTACTAAAGTCCACCACTGAATGCCTTTCTACATTTTTTTCTCAAAAAACAAACGGACAGAACGTGGCTGAATCGCCCCGTTCTTCCTGTGACTTTTTACGTCTCAGCACTGTCAAGCGCTGGTGAGTGGCTTTTTATTTTCCGCAAGATTAGGCTTACTTACACTGGCTTGTATACGCATTCCAACTTACGTTGGGCGCAGTTTGTACAGATAGAACGTCCGTCGCACTTGAGCTTCCGCCCTACAATGCAATTGGATTGAATGAGATGCTAGTTTGCGATCGTTCGAGGGGTAAGACCTACCTCTACAAAAAGTACACGCCATAGGCGTTCTTTTGGGTACTCTGTAGGCGTCTTGGTTGGTACTATCTGTAGCGGTGGTGTATCCCAAAGCGTTGTTGGCAGACTGTGGATCATTGCCTCAGATGGGGTTCATCAAGAAGAAAAAATACGGCTACGAACCATAATGTCCTTAACAGAATCTGTTATACTCCGAGAAGAGGATGAGGCGAAAAGGCGGAAACGGGATCGTAATCGAGTGCTTAGATTCGAGTCTGCGAACGGGAGGTTTTTATACCTTTATCTATTCGTAAGGGGTTTTACCACAAGTATGGAAGAGTCTCAAGCGCCGCCACCTTTGCAGAAGAACTTCCACGAACGGCTTTTAATTGGTTTCTTTGGTGACAATCTCGGCCAGGGTTTGACTGGCAAAGTTCACAAGTGACTCCACAAAGCATCGTCGGAGCTGCTGTTCGTAGTGCAGACTGGCGTGCCCTAAAACGTGGTGGACACAGACGGTATTATTTTATATTCAGATTTCATCTCAAGAAGTATCGGGGGCGGATGGAGAAAGGGAAGAATGAGGACGGACGACTTGCACTCAACGGCCTTTGAGTGCACGAACCACCCCCGTTCCGGTCATTTGCTTTTCATGTTCAATATTTTTTCTACATCGGAGGATATGCCGTCTTTCTCATCACGTTTTCCGAATTTACAGGAAACCCGCTTTGGGTCGCACAGTTTCCATGCAAGAAAGATGACAATTTGCTTCCGCTACAAGTAATGTATTTCATTTGAACACTTGTTCGCTTTGGGGACCGTCTTACAACCGCTGCCACATAACTGCAGAGTGACTGGGAATCGTGCAAATTTTGAGGTTCTGATGAATCGCACTTTCATATCCTTCGGCGAAGATGGGCGGTGTCAATACGTACGAACCATCGAGAACGGGCTATTTCATTTCCCATTCTTCGACCCTCTGTGTCATCCGCGTTCACCGACGAGAGAGCGACTTCTGGGAAAGCACGACTCGTTGCTTCTCCGACCACGGCGAGTATTTATTCAGTCCACTTCGTTCCTGAAGCTCTCGAACGCGGTCCACGCCCTAATCCTTATCCTGGTAAATCGTTTTGCAAGAAGTGCTTGATGTATTCTACTGCGCAGCGTGTTAGACCTTGCGAAGTGAATCACGCAAAGATTAGCAACGCATACCTGGCTCCCGACCCTGGACCATGGTCAAATTCACACCCCCTTAACATTCAATCAGGATTTGTACCTCATGTACATCAGCCTATGTGGCTCCTCGCCGATTGCACCGCAGCCCGTCTCCGATGGCCTAATATGCTTGCAATTCGATGCCACATTCATTCCAATATATTATCTCGGATGTATTCGGGCGTCTTCGATCAGCACAATTCTTTCAGGCCATCAGGATACTTCCTCGGATTGAAAGGGAGCCGTACACTCCCGTGTATTGGTTCGCTGCCAGTTATTTACTATGCTTCGTAAGACGACGAATTGTGAAAGGCCGTGGGCTTGGGGGAAATCAGTCATCCGCCGTCTAATAATGCCACCCACTTAATGCCGCGAACATTGCGGACTACCATGCCTTCGCTACCTATCCGTCCATTCACAGAGTCCGAGTAAAAGCTGCTTGAATGGGTCGAAGGTGAAGGGGCGGATTTCCAAAATCTGGTATTTGTGACATGTTTATATTTCCCGTGAACGCACACTGTGGACGGAATCCGGAAGTTGGTGCACATGGTGCAGCTACTCTTACGTTGATTATGCCGCCTGGACCAAAGTATTTAGGTCTGGCTCATTTTGGACATTCCCAGTTTTGCCTTCTCATGGCGAATTAAGGTGTTTAATAAGTATGCCCCTTCTGTTCCACGGACTTGTCCGTGTCGAATGGCGAGCACATGCCTTACGTCCTTTATCTGTTGCCAGTCTTTCTAATGCGCTTGCACTCTCCTATCATATACTCCCTAGGAACGGAGAGGTGCGAACGCGAAGCAGAATTCATGTGCAACTAACGTAAACGGCTGCACTACAAGACCTAAAGGTCTTCCTTTCTCCCGCACTTCCTTGCTACCAGCATTAAGTCGGCACACACACGCACGCATACACATAAAAAATGATTCAAATTAGGCAAGAAATCCATTTATATAACATGGGAAATCTTTGCACCAGTATAGAGGACACTTGCAGAGAATTTGCAGAGATACGCACATGAGGCTGAATTTGAAAAAAGAAAGAAAATCAAGGAAAGTAATAACTTAGCACAAAGCAAGATCGAAGAGGTATCCGTTAGGCGAAGGTAGCAGCGGCAGCGGCATAGAAACGTTGCATAGAAGGTATAGCATGTCAAAATCAAGACTGAATGAATGATAAGCAAGAGATAGGGTTTTGTATCAATGAATTAAGTTGGAGGCCATAACGAGTTCGGGGGTGGATCTCTCCATGAGTCGAGTACGTTCTCCCGCAAATTTGCCAAGCGGTGTACCGCACCTGACCAAAACGGCAATAAGAAATGTGACCACGGGAATTCACCCAGAGGGATAGTAGGGTCGTTCGACGGCGGCGAAGCAGTAATCGCACAATGATGCAAGTCTGGTTTGAATAGATGGTGGTGCAACTCCGGATAGAATGGATCAATGTATGTTGTAAGAAAAAGTCTTCGTGCACTTGACGCTGTCAAACTAAATTTGAAAGAGTTCAGTTCCACTGACACGATGTTCGAAAGTGAAATATTGTACCGATAGCATGCAAATAAAATTGCAATATGTAAAAGAAGTAAGATGAGCAGGAATTTGAGGCGGGAAGGCTGGATCTAGAGTGGAAATAATCATGAATTTGGGCATTTTCCGGCTTGGTATGTGTGCTTACCATGTTGGATACATCACTAAAATTGAACCACGAAAATGCTTTGGCTTTCTCTGAGTTTTGCATAAGGGCACGTAGTTGACCACGGCGTTGTTTAGCAGAAAGAGACTCTGCTGATAAAGCTACAATCCGTTTTTCGCTGTCCTTGTCCGGAATGCTGTAAATACATCGCTTTAAGTCTGCCGTGCGCAAACAAAATTTGAACAACCTACGAAACATCTACAACCTCATCCATTTCGCCTTTCAATGCTGCAATAGACCGTCGCAACTCTTTCAAAGCGTTTTTTCGATCCATTTCCCTATCTAGAAGATTGCGATTGATTGGTGTGGCGCCGATTTTAATCTCTGAGGTCGGTGGTATTGCAATCCCGACGGGAGAAACCGAGGGTACTTGAGAAGATGCATCCTTGACTTCATCACCCATGAAATCCAGCATTCGAACCTTCGCATTGTTCCACGATTCTTTGTCGAAGAGATTACCCTCTTTTGAGTGCAACAAATCGGAAGCTGCGGCCCTTTCCCCATTACGTTCGACATCTTTAGCTTTATCGATTTCGTTCCCAAAAGCATCGAGAACGCGTATCCGACGAGGTGATCTCGGAGGCTGAACAGGCCTACCCGAACTTTTAATAGCAACACTACCATCGGCTTGTGACACCTCAGACGTGGTAGAAGTATCCACTGAGGGAAGGTCTGGAACATGCCCACCGATCTCCTGTTCATCAAATCGAACCTTCTGCTGAGCACGCTTCGCGGCAGCAGTTCCAGGGGTGGCGAGCCAAGCTCCTGGTGGTGCAGGAGTTTTCATTATCATCGACGTCCCTCGGGAGTATGACGCAGGGGGCGTGTCAATTGCATTCCTCGGAGGATGGGGTGGTGATATCGCTCGAGGTGCCGGATTTGAGAACGGTGTAGCCCAAGCACCTGGAGGTCTCGGCGTCTTTGCATCCGTGTTCCTGTTGTTCTGGACAGGAGTGAATGGAAATCTAGGCTGGTGGCCCTTATCGCTCTCTATGCCCTCGTCTGACGAAGGTGGTTCCGGAAGCACAGGCATACCCTTTGGAGGCGATGGGGTCTTAAACTCTAGAACTGTCGAATTCACACCATTTTGTCGTTTAGGTGTTGTAACAGGATCCAACGGTTCTTTAGGAGGTGTTGGTGGAGGAGAAAAGTTTGCGGGAAGATTCGATGCTCTCATTACAGACGGAAGGGCCACTGATTCTTGAGATCGCTTCTGATGGCCTTTACTCGCAGTGCTGGTATCTTCGTCTACATATGCAGTTTGAAACTCCGTTTCGTCGCCAGTTGTATTGTAATTTCTGCCGTCGAGACGAGGAGCAGATGACGATGCTATAATGTCTTCCTCTATCACATGAATTTGGTCGGATAAGAACATATACTTCATAAATTACAGATCACACACCTTGGAAAGAATCGAGATCGGATTCTTGGAAGTCGATAGGTTCCAAAGCCACGCTAGATTTTCTCTGAAAAGCATCCATGCTTTTCTCACGAGCTGCATTGGGTTTTAATACGAATGAGGCATGTGTATCATCCGTTGCTTTCGTTCGATCTTTTGATCTGACAGTGATGCGGGAGGGTGCCTCGGAAGTGCTGCCGACATTAATTGCTTGTTTTGGCCGCTTCGACAAAGGAATTTCGGCCGCGACATCAATAAATTTTGGATCTTCATCGACCCTCAAGTCCCTAAGAAACGAGGAAGACGACTTTACGCGGCTAGATAAAACTCTCGTATTATCACCGGATTCTGAGTCCGCGTCGTGAGATTGAAATTGACGCACTAGAACTAAACTAATTAGACTCACCAATACTCTTTATTCTGTCTTGAGCTTTCGGATTACGGCGACCTTTGTTGACCTCTAGAGAATCCATAAATCCAGCCTGCGACCCGCTCCGGCTCCGAGGTTCGTTTGAAACTGGGGCCGGGGGATGCCTACGTTGACGATCCACGAGCGTACCCAACTGCACATGTTCGCGTGTATGATTAGGTGCAGGGAAGTTTTCCTTTTCTTCATACAATATACCAGATGACGAGCTGCTCAAAGACTCCAGACTCTGTTGCCTCGAAATCGAGTCTTGTTTAGAGTATTTCTTCGGACTTTGCCGCTCTGCTAAACTCGTTAGCAAATTTCAATGGATTGTAAAAACAAAACATACTTATAGGTCGGGCGGTGACAGGGCCTTCCGATTCCGTATCTGTGGGAGCTGCCTCTAGAAGCAATTTTTTCATGTCGGAACTATCGGACATGAGATCTAAGTGATAGTCTCAGGTCAGGAACGGTTTAAAAAATGTTGGGCAAAACAAACGTACTGCTTCCAAGATATTGAGAAGGAAGTTGGGAAAATGAATGTTTCGGAGCATTCGATCCGGTTGGAGGCGTGGGCGATCGAGAGCTGCGCTCCTGTTCTGAGAATAGTTCTTGTTCGACTTCAGTAGCTTCTTCCATATCAATAGTTCTTTCGGATTCTGTGAGTAGGTGAGGTCCTTGGATTTAGAGCTCTGAGAAACTGTTCGTACTTGCGATAGAAGGTGCAGAGCTGGTACTTGCGTCAAAGTTTGAGTTTGTGATACGATCCCGAAGTGAGTTATAGGTCGAATGATGAGTCATTCTCGACGGCCCTGCCGAACTTTCATTTTTGAGCCCACGTTCTAAAAAGAATTGGAAATGAAACATATGAGTACGAGAAAAGAGCACGATAACGTACGGTTAGTTCTGTCGTTTTCTGTCTCTTCATCACTCATATGTAGCTTGGAAAGCAGACCAGAACCAAATTTCGACCATTTAATCGGCGAAACTTCCACGATTGACGAGTCTATGCTATCCCGATGGGACAGCTGTGGTTTTATAGGGGTATTTCCTGGGTCACGACGCGCACGGGCAAATATAGCACTAAGCTTTTCATGTTCAACACTTCTTGGGGGAGAAGCCGACTTGTAGTTATTATGTGTGTGTGGTGTCGCCTCTACTCCATTGACTGGCCCTCGAGGAGTATCCAACTCCGATTCCATATCAGAGTCCCTTATGGATGAGCCAGGAGAAGGAGTTCTCCTCGATCCCCCTCCGAATATCCGTGGGACGGGAGTGGCTGAACTTGGGGGATGCGAGCGAACCGCTCGTAAAAGCGCTACATCAGGTGCAGGGGTTGACTGTGCTTGCGCGTACGAGCTGAAGTTAGGGAGTCCATCATACGAGTCAACAGACACCTTGGACCTCGCCATTCGCGGAGTGCTATTACTGTCTTCGTCTTCATCGTCTGTAGAATCGTGGCTTGGGCCACTGGCATGTGTGAGAGCGAAGTCCCTACTGTCGTCAACTGTGGCAGCAAAGGAATGAATATGGCGGGACAAGCGTATACGAGGAGGTATCTCTGGACGACTATCCATGGAGGAAGTAGCACGTCTTTGGTGGGGTACAGCGGGGAGAGTGTGGTGGCACGTACGGTCCGAAAGAAGGAACGTCTGGCAGAGCAGCAGACAAGAACAAACGTCAGTCACACATCACATGATCCAGCACGTCACGCGTTTTTTGAAATTAATTTTCATTTTTCGTGATTCGATAGATTTGATTCCGGACCTTGAACATGTCTACTCTACCAGTATGTTGACGCGAACCGCACAACCATCGCAGGGTTTATAAGGCTTTTGCGTCGGCCGGGGCTGGGATAGGAGGAGCTCAGCCTCGCCAATCACGATCAATTGCTGGTCGAGCGCTGGGCAGCCTGAGTCCGACTGTCCGAGACATGTTTCATGTTCTTGGAAAATAATGTTACCCAGATTTTTTGATCTGGGTTCCCCAAGTCGAGATCTTACCCCAGCGTATTTACTAGGCGCATTTCCATACTTCCTTATTTATCGTAGTTGTATTGGAGGTACGGTAATTAAAAGACCGTGCCGTATTTACTCCAACTGACCACCATATCCGAGCCACCCGTGTTCCCCAGTCGCAGCTACGGGAAAATACCCATAAAGATGTTATTGAGATGTTCGTCTCGTCGTCTTCTTCCGAGTCGAAGCAGGCTCTCGTTAATTACATTACAACAAAGGATCTTAAGATCAGAATATGAAGGTAAAAACCGGCATTGAGTAAGTCAATGTTGAGTGCATTTTGAGACAGACATTCGAGTCTCGTTACCCTCAAATTGACTGCCAGACTTGGAATGTTATTTTCGCACTCAGTTACAAAAACAAAAACTTGCTGAACGTCAGTGTCGCTGACATATATGGCTTATAAGAATATATGACATGTCGTCCGATGAAACATGCGCGCGTATCGTCCCGATCTTGAATCCACCAAGATACATTCCAATTCCGAGTCTATACGTCTCAAAGTCACGAAGATCTCGTTGCATTAGATCAAGGCAGCGACAAAAACTCTAAGTGTCGGCCAAGACATTGTGGATTTGCATAAATATATTGGTAATTGTTACCTTACTCATGGACAAGGCTAACTGCCTGCCCTGCGAAGTAAGTTTATCCCATCATGATTGCCATTTGGCTTCCGCATTGAGGGAGCGGCAACTTTGAAAGAGAACGACGTTACGTAAAAGGGGCAGAAATATGCACACTGTCGACGCATTGGATGCGATGCGAAACGGAATAAAGCAAACTGTTGCTAAGTGATTCGAAGGAGTGTATTTTTTTTATGGAAAATTCGTCACTGCTGAAGCATGACGCCAAGGCTATGTAAGAATGCGCATCTCGCCATCATATCATTCGGTACGTCCTGCATTCTTGTGTTGTTCGTCTCGAAAATGATTCTCCGCTTCCCATCCCATGACAGCCATTCTGGAGTCCCGTTGGCTCTGAATGTATTCGGATTCAGGGTACGAACAAAGCTCGTCCAGTATCCTTGCATGATGGGTACGATCCCCGCGTTCGTAGTCAAGTAACTGGCAGGGACGTCATTTCCGGTAGTACTGTTCAAGCCCCAGATGGCTGGTATCTCGCTTATATGCGGCACGCCTTCTCCTTCTGCAACTTCCGTTGGGTCTTTAACGTTGAAACTATTGGAGGGGGTAACGAGTCAAGTTCTAGAGCAGAGTAAATTTTATGCAAAAGGCTCACTCATAGAGAAAATTTGAATTCGGTGCGTTGAATTGGCGTAGCGCGTTGCTAACAAATATGCCAGGGCAATTGTACCGCAGTTCACCATACGCTGTCGCAGCGTTGAAAAAGAATTCGCCGTGCCCTTGGAATTGCCTAGACACAGGGTAGAGTTTGTTGATTATGTTTAAGGAAGATTGGTTGAGGAGAGGAAAGTTATCAAGAAGGAAGTTGTTCATGTCGGATGTTGAATTGAGGTTCGTAGGTGTGAAAACTGTCCCTTCATTGGTATCGTCGCTTCTCACTATAAGCCTGTCATTTATTGGGACGGAAGCTGACAGACGTACCCAAATATGGATGGAACATTAACAAATTTCCCCCGGCTAAAGAGATTGAAGGGGATGTCCGAAATCAAATCGCCATCTACGATAGCACCATAGAAGAAGTTCGGCGTCCCATTCCGACCAGGAAAAGGAGTGCTTATGCTAGCATTCTGCAGTATTCCGATATCCAAAAGCCGCAGACATGCAAGAGAGTCTGTCTCATTTGAGCATCCAGTACGATCCGTGATAGAATCGTAAGCAAACTGAGCTGCCGAAACGTTAAAGAGGGGCGGAAATGACTGGGACTCCGCCATAACCCCGTGGAAAAGATCGGTAGGGGCACCGTCGAAGGCCGTCAAGTGTATAGTAATTGATTCTGCACCAGAGCTATCGCCACTCAGAACGACATGCCCTGGGTCACCTCCGAACTTCATAATTTTGACGAGTTCTCCTGACCATTGCCTATCATAAAGTACTGCGAACTCACCTGAGCAATATTGTCGTGGACCCATTGCAATGCCTTCCTTTGATCAAGGAGTCCGGCATTTATGTCGCCATCTTCCTGGACTTCCTTGCCAGCCAAAAACCCGAAGGAGCCAACACGATAGTTGTGAGTGACGACGACCATATCCATACTTGCCGCTTCGATCAACTGCGACCCGCTGTAATTTGCATTGACTAAGTCGTTGAGACCACCGCCTTGGATGAAAAACATGACCGGTAGTTTGGATTTAGTCGTGGCGTTGGAAGGTGCGAAGACGTCTAAGAATAAACAGTCCTCAGATCGCCCCACTTCTGGGAACCCGCCGTCAGTGTTAAAGCACAGAGCCCCATGCTAATTCGAACAAAGTAAGAGTACATCTAAAGTTGAATATTGCATGACGCACCTGATCGGCTATTTGAACCGTATCATTCACAGGGGGGTCCACCGGCGCACGAAACCGGAGGTCGCCAGTGGGTATAGCGGCGTAGCGTATTCCTAGCCATTGACTGACCCCATTGGAAAGAGAGGTGCCAAGGTACTTGGTATTGCCCACATCAACCAGTACGTTCACAGCCGAAGTAGTTGTTGCGCACAGAAATATAGTGCCAAGTAGAGTTGTTGGGAGTAGGTGCATCGTTCTCTTTCCCGTGCTAGGAGTCGAGTGAAGTGGGGCTTGAGATCTTCTTACGTTTTGTTCTTATATCGACAGAGACGTGAAACCAAATCGACATTTCTCATGAGAAGTCGAGAAGGAACGAGTTTTGCACCACATGATATCCGCAGTTGAACAACTTTAAATGCCCTTGACACGGTGAAGTGGTAGTATTAGGGAGAAAGGAATCTTAGGAAAAGGTGTCCAAATCTGGGCAACGAGAAGCGCGTCATGCATCATGTGATTTGTGACGTAACGCGTTTAGCGAGTAAATTTTCTTCCGCAGTCAGAGACAGACTACTTGCTTCCCTCTTTTCCGAAGAAAATATCAACGCTTTTGCCACTGGCATACTTGACAATCACCATGAAATCTACATAAGGAGGAACACATCTTCCGAAGATTGAATTGAATATAAGCACAAGGCTCGACATCAGAGCAACTAACGGAAACCCGTGCGGTGCTTACGGCGAACGAGTATTAATATGCTTCTTTATTCTATTGCTGGAGCTCAAAGGCAATGCTTTCCAAAAAGGCGCACCTCGACCTCTGGTCATCAGCAATATCCTCCATCCTCGTGGTGTTGGTCTCCAACAAGATTCTCTGCGAAGATTCAAAATTAAGCCATTCCGGCGTCCCGTCGGCCCGATACGTGTTTGGGTCCAATGCTCTCACGAAGCTTGTCCAGTAGCCTTGCATGATAGGTACGATTCCTGCGTTGGTAGTGTTATAGCTCGCAGGAAAGCTGCCTCCTGTACTCTCGAGACCCCAAATTGCACTCGTCTCTATCGTATGCGATACACCCAGTCCCTGTGCGGTCTGCTCTGGATCTTCTACGTTGTATCTAGCATATATTAGTAAAGCCGAGAGTAACTGATTTGATAGTTGCAATTCACCGATAAAGCCAGTTTGATGTCTGACTGTTGTATTGACGTAGGCTTTCGCTAACGAAAATACCGGGGCATATATATCGTAGTTCACCGTAAGCATTAGCAGTCGCAAAATAGTACTCTCCATGGTTTTCAAACTGATCGGCCTTAGGGTATAATTGATCAATTGTATCAATTGAAGTTTGGTTAAGGTCTGGGAAATTGTCCGACAAGAAGCTGTTCATGTCCGTGGTTGAGTTGAGGTCGCTGGGTACGAAAAGCGTCCCTTCATTGGTGTCATCCCTGGACTCGGAACCGGTGAGCTTACACGAGCTTTCGATATAACCGTCCGGCTCACCCGAAGACAGACGGGACAACAACAAATTTTCCTTCGGCGAATAGCGCATATGGTATCTCCGGAATCAAGTCTCCATCCACGACAGCGCTGTAGAGGTAATTTGGTGTGTTGTTGCGTCCAGGATACGGTATTGTGATGCTTGCGTCTTGCAAAGTGCTGACATCCTGGCCACGCAGGCAAGCGAGCGTATCAAGGTCGCTTACACAGCCGACTCTTCCCACAAAGGCATCGTATGCGAATTGAATAGTCGAAACATTGAAGATTGGGGGAAAAGATTGTGACTGGGCTATAACTCCGTGAAATAAATCCGTCTTGACACTTCCATATGCAGTGAGGTGTAGCGTTATCGATTGGGCGCCAGCGCTATCACCACTCAGGACCACATGTTCTGGATCACCGCCGAACTGATACGGCTTGAGCTCAAGTCAAGTTCGGGCATGGCATAGAGCACGTACTTTTTCTATGTGGTCATGCACCCATTGTAGTGCCTTCCTCTGATCTAGGAGACCGACATTAAGATCACCATTCTCTTTAACTTCCTCGCTTGCTAAGAAACCGAAAGTCCCGACTCGATAATTGTGGGTGACAACGATCATGTCCATATCCCCCGCCTCGATTAGCTGTGAACCGTTGTAATTTGCGTTCGACAACGAGTTCAGCCCACCTCCCTGAATGAAGAACATGACAGGAAGCTTGGAATTCGCAGTCGCATTCGAGGGCGCAAAAACATCTAAGAACAGGCAGTCTTCGGAATGTCCGTCTTGGGGATAACCCGCTCCGGTGCTATAACATAAGAGTCCATGCTGAAATCGATAATGTCAATCTATTTCTTTTCTACCATTGGGGCACAAGAATCAAACCTCGTCTGCTATTTGCGTCGTGCTATTCTCCGGAGGGTCAACGGGTGCACGAAACCGAAGATCGCTGGTAGGTGAGGAGGCGTAACGAATACCGAGCCACTGGCTGACCCCATTCGCAAGTGCCGTGCCTTGGTACTTTGTGTAGTCAACATCAACCAAAGAGTCGACGGCCAAAGAAAAGTCAAAGCAACGGTTGAAGAGGACAAGAAATGCCAGAATACTTTGGATCATCTCTGTGATGGCACGAGCTCCACAACGTTAGTAGGCTTATGAGAGGAGAGGGGACCTCCATCCTTCACGATTTATCCTTCCTAAATAACTGCTAGTCGAACGATGGCGGCCCGAGCGATTCCCTAAGTTCTTAGAAAACATACACCGAATTCACGTCGAGCAGAGCTCGCGCTTGGCGATAGCTTTGGTAGGTCATCGGAGGCAGCTATGGGTCGATCAGAACTCGGACGTGCCTTGGGCCCGACATCATCACAAGTTAGGTTCCTTTCCTGGTGTCCATAGCCATCTTTAATAACACAATTTTCGGAAATCAGACGCCGGGTAGTGGCAAAGGACGCTGCAGCTGATGTTACGGGCCTTGCGAAGAATGTGAGGAAGGATAGGAAGGTGCATAATGAGCTTTACCTGTGTTAAATGACCACAATGCATTTGATCGGTTTATGACGGAGTGGACGGCACAGGAACGTCTCAGGTACATTATGTACGCCGTCTCTTTCTGGTCCTGTGACAACAGTGACATTGAGGTTAAAAGCCAATCGCAGTAACAATACCGGCCACCTTTTCTAATGAACGAAATGGGATAATGAGCCAAATTGCCCGTAAACCGAGAATGTCTTGACTTACACATATCAATCCACAGTGACACAACATCACGCGACAATCGGGCGGGAACATTGCAAATAACTGCGTCGCTATGGTTGCCAAACCCTACACTCGAGTCATCAGAGAAAAACTGGCTCTCGGACAAACCATACTGCCCACTAAAAGAACATTCCAAAGTACATAGTGTTGTCGAAGTCGAACTTGTGCGTAAAAGTACAGGAGCAACGCACCGGGAAGAGAGTATGGATTAGGGACGTTGCTCCTTTTCTCGCGGAAAGAGTTATATCAAGAAGTGTTACCGCGCAGGAGTGCATTTTTGCCAGCGCATACACTGTGCTTATATGACAGGACTGGAGGACCTCGGTTATACTCCTCCGAAAGTCAAGAAGATGCGAAACATAGTTGGGCATCTTTGTATACCTGTTTTTTTGTTATGATACGAGTGCCAGCACAACGAAGGAAATCCAAGAAAAGAGTCGCCTGAATCAAATCAAGCACTGGCAACAAGCGCAACAAGTAACGTGTCATATGAGCTGTGACGAAACGTGTCGGACAAGCGATACAATCTTTTTCCAAAGTCATCGGAGCTGACTCCTCTTCTTTCGACCATTAGATGGATTGTCTTCGGCGAGGCATTTCCTGGCATCAACCGTCTTCAAACGGAAAGTTGAAGACATTTCTAATACAAAACAAAACAAGAAAGTACCATTATTGATGCAGCGAATGGGACGATGGTCTGGCATTATAGGAGACCCATATTGTGAATGTGCCGTGGTAGACTATTGTTGAAGATCGAAGGCAATACTTTCAAGGAAATTACACCTCTTCCTCTGGTCCTCCGAGATGTCCTCCATCTTTGTAGAATTGGCCTCCAGCAAGATTCTCTGTGAATTATCAAAGTTGACCCATTCTGCTGTCCCATCGGCTCGATAAGTGTTTGGGTCGAGCGTTCTCACGAAGCTCGTCCAGTAGCCTTGCATAATTCGTACAATTCCTGCGTTGGTAGTGTTATAGCTCGCAGGGAAGCTGCCTCCTGTACTCTCCAGTCCCCAAATCGCAGGCATTTCTACCGTATGGGGTACGCCCAGACCTTGGGCAACTTGATCAGGATCTTCTACGTTGTATCTGAGCAAGTTTATTAGTAGGCAAACCGAAAAACATTGGGTATCACGAACCGATAAAGCCAGTTTACCGTTTCGCCATTAAATTGGCGAAGGCTTTCACTGACGAAGAAACCAGGACATATGTACCGTATCTCACCATAGGCGCTAGCAGCTGCAGAAAAATACTCTCCATGGTCCGGGAATTGATCGGCTTTGGGGTATAATTCGTTAATGGTATCAAGTGAGGTCTGATTCAGGTATGGGAAATTGTCGAGCAAGAAGTTGTCCATATCGACGGTTGAGTTGAGGTCGTTCGGTGTGAATTGCGTCCCTTCGTCGGTATCATCCCTGGGACACATAAGCAGTAGTTTACACACATTCCAGCGTAGTAACTTACCCAAATACCGACGGGACGACAACAAATTTTCCTGCGGCGAATAGTGAATATGGTATTTCGGGAATCAAGTCTCCGTCCACAACGGCACCGTATAAGTAATTCGGGTTGCTGTCGCGCCCAGGGTAGGGTATTGCGATGCTTGCATTTTGTAAGGTGCCGATATCTTCGCCACGTAGACAAGCGAGTGTATCCATTTCATTCGAGCATCCAACTCTTTCCACGAAAGCGTCGTATGCAAACTGCATGGCTGAGACACTGAGAATTGGAGGGAAAGACTGTGACTGTGCGATAACGCCGTGAAACAAGTCTGTCTCAGCACCTCCATACGCAGTGAGGTGGACCGTAACCGACTGGGCGCCAGCACTGTCACCGCTCAGAACGACATGCTGCGGGTCACCTCCAAACTGAAATGACATTAGCGAATGTCAAATTTTGCGCCGAGGACACTAACTTTCTCTATGTGATCATGCACCCATTGCATCGCCTTCCTTTGATCCAAGAAGCCGACGTTGACGTCGCCGTTCTTTTGAATTTCCTCGCTGGCCAGAAAGCCAAAGGTGCCAACGCGGTAATTGTGAGTAACAACGATCATGTTCATATCTCCTGCTTCGATAAGCTGCGAGCCATTGTAGTTGGCGTTCGAAAGCAAGTTCAGCCCTCCTCCCTGTATGAAGAACATTACTGGAAGTTTGGAATCTGTCGTTGCATTCGAGGGCGCGTAGACGTCCAAGAACAGACAGTCTTCTGAATGCCTCTTCTGGGGATATTTCGCCCCGGTGCTGAGGCATATGGGACCGTGCTTTGATATATTGAATCAATGATGCTAATTCTTTTGAAAAGAGATGCAAGCAACGAACCTCGTCTGCTATTTGTGTTGTACTATTCTCCGGAGGGTCAACGGGTGCACGAAATCGAAGGTCGCCGGTAGGTGGGGAGGCGTAACGAACGCCTAGCCATTGACTGACTCCATTCGCAAGAGCAGCGCCTTCGTACTTGGTATACCCAACATCGACCAAAGTGCCGACGGCAAAGGCAGCCTCTAAGCAGAGGCTGGAGACGACGAAAAGTGCTGTGATACTCCGGAACATGTCTATGCTGGCACGAGCACGGACTGTACAGAGTTTATAAGGCTTTTGAGTTGTACGGGGCGGGGAGGGGAGGAGTTCCGTCAGCCTCGCCGGTCACGATCAATTCACCCTAAATACCTGCTAGTCGAACGCTGGGCGGCCCGGGACATGTTCCATGTTCTTGGAAAACAATGTTAGCCGCGTCCAACACCGGGCGTAACATCTCATCTGTCCACATGATGATGATAGGTCATCGGAGGCAAGTAGATCGGAGCGCGAATGGCCCTCGGGCCCGGTATTACACTGGTATTACCTATCACAATCTAGTTGTCTTTCCCTACATTCATCCCCGACTCAGTCCAATGATTGAGCTTTGATCAGACGTGCGAAGGAGATGAGATGCGAAGAGCACGGCTAACTGAAAGGGCATCTTTGCTCGTCTGCGAGCAGTTCTTTGTTAGGGAGCTAGTTACACATGATGATGGACGTTTTACAAGATGCAAGAGCAGCGTATAACCGTGACAAGCGCACCAAATGAGGAATTTTACGACCGCAGTGGCATACAGTAAGTCTATACACTAGACAACGAGCAGTCCACTTGAACAAGATATCCGCGCTTTAACCATCATCATTGCAGTGCTCTCCGCTCCCAGACCGCTTTGCTTAAATCTTCAGAGAAAACCATCACTAACATTAGCTGTGGGAAACCCCATACAGCACGGCGAACACCAGCTACGCTACAGGGGGAAGATTCCCATACAGCAGGTAGAACAGAAGCTACACTACGCAAACCTTCAAATCAAACAAAACATACAAATCATGATGAGCACCCAATCCAGAAACATTAATAAAAGAAATCGTCAATAAGAAATAAGAGTCTCATAAAGAACCGCTTTTCAAGATAAGAACCGACTCATCACAGTACATTGAAACCACCGAAGGCTGCTCCAATGACGCTCACAGCACACCCAATCGCAATATTCTTGAAAGATCCAAAGTCAACACTGACCTTTGCAGATGATGATGACCCGGACGCGCCAGCACCAGACGTAGAAGTCTGTGTGAATCCCACGGGACCAGACTCGGTCGTAGTGGCGGTAGCCTGGGCTGACGCGGATGATGCACTGGAGTTTCATGGTAGTAAGCTTACAACTCACTCAAAGACGTGTCTATAAGAAACTTACGCGGAGGCGGCGACGGAATCGTCACTCTCTTCGTTGAGCAGAACCGTGTCAATGATATGCAGCACACCACTCCACAGTACAACATCCGGAGTAACGATCTTCGCAGTTGCATTCCCGCCCGTCACATACCCGCCCGAGCTATTGAACGTCGCACCAATGCTCTCACCGGCGGCGGTCGTCAAATTCGAGTCTGACAGACCAATCAAGTTGCCGGAGTAGACGCTCGTGCCATTAATGACATGGTTCAGCAGAACCGTCTCGAGCAACGTCGTGTTGCTTTGTATCGACGATAGGTTCTGTTGGAGAGCGTTGATGGCCTCGTTCGTCGGAGCGAACACGGTGACACCATGCATCCAGTTTAGCGTGTCAAATAGCGACGCAGATTGGAGCGCAGCCGAGAAACTCGTGAGATTGTTCGCCTCCAAGGCGGCCGACAACTCCCCTGGGAGATCGATGACAGCATTTGTTACGTGCAAAGTGATATTTCCGATGGTAGTGGAGTTAACCACGGTGCAAGGTGTGCTAATTTTGGAGAAGATGCAGCATCAGTTCGAGATCTTTTTCTACTTTGAGTAAGATACAGATGAGCACGTACTTCTGGTTAAGAATCGTAACAGTGTCGTTAACGGTGGACCAGGCCAGAACCTGGTTCTTGTTACCCTCAAGGAAGACATACTCCGAAGAGTTCAAAAGCGTCCGCCCAACAGTTGTATTAGGGTATGTTGGTGTTACGTTGAAAGTTCCCGGCACAACGTGGTACGAAAGCACGTCAGCCAAGAGCTCAGGGTCCGACGAGATGTTGGGATGAAGGCCAACGACTTCATTTTAGGAAAATAGAACGAGTGTCAGGAAGGTGTGTAGGTTATACGGAACTTTCCCGAGAGCTACTCACATGCGTCATTGTTGGGTGCGAAGACGGTGAATGGGCCTCCTTCACCGAGCGCAGCCAATATACTCTGACCAGACGAGGTCCCGTTCACGGCCTGTGTAGCATTGGCGAGTGACGTTAGGTTTAGGGCTTCAAGACCCTGTACAAGCTGATCCGTTGTGTTCGTGTTCTGCGCCGACGCGACAGCTGCAAGGCTGGCGATAGCGAAGAAGGTATATCGTGACATTGCGGGTCGTTACGGGGAGCCAGGTGCTGGGTCACTGGAAAAGAGAATAAAGAGAGGGTACGGGAACTGGCAAAGGGGACTCGCAGAAGAAAAAAGCAAACTAACCATCCCCTATATATGCCATCTCCGATTATATTTCGGTTCCATTGCCAGAGCAAAGAAGCTGATGTCACTACGCACTAGCAGCACGCATCAAAACGCTTGTACATGTACATGCGTCACTCGCACCAGAAAGAAGCAGGCGCATGTACCGATGTTCTGGAAGGCCCAAATGACGCGAACACGACTCTTCAATATACCATCGATTTCCGTTATTCTTTTCATATGATGAACGCCACTCTGCGCCAGTTCTTGAGGTACGAAAACAAGCCATGTGAGCAACATCCATCAACAATTCAATAATCTTGAATACAAGGCGGATGGCTCGCCTTGGCGCTCAAACGCCGCGTTTTCGTCTCACTCGCATCGTGTACGGTTGCCCAGAGAGATCAGCTTCATTTTTCCTTAGCCGCGTCTCGCTTAAGAGGTGCCAGGGGGGTATTGGCACTCCTCTCGAATATCACACACCATCACACATGACCCTGGGCGGTAAGTCACGGCAAGTCACAGACTGTGACTACGTATGTGCCTAGTATGTAGATGTATACACATATGTAGAAAGAAATAATAATAATTTAAGTATGCACAACACTACTACCGTAAGTGGTGAAACACGTGAGACAGTGTCGATCTGCTCATCATCGGTCGTCGCTACAAGACATTGCAATTCTAGGTGCGCATGTTCGTGAACATGCTGGTGCGCATTACCATATTACTCTCTCAAAAGCAACTCTCTAAAGCGGTCTTGAAGGTCAATGCAAAAGGAAATGTCATCCGATTGGAGATTTCGGGCGCGGTGAAGATAAAGTGTCATCGAGATCGGTACGAGCATGGGTATCTAATTTTCTGTCGAGTGAACCCTTTCTGACTATTCATTTGCAGCTTTACCTTGCGAAATGGTCGGGAGCATACAAAAAAACAAACATGGCTACATTCAAAAACCTGTCAGTCTCTGGCCATCTCGATCTATCAGATTTACTGCCTCCTCCGGAAGAAAACTCGAAGCCGTGGTTGTTGATCTACTTCGGGCTTTCTTTCCTATACGCTTGCACCACTCTTGCTTATATTGGCGTTAAATATTATGCCAGTCTTCAAGCTGGAAGGAACCTCTTCTCCTGGATGGTACTCCGCCTCGTCCGTGCCCCATCTCGGTTCTCCGATGTGATACCCTTAGGATGTGTTCTGAACCGGTTCACAGCAGATATGAGCATAATCGATTCACAAATTCTTGGCGATATCCAGACTGCTATATCCGGGACCTTGACGTTCATTTCCTCTTTTCTCTTCATTGCTTTTGTTATTCCGGAGTTCGCGCCTATCGCGGTACTCATTGCATGGCTATTCGCACGCATGTCTCCTAAGTTCATACGCGCTTCGAGAGACCTGCGACGATTAGAGTCGGTAGCCACTTCACCGGCATTCGCTGGATTCGACGAACTTCTTCGCGGTGTGATTCATATCCGGGCTTTTGGGATGGAGCACGAATTTCAGAGCTCTTTCTTCAAGAAGGTTGACCTCTTTCAAGGTATTTGTGACAGTCATTACTTTACTGATATGCTGACTGTCTTGCTGTATCCCGCCATTGATAGGATACGATCATATTCTCGTACGTTTATTGATCAGTAGCGGCATCAAACTAATAATAGAACATTGACTTTCGCCGATCTGACAGAACTTAACGTCCAACTGGCTCAGATGGTGATTCGATAGTCAGTATAACGCTCTGACCAGTTATTTGTCCGTGGTTTTCTTATGAAAGGTTCTTAGCTTTGGGAGCTATCATCGTCTTCCTGGTGACAGTTTTCACCTTGGATACGGGATCGATAGGAGGCATTGCTGCTGTCGTAATTATGCAAGCAACATCATTTGTTAATGTGTCACGACAGATAGTCGGGTGCGTCCATCTGAATACATTTGTTATATATTGGTCCGCTTATTCTCCTCAAAGAGTTACAGCCAGAGTGGAACTTGATTTCAACTCTGTTGAACGCGTTGGCGAATACCTTGAAGTCCCACAGGAAGCTCTAGCCCATGCGGAGAGCAAGCGACCGCCTCCTGAATGGCCATCGAAGGACGGAAATCTAGTGGTCGAAGATTTGACAGTATCGTACGCCCCGGGGCTTCCGCCCGTTTTGAACGAGCTGAGTTTTACAATCAATGCGAGAGAAAAGATCGGTGTCGTGAGTTTCTTCGGACATTCCGATAGTTGTCTCTGATACTAAAAGTTGTTTACAGGTTAGTCGAACAGGATCTGGTAGGGTTTTCAAGTCACTGGCTGCCTCGCGCAATGACTGACATTTTCGTAGGAAAATCAACGATTGGGTTCGCACTGCTACGGGTGATCGAACCATCTGAAGGGAAAGTTGGGCTCGATGGTATTGATGTTGGGACGATCTCTCTGGAGGACCTCCGGTCTAAGATAGTACGTGACCTTTCTGTTGTGTGCTTCGGCGTTGCAATTTATGTGAAACTTGAAACCAGACAATAATCAGCCAAGACGTCTCGTTCTCTGGATCGCTGCGGAGCAACCTTGACCCGTTCGCAGGACACACAAACGTCGAATGCTGGGATGTGCTACGTCGTTGCAGCCTTGTAAAGACTGAATTGGACTCCGTTGTGTTAAACGAAGGCGATAACAAAGGAGCGGATTCGGAGGAGATCAAGGAGGGAATCAGTGGGCTTGATGTTGTCATCAACCCATCTGGTTCACTGAGTGCCGGCGAAAAGTAGCTTGCGGCCATGGCACGAGCTAGTTTGAGGAAATCTAGAGTAGTCATTATAAATGAGGCTACATCACAGATTGACGTTGCATTGGACGACAAGGTAACCATGTTTCCAGTTCCAGGTATTGTCATGGTGCTGAAGCTCTTTTTTGAAATAAGATTCAACGGACAATTCGAGAGGAATTGGTTGACACGATGGTAATGACCTTTGCCTGAATATGAAACGTCTGAGACTGAATTTCTTTCATAGGTGATCAGTATTGCACATCGTCTGAAGACCATCATCGACTATGACAAGAATCTTGTTCTCGGTCCTGGAGGTAGAGTTATGGAATTCGACCCCCCCCCCCCCCGCGGGAAATCTCCTTGGCATTGTAGGGGGCATGTTCCGTGAGATGTGCAAACATAGTTCCGACCGGGATGAACTTTGGGAGCTTGTGGGTCGTGGGGCGTCTTAAAAAACAGGCATTACATAAATGAATAGAACACTTGTAAAACTGTATGCCTCGCCTCTCACGTCGTGAGACGGAAAGAAAGGCGAGTCAGACATAAAAATCAAAAGTATTTCAGAATCAGAGACATCCAAGCACATCGATATGCAGGATCACCATGATTATAGTTGTAGGTGATGTGGAAATTTAGGAATTGAGAGTGGTGGATTGTTGCAGTTTTAGCCTTTTTTATCTGAGAGACAGCTGAACGGTATGGGCAACGAGAGTCCCCGCCGCGTACCAAGATAAAGCCAAACTTGGGTACACTCTAGTACAGTACATGCATTTCCACGAAGGGAAATCCATAAATCAAAGGTATGAAATCTAGAGTGTCGGGGGCTAGAGCTAGAACCCGGCATTAGCCTTCAACAAGGCTGCTCCTCTTCATACCGTAAAGCATCTTGCTGGCCCTTGAAGCTGACATCGACAAGCTCAAAAAAGCCTCTGAAAGCGCGAAAAGATAGTATCGGTGATCCGTGTAAGCTACGGTAAGGATCTTTGCAAGACTGTACGAGCAATTTGACATCGTTTTCGCTTCTACTCTCGTGCTGTTTGCCCCCACCACCATCGACTTTCTCCCAATGGGACAGGACGCCTTCCACAAGCGTCATTGCTTCCGTCTCAGAGTGCTCATCAACCCACAACACGTATTCTGCCTCGCTCCAGCCATGTAACGCATGCGGTAGTAGCAACACTTTGGGAGCTCTAACAAGAATGTGGTGTAGTACAATCAAAGGTGGAAGGCCCGTTGTTCTTGTCAGATTACTCAACATATTAGTTTCGAGAAACAGTAACGGACTAAGGGAAAGATATCAGTGCGCCCATTAATTCTACAAAACGCAGACTAACCGTATGGCCCTCAATACCCTATATTCGTCGCCGATGATGTCCAGCTTGACTCCGCTCCCTCGTTTATTAGCAGACCCACCTTCAGCTAAGAAAGCGCTAAGCCCAAACTCAAGTTCAGTCATGTCACTGGTGAGCTGCAGTTTGCCGCCCTCGCCAAGTGGCTTTACGATCGAAGCATTCATGATGAAGTTCCGTACGACGAATTTTGCAATCATCTTCGTCCTTTCACGCACGTCAGAAAATCCTTAATTTAATAATCGCCGATGATCACTTACCATTCTCTTGTTGGCTCGACATTGAATTTTGCGAGTACTTCCGATTTGATAAAAGCAAGTTTATCCACAAGATCCTTCATGTAAGTACTCGTGCTTCCCATACTTGCTGAGGCATCAGATGTCCCTAAATCGAGCCTGTGCAATTTAGAAATGATAGAGCCGAGGTCCTTCCGAATGGCCGACAGCAAAGGGTCGACAATCTTGTCAAAGGCTCGGCGAATGTCCATTACAGAGGGCCTAATAACAGACAAGACTTGCTCAGGGTATTCTCCCTCTAGGCTCTTCAACCTCGAACCACAATGATACAAGCAAGTTGCTACATGAGCATTCTGAGATTGTTGAGGCGTGCTAACCGGTCCAAGCAGGCTCGTAGCCCATCTATCTCGAACACTCTATCATTAACTTGTGAGAAAGCTCTCGGACGACCCACTCATAACACTTACTAAAGGATCAAGACGAGAAAGCCACTTCTCCAGGCTTGATTGCACATTTTTCGCGACAGCTTTTACGAGTAGAGGGTCGAATTTTGCCGCGTTGAGCTCGTTTGCGGCAGTACGAGCAATACCGATGCCTTCACCCATAGCGGGTGGGGCTCTTGCACCACCAGCAACGGATTGGGCCACGGCTTCGTTGAGGCGGTTCGCAGATCGTTGTAGTTATGCTTGCTCGAAAGTGGATAAAGAGCGCAGGATAAGAATGGCTTCGGGGCTGGAGGGGCAGCGACGTTACCGGGAGCAATGGGTAGAGGATGAATGCGTTTACCTTTGTTTTTCTTGCGTATAGATGGTATCCGTGTGAACCGTGATCTTAGCAAAGAACTCATGAAAGAGTCGAAGGAGTCGAGGATAACCTGTGCTTAGGGTCTGTTGCATGAAAGCAGAGCCTTGATAGGAAGTGAATACGATATATTCAATCATTTGCACTCAACATACCTCCCGCCGCTTCTTTACATTGTGTCTCCAACGTCCTTGCAAGAACACTCCAAAAGGCCGAGCTTGGCTTGTTATCCAACACCTTGAGAGGAATCAGAATCGTTTGGAAGCTTGTAGCGATCACAGACACACTTTCATTGCTTCGTCCATAAAGTTAGTCTGGGAGACTGTATCCTTCTTAGGCACGAGGACCTTTTCTAACGTGTAGACTTTCATGCAACAGTCGGCCAGCTCTTCCACTAATTTCTCTAACCTGGCCCACAATACAGCTCTGAACTGCGGCGCCGTGATATTAGTGGGCTCAGTTCGTATCCTAGATCGATAAAGCAAACCAGACGCAGCTGAAGGAGACTCCGATGCAATCAAGATGAGAAGGCCGATCGTTAATAACTCTGAAAGAACGCACAAACCTTTAGGCGTCAACTCTTTTGATATTCGAGCTATATCAAATGTAAGCTTTATTCGCTGGTCCACGGCATCCATAAGATCTGTGAGCAAAGACTGTACGAGTTCAGGTAGAACCTGAAGGTTGTGTGCAGTTTGCAAGGGTAACACAAGGAGAGATCGATTCTGAACGAGGGCAGCTCAGCTCGACAGCTACTATAAAATAAAACGTATGCACAAGAGTCGTAAGACCAGTGAGCACCATCGACTCCATCTTGAACGTGATCTTGCTCCGAGCACTGTCAATGGCAGGTACGTGGTCTGTTACCGCACAGATGGACTCCAGAGGGATCTCCACAGACTCCATGATGTCCGCGCCGTTGGATTCTTCAGCATCAGTCTGATTTTTACTGGACGAGTCAAGTAGTGCAACTGATATCAATCGAAAGAATTTCATATTTCTTTCAAGTCGAGTATATAACGAACACATACCAAGCTCCGCTACACTCAGTGCGGCCTTGGCTATCGCCCTCTCCTTCTCACTCTCAGACCCAAGTCATCCTTCGAGCCTCGAACACCGGAGGCCACAGACTCCGACCTTGATCACTCCAAGATCTTAGATAGTGGAGAATTTGCTGCGTTTCATGCGAAGCCGAGTACGACAACTCGGCCATCCGGGTCCCAGGTCGCCCTGCTACAACAGTGAAACGTGCGGTTCTTCTAAGTGCGTCTGAGACACATTGGAGCCTTACGAGGCGCGAGGCATGGGCTCCATTGGATGAGCATGGGATTCTAACTTTGCTCTTCAATCTGGCGCAGGGGTTACTCGGACAATAGTACTTGTATTTAGCTACCAAACACTCGCTTGTCTTGAGATGCAGCGATTTCATTTAGACCCCTGCTCGCATGGAAGACTTTTTCTTCCGACACACCGACTCCCGCAGCTTGAACAAAAAACGCTTCGTGGTTGGCAGTGACCTGGTAAGGATTGAAGCGCGAGATGAGGAAATAAATGTTTATAAAATTGAAGAAAGGTTACTGGTCAGCTTCGCCCATCTCAGATAATCGAAATAGCACAAGTACCCACCACATTTCGTGTCTGTCTTTCCGTTTCGTCCATATTCAAGGTGAGTTTGGAGATAGCCACCGATACGTTCTCCCTCCCTTGGTCAAGGATCAATGAAGGTTTTTGCTAGCCATGTGCTGTCTTGTTTTCTGCTGTCAGCGGGTACGACTCCCCGGATAATATTGCAGTCGCATATACGTTGGCATCGAAATTCGGTGACGAAAAAGCGGTATATTGTAAATCTGAAGAGCTTGTAAGGAAGCCGCGTTGAAGAATATGCTTGGACCATGCCTGCCATTGGTTGTTCTCTTGATATATTTATAGAATCTTCATCGGGCGAGCCTTGTTAACAATTGACCAGCGCTACGTTCAGCCTTGTGTAGAATGTGGAAGTGTCTGAGTGTAGGCCCGGAAACAGAGAACGGACTGGAGAGACTCGAAGAGGCCCGCCGTGCCGTTATGTAATACTAGTTAAGTAATATTTTATTATTTATTTATTATTTATTTATTATGTTTCCTTACTGAATGCAGGGACATCAACAGTCACGCTCGGCACAGGGTGTGGCCGAGGGGGAGGGAGGCCCCCGGCGAGGGATCGGAGAGTTAGCCGAGGAGAAAATGAAGCTGATCTCTCTGGGCAACCGTAATCGTGATCGTCTACTTCCTCGAGAAACGTTCAACAACAACTGGTGATACGATACCCTATTGCCGCTAGCTCAGACAGAATTCGAGAGTCGGAAAAGTCTTCGGTTCCGGTGACGGACGATACTTAGACTAGACGGTGGGTCCATTCCCCGCTATGTTTGTACACTACCTGATGGTACCCAAAGCGGAAAGAAAGCAGGCCTACTAGTAAGCGCCCTTCTCGGGTTCATTCAATCTTTCTTCTTCGATCGTCGTGAGAAACGCCATGAGCGCCTGCATGAGTCCAAAATTCAGCGTTGGTCTTTCATTTGTTCATTCACAGTTGTAGCCAAAGACATACTATTTCGTGACCCCAGACTGGAAGCGGGAAGCAAACCCGGACAAAGATATTTATTTTTGAAGACCATAGACTCCAGAGACCCACTTGTCACTTGTAGGCGCGCAAATATTTATTGACGTCACCGCTAACACTTGCAATATTCGCTTGATCTCTTGAGAGTGTGCCTCGCCATTATTGATTCCGTAGATGAATTTCTTTCGCGCAGTCGTCATATCTCCGAGGTTAAGTGAGTTATGTTCCAGACAATTTCAACAATACAGTGAAGAAAAAGGTCGAAAGCATGGCGGAACAATACAATGCTGCTGATGAGGGAAAATTGAGGATTGGAGAAGGGGAAAACACCGTCATCTCGATTGAGAAGCGGAGGGTCAAACGAATGCTGGAAGAAAGTACTAATTTGATCAGCGCGATTCTGCAGCATGAAACCGGAACAAGCAGAGCGATGTACCGGAAAATGTTACAGACGACATTCCAAAGAATGAAATAATAGCTTTAAGAAGCTTGAATGGATAAATTACTGCATCTGCGATGTAGTCCACTTGCACAACGATGAAAATAATAAAACTGCAAACTGCAAAAGCAAAAATCAAATAATCAGAATCGTAGGAGAAGAAGTTAGCTCACCAGTATACGTTCGCAAAAATCTATGCTCATTGACGATTCTTGGCACGCATGACCCTTTCAAAACAGTCTCCAAGAGGGTTATACTTAGCAACGACAGTCGAATGACTTGCAGCATATGGTGGTGGCAATAGCTGATGCAGTCCGTCATGCACATCTCTCCGGCTCTCAGAAGGGAAATGGGATACTAGCGGCGGCGATGACGGTCTCGAAGCAACTGGCAGCATGGTGAGTGCGCTCAATGCGGCGGAAGACGATGAATTCGAAATGGTAGACAGGGTCCGGGTTCGATCCGGGTGGCCGTTCTTTCCATTACTCGCGAAGAATCTCGAAGATGGAGCAGGCAAGGTCGAGACGGAGTGCAGAGAAGAGATGGATCCTTTTCTCGACGGTAAACGACTTCCCGTCGACATCTCTGATGGCGATCGATAAACGGCCGTGTTCGAGGCCGGAGGAGAATTGGCTCGACTTGGAGACGACGTCATCTGTGCTTGTGCAGCTTCGGAGTTGACAGTCAATGGTGCGAGGGCCGAAGGTCGAAGTGATGGTGCGTGTGACGAAAGTCCTCGAATCAGTGGATGGTGCGGCATCTCCATCTTCATTTCGCCGTAGTTTGAGGAATTCCTCATGAGTGAATGCCGTCTGCTCGGTGGTTTTTGCTGCTGTAATTGTGGGGGAGATGGTACTTCTGAACGAGTTTCTCGGACGGGTCTGACTGAAGTTTTCGCAGAAGTCTCTGGGACGGGGGATACAGGTGTTGACTGCGGAGCAACAAGACGGACGATGGGAGGTTGTGGTTGAGGTTGAGGTTGCGTATACAGTTGCGGGTCTACTCGTGGTTGATGTAGCTGTTCAGATGTCCCCGTTTCCGCGTTGGCCGTCTCAATGTGCGCTAATTGCCTATTGACTTCAGCGCGAGGCGTGGTCCTATCATCAGTCTTCCCGTTCGTCATCCGGACCGCATCTCCGTTCATATCACCGACAGCGCCAGATGCTCGACAAGATTCTATGGGTGTAGAACCACGAGCACCTTTGTCGTTATCTGAGTCCTCTTCGACGTTTTGCGGGGTGGCTGCCCCACTTTCGCTTGAGACCCATTCGCCTTCGTCATCTTCATCGGTGTCGTCAGAACGCGCTATTGAAAAACCGGTTTTCTGGTTTTGTTGGGGCATGGCCTTTGCAGAGGTTATGTGCGCGACCTTCTGCTGGGTCTGTGCAATGCGATCTCGAGACGACACCCGGGAGTTGGAGTTGAGATGAGATTGTCGTGCAAATTGCGTAGGAAGACGACTTTGGTGCACCTTCGGGTCCAAACCAAAGCTCTATTTAACGAAATGACACGCCATGATAGTAGAGAAAACAACACACATCTATTGTACTATTCCCAGTCTTTGACTGAGTCCTCGGCTGACTCTGTTCTCTCTGGGTGAGGTGCAAGTTGTTGAGACCCGCTTTGGAGCTTCCGCTGGAGTAGTTTCGATGGTTTTGTTGTAGACGAGTACTCGTTCCCTTCGTCTTTTGTACCATATTTAGTTGAAAGAGAGGGAAATCAGAATTTGGCGAAGAAAGGAGGAAAGAGGGCAAAAGCAGACGTCGTTGAGAGCGTCGATGAAGAGATGAAGAGACGAGAGCATCTCCTTGCCTTGCGGCTCACTGCTTGGAATATGCGATGGTAATTCTCACGCTAATGGAAGGCGGTACCAGTCCACTGGCTTTTTTTTATTCTCCCGACATTCTCGCTCTTTACTTTCCTGACACTGACACTCTAAACTGATAGACTCTTGACAAGAACTCGAGATGGAGAGGGTTCAGTTTCAACAAGAGCAAGTACGATGATGTTATTGTGATAAAAGGAATGGAAATATCGTTGACAAAGATTTCATGCAGATGCTCGCAGAGCTAAAAGACCTTGTGCAGAAAGGCCTATTCTCTCAGGTAGAGCAAATGTATCTACACTTCCATCCACTCAATTTAGAGCTATCTAGGAAGAAGTTAAACATGTGATGAAGAAACGAACAGCGTTTGAAACTACTCTCGTTCGACGTATCCCAAAGAAGAGCGACTTCCTGCGATACGCTGCATATGAAATGAATCTGGAAACCCTGCGGCGGAAGAGAGCCATACGCTTGAGTAAGCAGCTGTCTCAGAAGCTATTGCATCTATATTCAAGTTGATCCTTGGCAGAGGTATCGCGCTCTCCAGCAACGATATCGGACTATGCACTACTCCGCCGCCAGTTCCAAATATTTGAACGAGCTCTTCGTAAATTCAAAGACGACATCGGTCTATGGGTTCAATACATCGAAACAGCTGACAAAGTGAAGGCCCGGAGTCTGGTATCTCGTATATGTGCCCGAGCTCTTCAAATGCACCCCAACTCGCCGTCATTGTACATTATTGCCGCCTCGCACGAGCTCAAACAACAATCGCATTCAGCAGCCCGTGTCCTCCTTCAGCGCGGCATTCGGATGAACAGCGAAAATGTTGACCTCTGGACGGAGTATGTGAAGATGGAACTCGGCTTCGCTGAAGTCCTCAGGAGACGATGGAGTGTGCTGGGGCTGAATACCGAGGAAAGAGGAGATGCAAACACAGAAACGATGGAGTCGCTTGCTGCAGACGGATTGGATACTCCCATGGCCGAAGACAAGGAGAGTGAATCAGCACGGAAGGAAATCTTGAATGGCGCTCTCGTCAAGGAAGCGGTTAGGAATGCAGTCAAGGGTAAGCATATTTCGTTTGTGGCTTTCACTTTTCTAATATCATATGGCGTTCCTCAGCTGTTAAGACCTTTGAGCTCTTTGAGTCACTATACGCTCTTCTCAATTCACACCCCTGCCCAAACGCTGTCCGTGAAGCTCTTCTCGACCTTATGTTTACCAGCCTCGGTTCCAAGCTCGCATCGTCGTCTGCAACCAGCTCATCAAGTCCAGGTTTACGTAAAGACGGTGCCCGATGCGCCAAGTTGTACGCTTCAAGGTTCCTACCGCCCAAACTTAAAGGGGAAGCGCAAATTGACGCCGTGCGTCTCGCAAACGAAGACTTCCTGGCCTCTGTGCAATCCCAGCGGACGGAAGAAGTATGCAGAGA
Source organism: Hymenochaete sp. R1 (assembly GCA_019400425.1). NCBI lineage: Eukaryota > Fungi > Basidiomycota > Agaricomycetes > Hymenochaetales > Hymenochaetaceae > Hymenochaete > Hymenochaete sp. R1. The sequence continues at coordinate 186,162 of JAFREE010000023.1, forward strand.
ATACGCGGATTTCATTCGTGGATGGTTCGAGAGGTCGATCGATGAACATCTTGTAAGTTTCCTATGTATTCCTTATATATTTGCCATCTCTGATGAGCTCGAAGAATATATACTTGTTGACTGTCTTCCGTGGCCTGTGCTCGAGTGTGAGCTCCCCGACTCTTGACCTTGCCCTGATCCATCTGCTTCGCTCCATACGTAACCCGCATCCACCGGCACCATCGAAGTTGCTCAAATTAGCCAGGAAAAGTACAAAGAGGTTTCCGGATAGTGAGGAACTGTGGGTCCAACGTTTTGAGATCGAAGCTCAATGTCAGGGAGACACGGACGATGCTGATTGGAGAAAAGCCAAAGAAGAGGCAATCAAACATTTCAGGTTCAGCATTGCGGTAGAGGTCCCGGACACCATACATCTATGGACAGATGCTAAATCATCGTAATAATGTTGAGCTGTTTTGATCTCTTGTTAACTCGTTTATTGTGTCAGTGTCTGTCTTATGTATACATTTTGCAAAGAAAGTCGTCGGGTATTCATACATAGCTTGATGGTTTTCTGATGGCCCCTTTTAATGTCAATTGATGATGATAATTTGTTTTCACATTGGAAAAAAAATAAAAGTGTCAAAAAGACGGATCAATGATGTTTGCACCAGTGCTAGTGCTCCAGGTGCTATGACGCGCTGACGGCATTGACGACGCGACATTCTGGCACAGATTCTCGGCAGCGTACTTGAGCTCTCCTTGGTGGACTACTCTCGTGAGCGTGCTGCAACTTGCATGCACCTTCCCCGATCCAGAGGGTTCAATGCCCCTCAAGCATCAGCCTCTGCTTCAAGGACTGCGTTGAGCGGCCTGGACAGATACAAAACCATCCGGTCTTTTTTCCTCCAGCAGATTCGCTTCGGCCACCAGCGTCAGGGATTTTCATCTCTTTCAAAAGCGCGTACTTGGGAACCGGATGGACGACACCATCATTCTGAGATCTACAAGTCTTACTTGACGGGGGCTGCTGGGTTTGAAAAGACGAAGATTCCTATGAGAGCTTGTCTTCATATGTCTCGTCGTACAAACGCCGAGAAGCTACCAAACCCGGACAATCCTAATGACCACGGCAAAGACAGCTCCTCTCCAGAGTACGATAAGAAGCAAGAACCCGAAAGCTCAAGACATGGTGAACCTTCTCGCCGACCTCACATCGAAAACTACTCCCGTTTCTTCCGTCGACTGGCCCTGTCCGTCCCGCACTTACAACGGCCGACTCGAGACGACTTCCTCAACGTAGCGACGAGTTTCTGGCAGAGGCTTCGCATACGCTTCAAATGGTTTACGATCAAGTCATTCAGGAAGTTCAATGCTGATGATATTTCGGCGTTTGTGACTTGGTTTCTCATGAGCCAGACGGTATGGGTTTTGGTGGGAACGTGAGTGTTCTTCCTCTCTGCAGTTGTCAAACGGGTTTACTGAACTGGACGCAGAACAACATTTTTCTCAGCCGTGTTTGCAACACTCAACAGCCTTAGTCTACAGGGTATGTCTTATCTTAATCTTGACGCAGTCTTTCGGTTGAGTATTTCATTTAGAACATGTGGCGCGAGCAATTAGCGATTACTTGACGTCGGAAACTGGAGTCATGATCGTCTTCGAGTCTGCCATCGTGCCAAAGTGGAAGGGCAATAAAATAGCTTTCAAAAATGTCTTCATCTCGAGACGGCCGCCTTCTATGAAAGAGGAAAGTCTCCATGACCCTAATGCAGGGCACAGAGCTGCTGCTCGTTGGGACGTCGGCAACCATCCTGCGTATCATGGTTGGGAGGATGACCACCATCCAATACCTCCACCTGCGCCAGAGGAGGCAATTGACTATGCCATGTTCGACCTCAACGTTGACTCCATCGATGTTACTCTTTCCTTAGCGAGATGGTTAGATGGAAAAGGTCTCATAGAGAGTGCAACAGTCAAGGGTGTACGAGGTGTCCTTGGTAAGCAATTGTCTGGCAGATTTGGGGATTACTAATTTCATGTACCTAGATCGACGGTTCATCTACTATGATCCTGAAAAGGTTCTCAAACCCGTTGACTTCAGACATCCTTCCCATCCGGGAGACTTCGAGCTTGAATCGCTCCAGCTAGAAGACGTTCTCATCACCGTCTACCAGCCAGACGAGTTCCGTCCTTATACGTTCTCCATCTTCCGTGCAGACATCGGAACGTTCCGCAAACAATGGCTTTTCTATGATTTCCTATCCGCGGAAAATGTTGTGGGACAGTTCGACAATTGTTTGTTTAGCTTACACAAGCCGCAAAGCATCGGTAGAACGAACGAGCAGGATCTCAAAGACGGGAAATGGGCCAGAATGGTATTCCGTCCGAATTTGATGAGATATCTCTTCGCCACTAACTTATCTTTGTTGAGGCTCGATTTAGGATTGACGGTGTCAATGTCGACCACGTCCAACGTACATCAACGATGGAAGGCCCCGTCTCCTGGATTACCTCCGGCAAATTCGACGCTGTCTTCGACTTCCGTTTCCCTCACGAGGAGGAAGCGGACATCAATGCCCTCATTGGGGAGCTCGCGGACGCTATCACAGCTGCAGCCTCTGTGCAAGCCGCTCGGCTCGTCGACCGTATTCCCGGCCAGCGAGAGCTAGCAAAGCCGGCTATCTCGCCACCTACCCAGATCGAAGTAGCCGAAGAGGAGAAGGAGAAAGCGTTGCCGCAGAGAACAGTGACAGTGGACATTGACATAAGGTTTAGGGATTTGAAAGCGACTGTGCCGCTCTTCACGAACGACTTGTCATATGTGAATAATGCATTGATACGCCCAATTGTTGCTTTCATTAAGTAAGTCTTCCTGTGTAGTGAAAAGTAGCCCAAATATCTTACGGCACAGCAGTGCAAACAAAACTCTTGTTCCAATACACTGTCGTATAGTGAAGAGGATCGAAGACTTCGAAGGTGCTTGGACGGTATGTTCACTTTTTTTTTCGATCAAATTTGTCGTTGAACTAATACTAATTTTCTCCAGCTCTGGGAGAGTGAGTTTTGACCTTCTGGCTATTTGTCGTTGGTGCTAACATCTTGTAGCTGGTTTAATGGACGAGGTCTCGCTCAAGGTAACGTACCCGATTTCATACTGTTTCTTAGAGTGGCTCAAACCCTCCGTGCGCACTAGGTCTACGAAGCCCTCGCTTTCCATGTCACACAAGCAAACTTTGACCGACGTGTACGCACTGTCGGACTTTGGAGCCTCCAGAAGACCATCGCCGCCGCTCTTTCTGCGATGCAAACTATGATGCAACCCATGTCTGTATACTTACGTGACTTACAGGATGCGGACGCATTGGTAGAGTGGGGAAACATGCCGACGTAGGATAAGGATGTTTTTTAATGGCATTATAATGATATTTAGGAATTTGTAATCATTCAAGGAAATGTGCAATTGCTTTGATCTATTGCCTCGCCGATTTTGAGTAAGACGCGTTTGTCGGGCTTTCAATCGGAAAGCAAAGACTGTCTGGACTCTGAGAAGGACATAATCAGTCGTATAGTACACGTTACTAAACGTTCAGAGCAACACCATCTATATCATCATCTACCATCGGCTCGCCGTCAACATCATCCATAACTTGAACATCGATAGGCTCCCCGTCTATAGGTTCACCATCAACGTCATCAATAGGCTCCCCGTCCAAATCATCCATGGGCTCCCCATCAACATCTTCTTCCTTTGACTTGTCTTCCGCCTCGCTATCCGTCATGTCCATATCTGCCTCCCCTTCGTCGTCGTTGGCATTCGGTTTCGCGGTTGCAGAGATCTCTTCCTTCACGGGTTCAGCCGGCTTAAACGAGCTCGCTTTGAATTTGGATGCAAAAGTCGACGTTTCATCGCGTTGCTCTTCCATGTCGCTCGTCGTCTCATCTTGCTCGTCCTTGCTTACAGTCGTTCCCTCAAGTCGAGACTTGAGCGTTTCCGTGTATTCTGGAGGAAAGACGATCCAATCTTCCCATACATTGAGAACAGCCATAATCTGATCCTTGAACGTCTGAGCCGTGATACGCCCCGGAAATGAATGGTAGATACCCGAAAGGTGATCGAAGACAATTCCCAGTCGAGCTTGGAATTCTTGTCGAAACTTCCACGCACTGGGTACTGAAGCCGCCGAGTTATGCAGGATGTCGCAGATCAAATGTAGGCGTGCAACTTTGCGTGGTACTGGGGTACCATCAACAAGAAGTGAAGCGACAATGATGTCACTGACCTGAAAGATAGCTTCGTTACCAAATGGATAGGTAATTGTCAGAGAATGACGAACCTCTGAGGCTGCCTCGGCGTGCTCAAGACTAAATGCCATGCATCGCGCAAGTTCGCCACGTTTGCCTGTTAAGGCACGGAGCATGGCCTCGAATCGACGTCTTGCAAGTTTGCCCAATTTGTGTCGTTTGATCCTTTCTCGTTCAGAATCCTCTGCAGAGTCGGTTGAATAGACAGAATTATATCCCTGATAGAAAGTTAATATGTATGAGTAACAGACGCTATATGTGAGATGAAAAAAAGTCTAACATCATCATCGAAGCCCTGTACTAAAGCCTCACCAGCAATCACGGAGCGATATAACCTATTTTCCGGCGTCTTTCGGAGGGAGGGTCAACATTGGAGCAGAATAAAAGCGTATTGATCCACTAACTGAAGTGTCAAATAAGAATTTGAACATCGGATTCTGCCGCTCCCTTTCCCTCAACAAGTCCTCAAACTTCTCTCCATTATCCTTCACTTTAAGAGCTACAGTACGTATGAACTTTTCTGTCTCCGGATCTACACCAGTACTTGAAAATTCGAGTGGGCTTCGAGACCGGTATCCGCTCCTGCTTCGACTATACGGCCGAGAACGTTCCAATGAGATTGATCGTGACCTCGAACGGTAGTGACGCGACCTATCTCTCGATCGGCTCCTGGAGCTATCGCGCAAGTCATGATATCCGTATGGAGAACGCGAGCGAGATCTGAAGCGTTTGCGTGCAGGAGAACGACTGCGTGAACGAGATTGTTCACGTTCGCGAGACTGCGATCGGGATTGCGATCTCCGTTGAGCTTTCAAATATCTTGAATATCAGGTGCACGAAGAAAGGAGGTCGCCGGGAACATACCAACGTAGGCTGCTTTTGATGCAATGGGGACGGCTTTACTCCAGCCCACTCTCAGTACCGACCCTCCCCATTCAAACCCATCCATTTCGCGTACCGCTGTTTCGGCGTCTTTCCGTTTCATAAACGACACAAACCCGCTCAATCCACTGCTCTTCTTAGTTCTGGAGAGCGTCATATCCGCCCCGGGTCCTTGCGTTGTGTCTCCACGAGGCCACATTATCTTCACCTAATGAAAGGTGAGAACTCATCTGTCAACGTAACTAACAGAGACGCACGGAACCGACGGGTCCACATTTTTGAGCAAAGAAGTTCCCTAGAGCAGCTTCATGCACGTTCGCCGGAAGATTCGCAACAAAAACATTTGATGTCTTAGTGCCATGAGTAGGGACTCGCCAAAAGACTCGCGAATGAACTTACCAATGGGTCACCACGATCTTTACTTCCGCTTTGACCCTCGTACGCTAATGCCCGAAGTTAATTGTATTCAAATGATGACCACCAATGACACTTACCCGCAAGTGCAGTGACCGACCTTCCTTGCGCTGTGGAGTCTTATTTTAAGCGTTCAGATATACAGATATACATATGATCACTTACTGCGACTAGATCTATGAAGTCTTTGCTCTCGTTCAGCCTGTTCCCTATTTAACATGGGTCACTTTACTCGAAATATCTTGTATACATTAATTTATTGCGCACCGTTTAATCTCTTGCAAGAAATCATCCATGGCCCTCTTCCCTTTGGGCTTAGTTGAGGGCGCAGGTGCGGGAGGTGATTCCGAACGCTGTCGCTATCACATAGCGTCACAAAATATAACTTGGTTTACAACACTTCAATGAATCTCACCGATACTTCATGTTCATCTTCAAATGCTTTCACGTTATGTGCACCACGAGAACGAGGATTATACGAGACATTCTCTCCGCCAGCTTTTACGAAACCTCTGCCTTTCCTATTTGCACCTTCGCCCTCGAACGCGTCGATGAATTCCGCATATGTTTTCGCCGCCAATGCTTCTTCCTCTCTCCTCTTTGCTTCCTCCTTCTCCTTCTCTTTTTCCTTTTTAGATTTTCTCACCGTTCCTTGGGTATACTGAGAGAGCTTCTGGTCGTCGACAGCCTTTTGCTACGAGGGTATAAAGGTGAGTTCTGACGGAGACAGACAGAGAGTATCATGCAGTCCGTTCGTACAGGAAAGGCAGGTTCGTCGTCATCGTCGTTATTGAAGAACGTTGCCAATCTGGCTTTTGTCCTGTCCATATTTGAGCCTTGACGTTTACAATGAGAGATGAAAGTTAAAGTTGTAGGTCGAACTGGCGCGGAGCAGGCAGCACACACAGCACAGAGTTTGCCGTGTCGATCACTGGATCTATTTGCGGCTCGGATACTTCCCTTTCCTTCCTAAGCCAAAGCCAGCTCATTTGTTCGGTTCGACACTTCTCTTCGTCTTTCAAGCATGTGAATACCTCTAAGGTCATAGTTTTGGAGGAGAAGACATGGTTAGATGGCTACTGGAAATCAAGGATCTTCTCTAGTTCTCAGCAATTTATTCCAGAAATCAGACGTTCCTGGTGGTCTCAACTTGATGGTCTTCAGTTTCACCGTCTCTTTCACTCTCTTTACACCGGGTGTTTGATATTCATATACGCCATCATACGTGAAACTTCATCGATGAATATGAACTAGACTCCAGTTATCTCACGGTGCCTGTCTCCAGGCCAACTATCCCTGGACTGGCGCTATAAATGACTTGTGCCTCGTCTCCATCACATCTACGACGGTTTGCGGCGCAAGAATCTTCACTTGCTTAACTCCAAAAAGCACGAGTAATAACCGGTCTATATCATTTCACCCTGGCAGAGGATGAGAGCAGGGTGGGTACCGTCTGCGGAAGGCATCCGAAGGCTGTCCGCCGCAGCTGTTGGATTCTCTAGTGCGTTTTTTTTGAAAATCGACTGAACGAAAAACCGCACAAATATTGACCATGAATGCCTTGGCTTTCAGCCACGAATGCTAAAATTCTTTTGCGGCGCACGTACAGGTTTGCGGCCCGACGAACAGTGCATGGTCCTCATAGATCTTGACGCAACTTCGAAACGTAAAGGTCACTGAACGAAGGTACTGGTTTTTAATAGATTCGTCATTGGAAATGTACGTTATTATACGATTTTGGGAGACTAAGACGCTCTGTCCGAGTGAGGTCGGAGCCTACAGAGACGAGAATGCTTTTAGTAAGCTTTACGGGCTGACTGACGACTACTTCTGTCACAGGTTCGTCGAGCAGGCCGTAACTTCGGTGTCGATGTTACCATCCCCAACACATTTCACACTGCGCGCCAACGTTTCTTCTTGGGGATGTGCACGGTTTCGAGACTCTTCACCATCCGAAGAAAGGTGAAGATTGCGACTTTCATAATAATGAAATTTGAAATTTGAATATTTCTAATCCCGGAGAAAAGCCCATCAGTGGCGTAGGCGAGCCTCTTCTTACGCGTACTTCTATCTAACGATGGGCGTACTCTTTGCTGGACAATTGAGATATCGGGGTCGCTGAGCACACGACTCACCTGATGCAATAGTCAATGGACTTCTCAAGGAGGACACGGCAAAAATGACACAGTGACACTTGCCCGCTACTGCCCACCGATGCCAGACGCCACTCGCGGTCTCTTTTCCACCAAACGGGACCGCCCTCGTTTTTCTCGGAGCCGACAGGTCACGCTGAGTCCAATTCTACCTACCGTCCCCTTGCCCACTCTTTTTCGTCTTTCAAACATCGGGGTAATTCGGACATCGAGGGAAGAACAACCATTTTTGATTGCTCAACTCAACAACTCGAGGCGCTTCCCCTAAACGTATGCAAATAGGCTAACTGACTAACAAGAGGTCTCATGGCGGCAATGGCGGGTCCGTTCTGTTAACGGCACTTATGCTTTACTGACGTAGCGCAAATTGGCGATCGAAATGGACAAATGGAAATAGGACTTGTCCGATAGGCATGCTCTTGTCATTAATGATGGCGTGCATAGTGATAAGTACAACTGTCCGTCGTATCTTGCAGCGCTTAATGCATTACCGTATCGGGCATGTGATAGGAATATGCGATACCACCGCAGCATCAAGAAATTTCGCACTGCAACATGCTGTGCCCGCCACATCTTCTCAAGTGCTCTTCTCAGACTCAGACATCTAACGCGGACATACTGCTTCTAGTACCAATGTCCAGCCAGGGTGCACAGACATCGCCGGGCCTGGTCGCCGGGCCCTCAACACGATTCCGTCTTCGTACTCTACAAGTCCAGAATTCTATTCTTACTAGGTGTCATAGACATAGCACTTACCAGATAAGTTACCGCAAATGAAGCCACCACCGGTGACCGTGATTTCTATGGACGAATCGAGCAACTTCCCAATTGCGGCGGGAGGCCCAAGTTAGTGGTGATGGCTATGTGCTAATGGTAGGTAGTATGAGAAGCGGAAGAAGCGGAAGCGCTGGGAAATTGGAACTAAAGTGGGAAGTAAGATGCGGCACCGTTGATGCCACACATATTTCTCCTATCCCTACAATCCAACTGGTCGATGTATGCGGAGATCTACAAGTTTATATGCACGATTGAATCATAGATGAAGCGATCTATATAAGCGTCTATGCTTTCGGACTCTACCAATGAGATTGCACAGCTCTACCCCCCATCCTTCTCGGAGGAGCCACGCCCCGGGACTAAACGAACTGAATATCGAGCAATGAGTACGTGTAAGAAGTTGCCATACATATTTCAACTGAAGCGGTTTTCACGGGAGGAACCCATACATGGTATTGGCTCGTTCAAGTTGGCCATTGAGTGGAGTTAGGATCACTGGATTGTAATAGTGATGTGCCTTCAGACTAGACAGCGAGAAGATCGATCCGATCTTCTACCTTTTCGAGAGAAGAGCGGCTAGATACTACCTTGGAAGAAAGCGATCATGATTCTTCACGCTATGTATTTAACGTCGCGGTGGGGTTGGACTTCCCTCCTATTCCTATCCTTACGATATCCAGCTCAAACTTCCACAAGAGTCTCTCAGCATCGAAGCAAGCGGAGGTAGAGCGCCCCAGAATCCATCTTCATCTTCAAAAACGGTAAGCTCAAGCTACCAGGCCAGCCAGTAGCCACACCGCCGCAGCGCTCCTCCTACACGTTCCTCTCGTCTCCCGATTTTCAGCCTGCAGCTTTCGAGTACTTGCAGCACAGGAGAGTAAAAAGAGGAACGCCGAGTGTCCGATCACATGAAATGATAGGAGGCGGATGCAGTGATAAGAGAGGAGTAGAGGGGGAGGCGAATGGCCGCATACTACCACATTACGAGCACGAGCACGCATATCTTGAGAAGGCATGAGAAGGCATGCTGTTAAAAGACTTCAAATCTGAGGAGCTGTTTATGAGCATGCGAATCCCGGATCCCAATAATATAACTGAGAAGATCAAAGTGACGAATAGATAGATACTCTTGGACAGTATCTAAGGCCAGTAATCATGGAGTAGGAAGCATCGAAAGCTCGAGGAAATAGTACTTGCTTTGCTTCAGTCTTTGGGACTCCGACTCACCGAGACTCTTCCGGGGGTACTCGCTCTGTGATCGCATTTTTTGCAGTTTCGCATGCCCACGTCGGGGGCTGATGACGCAGCATATGCATGGAATAGACGTTTAAAACAATCATCTATGAAACGAAACGATAAGAGTTATGAAGGTTAGGCTCAAGGGCAACAGGCAAAATCAAGTTGAGTAGAACACTCGAAGTGTGCGTGCACGAAGGTTACTGCAACGCAACGGGCAGAGGTAATAGACGTGGAGTGCATTGCCAGTGAAGACGCGCTGTCTTGAAACTGCCCGCTCACAGCCGCGTTTCATCATCATCAACGAAGATCCAGATGGAGGGCCTATGCGCTGAATCGAAGACAGCTTCCAGATTCGAAACAACGGCGTAGAAAAGCAGCGAGTTCGTGTATTTTGGTCGATAGCATGGCGAAAGACTACATCATCCGCAGATAGTGGGACTTGAGACGAAGCGAAGCTAAGCCATGCGTTGAACGTGTGTTTGTTCTGAAGTAATGATACCATGCATAGAGACTCGTAAATATCTCAAATCCCGCGAGCCTCCCGGCCCGCTGACTTCCCTCATTGAGAGTAACAAGGAAATACGTGGCGTAATACGTTGGGAGCTTTCTATGGAGAATGTAAAAGCTCTCGCACGGAGATCACACGTACGTAGAGTCACAAAGCTCCTGAATAAGAACAGAGGAATAAAAACTGATTGAGCCCAATCAATAACGCCATTTGCGCGCCACCACACGGAAGAGCTCCGCAGCGAACCCCTAGCTCTATTGCGCCGAGAAACGAGAACAGCTCACGGAAGGAAGGGATGTCCGAAAATGGGTTGAAGACAACGAGGGACGGGCAAGGCTCAGTCGACCGTCCACCATGACTCATTGAAAGAGAGAAAGAAAAAATGCAGAAGAAAAATTAAGTGGGAGAGGGGAGCGCCACACCGCCACCGGCCCGCTCTCGAGTCATGTCACATCGCATCGCAAAAAAGTAGCTTTCTCCCACGACTCACAGTCATAGAGACGATCGGCTCTCCCGAGTCTCAGCCTCTGGGCCTGTGCGGAGAGCGGCCTGTCTCACCTTTGGTCCTGCCTCCCTTCTAAGCGTGTTCGCGTCGTTTTGAGAAGACAAAACGCGAGCGTGCCAAACGAGGTAGAAGGGAGGCGCTGGATCCCGATGAAAGGGGTGTGTGCAGGCAGGCTGGTCAAAGGGCGAGTACAAGAGCTGCAAGCTGTTGCGTAGTGACATAGGCGAGGAGACAATAGTTGCCACTGATGCAGAAGCACGATAGTGTCACATCGATGATGATATGGACGTTTGTTACATATGAATAAACGCATCTAAATGCATACAGGTCGACAGGAGGAGGGCATTGTGGGCGACTGAGGCAAGCTCCGCAATAGTGCGGTATGCTCGCTGTTGTCAGTCAGTGCCAGTGCATGCTGCTGGCTCGCAGTAATGGGGTGATATGACTATGAAAAATGAAATAAGACAGACAGGAGAGAAGGTCTATTTCGCATGTGTTGGGGCGAGCTGAGTCGTTTCTCATTATCATCAATTTTGGATTTGACTGAAGTCGGCCTAAGGATGTTCCTCTTAGGGGCCGAAGGGACAAGCTTATACCGGATCCTTTACATTCCTTTCCCATAGCCATAGCCATTTTCATTCGTCCAAGCGATCTGTTCTTTTTTGTTTGATTTTTTTTTTGTGTTTAGCAAGAGAAAAGAAATTGTGATGCGGCGCAGAGGAGTAGGCTTTGGTTCTAGACATATGTCCGAGAAGAGGAGAAGGCGTCGTCGAGAACGAGAGCGAGAGCTGTGTGTGTAGGGCGGCTGTGTTGCATAGCCGAAAGGAGCCGAGCGAACCGGCCAATGGCCGAGCCGTCACGGGAACGAAGGATGACTCGTGGTCGGCCGCCAACCAAGTTTGAGTGTGGATGATTCTGAGTCTGTTGCCCCCTTTAAAACGTTCCAGAGGTCACACGCTTTGCCCCTCCCTTCATCAGTCCCCTCAGCTCCCCTTCGCCCGTCCGATACACGAAACAACTCCCTTCTCGACGTCCTCAATCGACTTCAAAAACGTTTAAAACAGCTTTTTAGCCCAGATTATCTAGGCACTCGGCGCCTCAGCCGTCGTCATCCGTCTTCGAGGACTCCCGAGGTCACCTAGGCTTCGGTAGGGTCCAACGAGGACTCTCTTCACGCTCCTCCAAAATGTATGCCTTCTCAGTCAACCAGACAAGTCCGCCCCGTACCGCCGCGAACAGCTCATCGGTCGAAAGCGTATTCTCCCTTGCATCCGGTTCCACCCTTGGCCAAATCATTTCCTACAAGTCTTTCGATGTTCGCGGCGAGCGCGTCTTTGTGGCCTGAATCAGTTCCCGTCGTTCAATCCCGGTTTACAATTTAATACTACTCGTCTCTCCTCGTTTTTCCAACGCACCACCACTCTCCGACTGTTATATGATAGTATAACATCACCCAACTCCGTCTTTTACATCTCGCTCGAAGAAGGCTTTAAGTCGGCCCTCTCTCTTTCGACGATCAAACATGCAAACCGTCCCCCATTCCATGGCCCACAGAGGCGTAGCCGCTTCTCGAAACAACACTCGGTGGCATCCCTACACCCCGCCACGCGCTCCGGGCGCAAGTACACCCTCATATGGGATGCTAGCGCCCTGCTCCTCGACTCCCCATCACTCGAACACCTCGATTCAGCATCAAAGTTCACAGGATCCGCCTTATTTAATCACGCCGGCTTCGTCCGTGTGTTCCATCTCACCCCTTTCTTTTTCCCACTCCCCTCACCCTCTCGCATCATCGTCGCAACAACAATTACAACAGAAGCCATTGCAAGTGCCCAGTGCGCAAACGGTGAAAGCAAACTACGTGGCGTCTCTAGTCGGTGAGTCAGCGCTAACGAGTATATGTGATGGATGTGACAGTTGCCCCAAAGTCATAAATCAATTCCGCTTTTTTTTCTATATATAGTAGACCGGCGCTAATATATTGTTTCTATTTTGGTTTTTATTTTTGTTGCAGAACAAGCCGTCAAAAGTCTGTCCGACATATGGCACCCCGAAAACATCCCAACCGTCTTTGCAAGCTCGGTGCATATTTCCTTGCCTGCCGTTGCTCTCCATCAAACATCCCGTTCTCCATCCGTTCATCTTCCATCACCATGCTCTCCGACAACAATGCCTGCATCCTTCCCATCAGGCAACTCACTTTCCCAAAGACCGACCGTCTTCGTCTCCGACCAAGGAAGCGCCAGCGGATCAGATGTCACAATAGCCGGAAAGGACCTCGTGCCGATGAAGACCTTCGTTCAGGAGGTCCTCCGTCGTTCCCGGACTACCTGCAGTGTACTCCAATCCGCTCTGTGCTACATCGAGGCTATTCGTATGAAAGTTCCCGAACTTGTCGAGAGAGAGAAGTTGGGTTTTGGTATCAGAGGAGAGCCGGAGTTGGATGATCGGGTCGTAAAGGAGGATGAGTCTTCCGACTCGTCCGTTGGGATAGATAACTCTACTACATCAGCCACGGCTTCGTTCCGTGACTTCCTTTCTGACCCCATGGGCCTGGGCCGCTTTGGTGGGCAGTCGACGATTTTGCAATGTGATGCTAATCACACGTCGACAGAGTCCGCTTGTGGCTCTCTGCCGGGTGCTCAAGACGCCTCGAAGAAGCGGAAAATTCCGCCGAAGCCGTCAATGCCTCTACCCGCTTTACCCTCGCCTTTGCTTTGCCCCCGGCGCACGTTCCTAGCGGCTCTCATTCTTGCCTCGAAATTCTTGCAAGATAGGTGCTACTCGAATCGTGCATGGGCGAAGCTGTCAGGTCTTCCGCCTCGGGAGGTTGGAAGATGTGAACGAGCGTTGGGCGAAGCGCTCGAATGGAGGCTTTGGGTCGGTAAAGGGACTTCGATGGCGGAAGACAAAGCTTCTCGTTCATTGCATCGCACAAGGAGCGAGAATGTCATCAGCACGTCCAGCACTGTCTCTCCACTCGTCAACAGCGCGTACCCGATCTCGCCCTTGTCCGATACCGGTATGAGCCCCGAATTGACTCGCTCTCAAGCGATGCCGTCCGTGCCTGCGAGGGGCCCGAACCGGAGCTTACGGAGGGCATCAACGTTGCCAGACGAGTCTGCGATGCGCAGCGTACCGCCCCGCTATCGTACGACCGGCTCTCTTCCGTTCTCCTTCACATCGTCAATACCACCTCCTCGCGCCGTCGTTCCCGTCAGCCAAGTCAGCTCCGGACTCTGTGCCCATCAGACTTTGCTTCCGACCGCGTTCTCATCGTCGCGTGTGCCCGCTCCTCCTTTGGATGAACCGACACCACGTCTACACGATTCGCCGATGTCCGTGCTCGCGCCGATGTGTGCATATTCTGTTTGGAGTCCTGCAACTAGTACCACCAGCTCGGGGTCAACTGACTCTGTGGGGAGTGTGGCAACACCTCCAGACATGGCGACACGTGCGACCTCGACAAATTTTCAATATTCATCAACGACATCACTTGAAGATGTGATAATGATGATGAACGCGAAAGACACGAGCAAGGATGCAGCGGTGTGGCGGGATCAGGTTGGGAATGCGTTGGGATCGACAACAAACCAGAGATCCATGGAGAGAGATGGATCGTATGTGCAGCCATCCATGCTGGATCTGCTACAGTACTGTGACAATTGAAGACAGCGGTGGCTTCGGAGCCTGGGAGTCCTGGCGATATTGAAGACCTACAGAAGACGTTAAATGCCGGATGAAAGTGCTCGAAGGGGACAGCCTATGGGTCTGCGAAATCAAGTCCTATGGAATGCTTGAAATCAATACGCTGATCGTGTGTGCTTGCTGCCACGATCGCATTGGCTTCGCTTCTCTGGATGTATGATTCGCAGGCTCTTTGTTGTCTCCGTCTGATGCTCCTATTCCAGCTAGGCGTCTACGTGGTTCTTCTGCGTCTTGGAATTTCCAGACCCCGAGGTCGCTCTCGTCTTGTCTGTCTGCTTGTCTGTGCGACACAACGCGAAACACCCTCTTCTTTCCGGTTTTTTTCTTACCATAATTGTGGTGAATTCTCCCGTGCCATTTTTCTCTGTCTCTTTTATTCTCATAGAGGTTCTCCCTTTTTTCCGTGTCGTATCTTTGTAACATCCCTTTCAACTGTACTTTTCTTCACGCAAACTTCTTTTTTATTGTTCCCGAATCTCGAACTTCAAAAAGCAGTTGACGTGGGAGTTACCCCTCAGTAGCTTTTATTCCTCTTCAAACATTCCCAAACTCTTGCGAATAATCTTATGCTTTTCTGCACGCCGGTACTCGAAGTCGGTTTGCCCTAGACGCTACTGCCACCCTGCCCGCCGTAGTGCCTTCCGTATATGATTGTACGCATGTATAACCTTCCTTAACTTCCTTTCTTTCATGTTCATATCCACCTTTCTAAACTTTCATTTTAAACCTCCATGCAACTTCCTGTCCAATTATCTTGCTGAATCGATTTGTTTGTTCCTTGTCCTCTTTTCTCCTTTCTTTTTTCTTGTGACTGTGTGGTCTGATGGCTCTTGATGGCTCGTGGACTTGTACTTTAGGGTTTCTCTCTTCGCGTCTTTCGTCTCGTCTCTCTGTCCCTTTGTCTCTCACCCTCAAGTATCTCGAGTGTCGATTGGTAGATGGCGGTTTGTTGGTGTCGATATGCGAAGCCCCCTGTATGACTGGGTTTCTTTTTTTTTGGTAATACACTGCCGAAATATATGCCTTACTTTCTCTTCTTATGTTATCGGGATGTGAGCTTGGAAGGTCTAAAGAATACGGATGGTGGCGATCGTCCGAGACGAGACATCCATTTCCAAAATCATTCAAACATTCGTTCGAAGGAAACACGAAGCAGCCTTTAACATTTCAAATAAATGGACCTAAAAGTACATTCCGTCTTCACTGCAAGCCAATCCAAATATGTCATACAGTAGTATCGTTCAGAGCATCGGCCAGACCATTT
This sequence comes from Hymenochaete sp. R1, assembly GCA_019400425.1. Classification (NCBI taxonomy): domain Eukaryota; kingdom Fungi; phylum Basidiomycota; class Agaricomycetes; order Hymenochaetales; family Hymenochaetaceae; genus Hymenochaete; species Hymenochaete sp. R1. The sequence continues at coordinate 201,896 of JAFREE010000023.1, forward strand.
CAAGTAAGTCCGACTGCTAAATTCAATGTCTCATCCACCAAGAGGCTTCCCATCCTTTCACGAAATCTGTTCCTTTACTCGTTGAAGAATTCGATCGGCGTCTTCTCTGACATGAAGACAGTCCATGTCGTTGGGTGACCATCGGCATCGCGATTACCTTCTTCAGTGTAGATCGAGTGGAGGATCACGTCTTGCTCACCCTAGCGTGATAAATAGAGCGATTAGACTTGTATTGCGAAGTTAGTGTATACGTAGTGATGAGCTACTTACCCTGTTCGGTGGGTCGTGCACCCTACACGAATCAAGTATAGCGTCAGACCATCGACACACGCATGATTGGTCAAATCATCTCCCATCAAGGACATACCTGACATGGATGAAGGCCTGTCCTTCATCATCTACCAATGGTACCCTCACCTTCCCAAATATAATCACCCCATAAGACGTTATAGCTGTCCTGACCGCGACCAAATCCTTCTCGACGTCGAACGCTGTGAGTTCTTCGTCCGAGAGTCGTGAAGCACGACCGAACATGCGAGGCTCGTGTTTGTCCCAGTGGTGACGGAGCTGAAGCAGTTTGGACTTGAGTTTGTGCTCGATAGTGGTGAAGGCTTCGATAGACTTGGGCTGCGGGGAGTGGAGCTCAGAGAGGTCCACGGTCTCTGCGGTGGCTGAACGATATAATATATATTGGTTTGGAGGTGCTAAATAGGATTCTCAACTAAAGCGTACGTACCCATTTCTCTGGTGATTTGTTAGCGCAGGAGGAGGAGGACCTTGGTTGCACGCTGATATATGAAGACGGTGAGATGGAAACAAAGGATATGAGAGGTGACGCAATGTTCGCTGGCTATATGCATGCGCTAAGATTATTTTCCCACGACGCGTCGCGACGCGTTCGCTAATTGCAGAAATTCTCTCAGGCTGGCTCTCTCGTTCACTCTTCGAAACCATCCTCCTCATCGCAATGCCTGCCAAATTGCTGCGACATAAAGCGAAACAGAGACCTGTGGATTTTTATCGTGTGGCTTTGGCGTACGCATAACATGGAAGCAAAAGGGATCAGACCTTCTCGAGCGTGCGTATAGCGTTTTGTCAGGTTAAAGATGGTCACTGTCGTCACCGGGATGAAGGCTGGACCAAAGCAATCCTCTGAAGTGAGATAATTTGACATAATAGAGGTACTTGTCAAATCAAAAGTGGTACAATGACTTTCGGAGCATCTTGCACACAGTATGGGATATGGAAACCGTACGTCGCGTTTTGACCTCACTTCAAACAACTCTGTCCTAACGCAAACGTCATCACTACTTGCATATGGAACAGAGTCACGACATTCTTTGCGTGATATTCTGGCCCATTGGAGAGCTCAAGCATGATCAGGAAGCGGAGGAGCTCAACCCAAGGAAGAAACTTGGATAAGGTAGACAGTGATTTCAAGTGACTTGCCTCCATAAGTCTACGCTACCGAGAAGAAGTACACTCAGTTACCCAGATTTAGATTTTGGGCGACTGTGATTGAAGCAAATAATTGAAACCAATACGATTCGATAGCCGGGGCCAAACCGGAAATACTAGTTATATACGCTGTTGAGGATCGAGCCGATTCGTATACGCCTCTGACGCCAGAATTGGAAATCGCCGGAATACAGGCAGACATTATGTCCTGTGCAACTGAATAGTGGAAACGGTAAACGAACATTCCTGGTACTGAGACGCTCACTCACAAATGCGTCGCACATATTTGCTACGCTCCCATAGTCGATTTCGCGCAAGGCATGACTCGGACCTTGCATCAAATGACGCAAAAGATGGTGTCTATTTTTATTCTCGCCACAGGTGGTCTTTGTGGTGCGCTTCAAAAAGCACGGCGTAGCAAAGATGAAGGGCTATTGCATGATTCCTAGTGTTATTCACTCAGCTTTTGCATAGAACCTGGGGTACCCAGTGAGTTCAGGTCTCATCTGATTTGTATACAGAGCGCATAACAGTAACTCAAGGATACATTATAGCACGAAACACGCCCTTTCTCATTATCTATCATAGGTAACTCTCCGGGCGCATGTCCAGCTCACCCCGTTACCTGGTTCTTAATAAATCTAAGCTTTAGATTGAAAGTTCAATTTTTTGTCCGTCACTTTTGCGCCGTCTTCTTTAAAAACGGAATGGAGCCAAACCTCAGGTTTTCAGCGCGATACTAGCTCATAACTAGCTCGATGAGAATATCGTATAACCCGACCCCACTTCAAATCGGACGAATGAACCTCGGCGCTCTCCGTACCTGTCAAAGATGCGTATGATCCGCATTGTTACCTAAGCTTTGCATTCCAACGTCAGCACACAATGCAGGTTGTTGGTGCAGCCTCAAGCATGTATGTCTTCCATCATCACTCGTGTTGATATTCGAGCTGATAGAAGGCAAAATATAACTTTCCCCTCCCCTTCGACTTGACGCACGGCAGCTACGTTTATTCTATGAATACGCCGCCGAGCGTTGAAGATCACGGTTCCGCGACTCTATTCGCAAATGATGGTGGCTAAAGAGCGGGCAGTTTCGATGCCCGAATTTCAAATTCGTCTGTCAAGGAGGCTGTTTGCCTTCGGCAAACATAATTTTGCCAACTCTAGATCCATAGGTTCCGTTAGGCTCCTGACGCTGGTATCAACTTTGAAAGATTTACAGGTCATATGGTGGCTATCTCACGCCTGCGCAACCCTATTTTCTCTGACTGAAACCGAGTTCTCCCTTCCAGGGCACAGCATCAAATCATCGCTCTGAGAGTGCTTACCGGAGATGTGGCTAAGTATCGTGAGTCTTGTATGGGTATGGCACCGCAATCGGCGAAACAAGCTATCTCCTACCATCAATGGGCCAATAGTATGCACCTGGCGTTCTGCTGTTGCGATGCAATGCTTGCAAGATAGACTTCCGTAGGGTTCCACAAATGCTACGCTTTGCGGATGGGCTCACTTTCTCGAATATAGGGGCATTTGTTCAATCACGCAGACACTTAGCGAAAAAAAAATAGAATTTGCATTGATACGCTAACATCCCTTCCGCTTTCAGCCTCAAACAGCCTACAATTCACCTCATCTGTGCTGGAATCTCTGATAACGTGTCCAATTCAACGTTCTATGCTTGCTTGAAAACATCTTGGAAACGTGTAGAGTAACCATGGATAAACCTTACTGGCTTAGCGCCTTCAGCATTTGATATAATTGCTCCCTTCAGAAAGAAATGGCTCTTATCTACGGAGAGTATAATTGTGCCGGTGAGGAATCCATCCTCCTGACGTCTCGGATGTGCCATTTCCTATCTTAGAGGACTCACATTTAAGTCCTCGACACTGCAGTAGTACAGCCCCGCAAACGTCCTTCGGTCGAGGAGTATTCTGTGTTCAAATATCTTCATCAAATGATTTTCTTGATGGCTACCAGGCTGCGTGATGTACCATTTCCTTCTGTCGTCAAATCGAGGTAAGTGCCTCAAAAGGTTCGTTTAGATTGGCGCAGTCCTTTACTTCGCATTGGTTCGAGTATCTATGATATGTTCCATGATATGATGCGGTCACTGTTGCGAATGCACTGCCCGCGCTTCTGTTCCTGACTTTGCCGGTGATGATTAGAATTAGACGTTCGGATACTGGAAGAAGACCGGCAAAACTATATTTCGCTTTAGGACAGAGAACTTCAACGGATTGGATTGCTAGCTTTTGAAGGTCTTTCAACTCACTGGATGCCGGTCAGGTCGGCCCAGAAGCGGGAGGGACCTTACTAGGGTAGGATGACCGCGCTCGAGTACCAACAAACTGGCAATGAGAATGAGTATCGTTTCGAAGAGCGGCAAAGGGTGCTAATCTTGTTACGGGACTCGCCATCCACGCATGAGTCTTTCTCCCTCCTTTCACCGTAACGTTTCGAGCATCTTTTCCCGGAACACTGGATACTGCACGATCAGGGCTTGATGGAACGGTGAGACTCCAAAGGCCATCTCTTTGTTCTTGATGCACAAGATTATCTTGACCCTGGTGCTCCGAGCAGAAGATGAATATTGTGACGATTCTCATCAGAATTGATTTCGGAGACTCCTGCAGGCTTCTTCGTCGTAAGTAAGCATGTGCATCATCTTACTCGCCTTGATGGTAATGCGACGGTGGATGATTGTGACATTTCTAGGAGGGTGGACTCAAAACTGAAAAGGAAGTCAGTAGATTTACCGATTGCGAAAGACGGAGGAAGCACGACATGGATCCACTCAAACATTATTGTGGACGGAGTTCAACTTACCCCTGGAGCGTGTCCAATTCTAGCAACCTCTCTGGCATGGTTTTGTACAACATAAGTACGTCAAATACTCATACTTGGTACATACCCTGTGCACATATTTAAGTCCTTACAGGTAAATTGATGCATGTCTTCAACGAGGAAGTTGTTTCTCGAAGCAAGTTTTTGCCTTGCCAATCGGGGCTCGTGGTCTCATCTAGATGGAGTGCGGGGGGGCCAAAGACGGAGACGGAGATCTGTTTTCACGATCTTAGGCTCTTTCTGTTTTATCCGTATTCATCAAATAGGAAAGTAGTGTGAGGCTCTTCAGTACCGCTGAAGGAGGGCCATAGGATAGGATTACTTGAACTGGGAAACAGATCCCAATTGGAACGACGGCGGAAGCAGAACGATCCGTGTTCGGGTAGATACAGGAAGATCGTCTACAAATAAAATAGGCGCCAAAAAACATGAGGCGGCCGACAGAACGCATGAGACATGGCATGACGACCAAACGTTTTCAATGAAATCTTGATCTCTGCACACAAGCTAGCTACAATGGAACTTTCTACCTGCCAAGCGAATTTCGAAGTATTTCCATGAAAGTGTGGGGAACCCGTAGACAAATCAGAGCAAAGAAAAAAAAAGTATTCTATAAACGTGATAGCAAGATCAGAACTCTTATATATATATACAGTACTTATTTTACTAATCGGTATATCACCATGCGGGTATAGACATGCTGAAAAACTACAACGAATTACATTACAGTATAGCCGGCTTGATTATGATCATAGAGAGAGGATAGATGCGGAGTTTTCTCATGTGCCCAAGTTAGTAGTATCCATATGCTTCGACAGGTCGAGCTGCCGGCAAAGAGTCCCATCGAGGATAGTCGCGATGCTCAACGGCATGCACCGCAGAGGTAGCGTAGGCGGAGGGAGGTACAGAATTCGCGGTAGAAGGGCGAGAATTAGAGGGGGATGACCCAGAACCATTCGGCGATCCAGTGTAGTCGTAGCTCCCGTTCATAGGTGTGTAGGAAGGAGTGAGGGTCGGTCCTGCGCTCATAGGCAACGGAGGTGAGCCTTGAGCTACGTGGCTATGAACGCCATTACTGAAAGACGCCATTGAGTCCAGGAAGCCCACAAATGCCTCGAGAAAACTCACGTCTGGCGGTTCAGCTGACTGGCGTGATCCGTATAAGGATACGTAGCAACAGGACCACTGATTAATTTTGCGTCAGGACGAGCCCACAGAATCGAAGGAAAAGGGTTTTTGTACATACCTATGCCGTCTCTCCTGCATCAGCGCTGGTGGACCATTTACACTCTGCATACCAGCTTCTTGGTCTCGTGCGCCTGCCGTGCTCGGTGTTTCATCACGAGGTGTCGAGGGGCCCGATGAGCGCGACGGTGACTCCACATTTGTGATACTCTCTTCAGTTACTGAATTTTTACGAGCAGGAACCTTTGCCTTCTTTGCAGGTTGAGGATCCGGCCACGTACACTGGATAAAGGCGTGTCAATTGGAGCTTCAAACATTAATCATACTTCGTCACCCACCTCTCGCTGGCCATTTGTGCACCGCGTGCATTTTGGTTTTGCCTCATCGCACTTAAACGATAGATCAAGATGATGGCGCGGCAAAGAGCGTCGACGAAATGTACCTTAATCTTCTTGCTTCTGCAAGTCATACATCCTGTTTTGCTACGCGTGTACTTCGGACGTTTGCGCTGGTTTTCAGTCCTAATCGGACCTGAAACTGGCTGCACCATACTGTGCGCCATCCCCTGGGCGTACTGTCCATGGTGGACATGGGGGTGGGCATAGGCATGAGGATGCGCCGGATGAGCTTGCATTGCATACTGGGGTGCAGGAGCGGTGATGTAAGGAATAGAACTGAACATCGAATGCGTCAGAAAGTACAAGGAGCTTAGGAACTGTGAGTGCGTACTATGGGAGGTGGTGAGTCATGTTGATACTCTTTGAAGAAGTAACAAGCAAGAATCTAAGCAGAGCCGCAGACAAGGTAGACGGAGAAAAAAAAACCAAAGACGGAGACTTTGTGTTGGCTGAGCAGGTATCCAGTGGTTTATATGGAATCGTAGTTCATCAAAAGGGTCGTCGGAATGTGTAAAGGATTCAGGGTTGTGTTGCCTTCTGGTTCGGTTATTCGAACAGAATTTTCTTCAAGCTGCTACGCCACCACGTCCTGACTGTCCTGACTTACCAACACGGCTCGCTTAAATGGGCTAGCCGACCGGTCAACGGATCAATTTCTGCGAGGGCAGTGGTTTGAGCCCAACGTTTCTCCAATTTGAGGGTGGGGCTCGTCCAATTCTTCGTCCCTGTTCAATTATTTTCCTCTTTTCCCTATTGCTTTTCACAGTTACGTAAACAATGGCCCTGCTTCTGAATGTCCAAGCACTCACCCATCATCTTTCCAGCTGCATGTAGTCTTTCGTGGGTTTATTTATGTACGCTGAGTTCAGCGTCTCAAAGAAGGAAGACGGACTGATAGATACCTTGTTGTTTATTGTGCAAGAAGATTGAGAACCCTTGAAAAATATGTTTAGTGGAGAAAGCGATGGAAGTTTTAATCGTCGATCTTGATCTCAATTCAATCTCTTCCGGGGTCTCTACATTGGTCCATTTCATGCAAGTGGACTGAACAAATTGTGAGCGGAGTACCAGAGTACGTCTAAGATTCAAAGTGAAATTGCCTTCTATGGGTGCCCGATGTTGGGTTTCTCCTAGCATTCCGCTGGAAAAACAAGAGTGATGAAGCATTCGGCGGACTTAGCGAGCTTGGGATGGAACAACCACCACGCGAGAAATCTGCTTTGACCGTCCAAGCCACGTCTAAGCTTTGGCGTCAGATGAATCGGCCTGCGGATGAAAGCCACTCAACTTTCCCTCCAACACATCAGTAGCAGCAATGAGCCTTCGCTCTGATTCACAATGAGAACTCAAGCAAGCTTACAATGACGCTTCTGTGAGGTCAATAGAAATCGTGTGAAGGAGTTCAGTAGCATATAAGGGAGCACTGAACAAAGAGTGCACTCCGTTACACACCGTTACATTGGAAATGATTTACCAATCGTCGTCCATCGTGTCATTTCGAAGCCCCTGGGAGTGCGTCATTCAAAAAGAAATAGTTGACAACAAAGAGCACACGCCCTCAACCTCTCCACCACGGTCACTAGTTGATTGATCACGTTGTAAAGTACGTTGTACCCTCCGAGACCGTAATCTTACGTTCGTAGATTGAAAAATGCGTGAGTGCTTGGTACAGTGAAAGTTTTTTGTGATCTATCACATCAGCTGAGACGTACTCATAGGTAAGATGACTCCACCATTCATCGTTGTACTGCGTGTCTGAATATCGTGTCTTCTTTGACCAATGAATGGAAAGAAGAGGGGGACTTGAAGTCTCATGTCTACTGTTGTCTAAGGCAAATCTACGGCTGACGTTGGTTGGGACCGTATGCAACAGTCTCCGAGAATCAGCTCTGCCACGATGATGAGACGAAGTTCCGAAGGTCTCGCAAAAGCTTTGGTGGCCAAACTCCTGTTTGGGAGTATCCCCATACGGCACTTCGTCGTCGATCAACAAGAATTGATTTCATTCATTCGATGTTTTACCTGACTTCTCATCTCATAGGGGATAGTAGTAGTTCTTTTTAGTCTTCAGACTCCGAATCAAGGCCAAAGAAACATGCATGTTTGTCGGAGCTTGACATGGAGATTTCAAAGCTGCGTCCGTGTCGGCTAGGAGCAGAATCGGTTGTCAGTGCGATATGGCTGCAAAGCTTTCGTACCTTCGCGTCGCTTATCCTGCTGTTAGTATTCAGAAGCCAAAGGTCTCCGGCGGCCGTCATTGGCCACAACCCCGTGTTCGATTGTTTCGAACCAACAAGCCCAGACAGTGATTCCTTCTGCACGCGTTAGCGAAGATCAAGCACTTTCAAAGTTCGAGCCTTGGCCTCTTTTCTTTCTAGCTGGATTTCTCAGGGACCGATCGTCTTGTAGCGAGTGAATGTTTCGCCGTAACCATTTGCACATTCTTGTCAGACATATCTCTCGTCTTTGTTGACGAAAACGCACTTGTTCTGCGCCAAGAAGAGGATCTGTATTGCGGGATGAGAAGGACCCGCGATAGTTGCCCGAAGATGCCCTTCACTATACCGAAAATCCCGGTAAAATTCGCTAAAGGCCACACGGCAAGATAACACCATGTATTTGAACAGGACAATGGGTGTACGGAAAGACGCACCGAAGTCCCACGTAAGCATGACTTAATGAAGACTGCTGTCGTAAAGCCTCGCAAAATAGGCCGTACACCAGGTTGTCTTCTCGAGTCTAACGCCACCCCAAACTCCGTCATCGAAGCGTTCGTTACCGTAGCATCTATGCGCAAGCATGCTTAAACGTGGCCGACGTTCAATCCCGGCTGTAAAATAAGATAATGAACGCGTGCCCTCGTGTCTGAGTTTTTGGCTTTTTACGCACTTTCTATCCACATACCGAGACGGGCTGTGCGATGCACGCGTTTGCCGCACACCAGCGAAGAATTGACATGAGGAAATATCGGTCCTAACAGTCCTTGAAAAACGCATTCAAGATATGGCCCATGCTTCTTATTAGAAATATGTAAGTGAAACGGTCTTATTTGCATGCCAATTTGGACGTACACATTTTTGCATGAGGTTTCAAGTTCATCTAAAGCCCCGTTTTCTACCAGCCGTGCTCCAGGCCACAGGCGGCATACTCCGGAAACTTCACCTTTGGTACGTAGGTGGGCTTCGAGTTCATCTGTTTCATCGATATGAACAGGGGATCGTTATGCAGCACAATGCTCAGGGTGCCGGTGCATGGCGCATACAGGGCCTTTAGCCCCCACTTAGTCGTTTAAAACACGTTCGAAGTACGATTCTTGAACGACATTAGTAAAATCAAGGGGAAAAATCAAGGGGAAAAATCACTTGGTAATTTGTAGTTCACTCACTTTCAATACACACATTGACGTTAGACAGGAAGCTCTCCATTCCTTTCGAAGCACGAGGCCTAGCAACACTCGACCAACTGAATCCGGCTAGCCCATAGTTTTCCTGTCAGTCAATGCCAATGTCACCCGTAGTCTCCGCAGCGAGCGCCGTAGACACGCTTCCAAACTAGTCAGATCTTCGCGGGGAAAAGGGATTGAAAAAAAAATCAACGCCCATTGTGGGTTGGTTGGCGCTAAATCCAAACAAGCGCAAACGCAACGGGTAAAGAAGGTAAAGAGGGACCAGCACCGCTCTTCCGCGTGCGCTCGTCCCGGTCTGGAGAAGCCAGAAAGCCCCCGTTTCGGACCAAAGTACCTGGACGACTCGGGAAGTGGACAAGGGATCAATTCAACTCAATTGCACCAATTCAGTTCATTATCGGCTATTTCCCTCTCCGTTGGCTTCTTTTCAATTTTTGTTTGTTTGTTTTGTTATGATGGTTTGATGAAGTTGGCGAGAGGAGCGGGGTTCGGGACTAGAAAACGGCGAGTAAGAAGCCGGGTCAGGAGGTATCGTCGTGAAAGAGGAGCGGGGCATCAGAAACACTATCAGGTGGAGATTGATGGATCTTGAGGCAACGTAGTTTTCTGTCTTGAGAGTAACAACGTCAGCTAGGAGAAACTCAACTGAAAGCTGAGCCCAAGACGTCTGATCGAAAAATGGGCAATTGAAAGGAGACTAAGGAGACCATGGGACGCGCTGGATAACTTCCAGGGTCAAGTGGCGAGTTCCAGCGGAATATATCATTATACAATGTGAGAATAAGATGCAAACGGAGGTGGAAGAGCAATAACAAGTACGACAGAGATGAAGCCGGGAAAGAGAACTAAAGTGAACAAGGGAATAGATTGCATACGAATCATACAAAATCTTCGTTGTCCTTGTAGTTGAACATCGGATCCTCCGCACCAGCTGTCCTGTTCCGCCTGTATGCCTCTGCAAAATGGAATCAATCAGTCCCACTTCTCCCGGTAAAGTACTCAGGAGCAACGCACCCAAATCCTCCTCCGTCACCTCAGCCTTATCACCACCTTTCCCAGCGGAGTAACTACTGTTATACTTTTTCTTCCTGCCCCTGTCGTCGTCATCATCATCCGCCATTACCTTTCGCTTCTTCTCCTCTCGTATCGCCTCCGCTAACCTCGCTTCATCCAACGAGATGTCGCCTTCGCCAATGACGCGCTTCCCGACACCAAAGTTACCGTTCTGTCGGTCCCTATCGGATGCTTTGCTCTTTCCCTTGTTTGATGTGCCTCCTGACTCAAGCCGTTCTTGATGTTGCTCAACGAGCGATTTGTTTGGTGCGGCAGCATCTGCGTTGACGGAGTCGGAAGCAGATGCGAGTAAAGCGCGTGCGCTGCTGGCTTCCGCGGCTTCAATAGCAGCTCGACCAGCACAGTATGATACGTGCGTCGTCGAGTGACAGCATGCGTATCCCCACTGACCGGAAGAGACGTCGTGCCATGACCCCCACACCGACGTATGGTTGTTGATATATACATCTTCAGCGTACTTTGATCTCGTCTTGACACGTTCGCGGCCTTTGATGACCTGACCCGTGCGAGAATACTCGACATATTCCTCTGTCTGGCCCTGGAGAAGCTCCTTCGGTGCAGTGTCGAGGTACTCCTCGCCACCATACTTTGAGAGAATCCCGGCCTTGTGAGTTCCCCGCAGCTCATCTTTTTTCTCGCGAAATTGCTTGTGAAGCACTTCACCTTGGGTTGGGTTCGCATTGAGATGAACGTCGTTACCCCGCTGCGAACTTTGCCACGCAAAAAGCTGTAGCTTCTGGACATCGGGTGCATCACCGGAATGCCGCAGGAAATTGTCCCCAGCAAACTTGGCTTCTTCAGCCGGTACATTCTTCACGGGTGCATCACGCATGGAGCGCGTCTTCGGGTCATAGTAAGCAGATTCGGGATCGAGGTTGATGAGGTACTTGGCGGTGTCTTCGCGAATTCGCAAATTTCGGACCGTGATACGTGTTTTTGTGTCGAGTTTCTGACCGACAGCGTCCGCTGCGTCAGCGTATTTTTCTTCATCATCATCGTCGTCGTCGCTCGAGCCGAAGTCCGGATCACCACCTTCCCCGTCGGCTTTCTTTGCTTTCGCAAGCTTTCGTACGGCAGCAAGATCTGTAGTCGTTTGCGAGTCTATCTCCTGTTCACGCAGCTTCTGTCGAGCAGCTTCTACGGCGGCATACTCGTCGTAAATCTTCTTGTGCTCCGCTGGGTCGTAACCATTCCATCGATCGCGTTTAGCATCATAGCCGTCAGCGATGTCCTGTGCGAGGTCGTCTGCTTGAATGTCCTTGTTTGTGTACTTCGCACCCTTCTTCCTTGGCCTTTCGATGCAGTCCTGCCGTTTGTGTGTTAAAGCGCCGCAGTTTTCGCATGCTCCCTTCCTGAACTTCGTAGCAGCGGGACCGGCCTTCTTGCCACGGTTATACCATTTGTCGATGTCTGAAGTTTTGATCTCAGATTTACGTTGATGGCTTAAGGATGGAGCGCCAGTGTCGAGATACCATGGAGCCTGAGAAATGTATTCTACGAAATGATGAGCGTTGAGTGAGATGAGCGAATTCGATAAAGGACTCACGGGGAATGTGAGGATTGATTGGTTTGCCTTCTGCATCGAGTTCAGCAGGCGCCGTACCCGCTTTACGCGCAGCTTCAAGATCCTTTTGACGCCTGAACTCTTCACGAGAGACCTTCCCGACAGCGGTAGCAGACGCCATGGTTGTTGCTTGCTGAGTGTCACGGTTAAGCTCAGAGCGAACTTGGTGAGCAGTCATACACTGATTTACGTAATGCAAATGATCGACTCAAATTCGAACACGAAATTCAATTTCACTTTCACAAGATTATTCAACCACATCCGTCTGCTCTGGCTTCATCCTGGCCTGCGCAGGTTGCAAGGCTTCGATTTTCGCCTCAAATACTCTTGTCTTCTTTTTCTAACTTCTGACGAATCTAACACGCGTATCATGCCGCTAATTGTCACCGCTCCTATTCTGTGCGCTCTCGGCGCACGAATTGCTTTCACATTCCTCAACCAGGACTCGACAAACGTATCATCGGAAACCAGCGCAATAATCGATAGCGTTGTGCAGGGTCTCTTTCAAGGCGTTCTCTTCCAATATGTATACACAGAGCATCAAGTATTCGCCCCCGCTCTCGTACTGGCCTGTGTTGGGCGAATCATAGCCATGGCTGTCCTCGCGAGCTCTGAAGACGACGTTCAAGCTGCGGGTATCTCAGGCATCGCAGCTGCTATTGGTTTTGCTTTGACTTACCTTATCTCTTCGGCCGTGGATGAGTGGTCGGGCGTAGTTTCCGGTGACGAAGACGAAGTAATCGAGCGGAGGCATGAACGACGCCGGGGCCGTGAAGCTGCGAGGGAAGCGCGGAAAGAACACATGAGGGCAAGGCTTCGTGAAATCAACGCGCGCGAGCGTGGAAGGGAACGTGAAAGAGATCCTTCTCCAGTGTCTGTTACTCGCTCCCGGTCTCTTGAGCGTGTACAGGAACGTCCTTACACACCAGCCCGCGCGCGTTCAGCATCGCAGCCGCGTACGGAACGAACCGGTGTCCCTCCAACCCTTGTTACCGAAACGTCGACGACATTTACAATGGAGCAGCTTGGGTACACGGGCCTGGGTCGGCTTTTGGACATGGAGCTTGCGAATCTGCGGAAACGCGCCGCGACGGCCGAAGCTGATCGAAGACGTTGCAAGGAAGAGAAGAAATGGGCGATTGCGCAGGGTGATACAGCACGCGCAAAGCAGCTAGCCTGGCAGGTGAAGCGGTACTCGGCCATGGCAGAAAGCTATACCAGGGAAGCTGACCGGCGAATCATCGAGGCAACGAGAGCGAACAATTCTTCTGCCATACCAGTAGGTGAAGGAAAAGGTAGCCCTCCCTTTAAACACTTCGCTGAAGTCGATGACGAACGTCGAAAAGAGTGAGCATCTTATTGAGAAATTAATGAAGGTCATATATTGATGCTTCCGCGACAATAGAAAAGGCAAGACTGCAATGCGCATCCCTCCAACGCCCAATGGTGTTGGTTTTGACAGTGGCTGGAGAGCAAGCAAAGCAGCTGCAGCATATATATGAATAATTCCATGGCTGTTGTTGCGGTCAAAGAAGACATCTTACCTCCCTCATTTGCACTACGGGTTTCTTGACGAGCCCCGATTCCTCACTCATTGCGATACCTAACTTCAGCGATACCTTTTGACCCTCTCAACACTTATTTTGATATTCTTTCCGGATGAATAGAGCTGCACTGTGTATATATGGACCCCAAATAATCGACACGTCACCATTGAATTTTCAACCAGCCCTTTCGGTACTTCTCGATCCTTGAACTGGGGTAAAAGATGCTCCAGGCCAATAGTAAGGGAGTGTCGATCACGGTGAGTCCAGTTATGTCTGTTTTTCTCTAAAAATAGAACGCTATGGAACACAACCATTCAAGCTGAGGCTGGGGCTAACTGTTCATATGTGGGCTGACTGCCTCTCCTCAATCGTATAAAGTCTGTCCTTTCTCTTTCTATTCCCCCATCGCTCCTTTCGCGACTTCTTCCACCTTCTACCTTCCTATCCCCTCCACATCCTTCAAACACCTACCTCTACACACATCTACACTCTTTCACCCACACTCTTTCCACATACACACACTTCAGTCATCACCATGCGCTCCTACATCGTCGCTTCCGTCGTCTTCGCCGTCCTTTCTGGCAACTCCGCGTTGGCGGCTCCTGCCACTCCAACTGGCACCCCTAGCCCCGTAAGTATTCTCTGCCTCTCTTTTTTCTTTCAATACAAACTAATATACTGTCAAGGGTACCCTCGGGAAGCTGATAGACTGTGCGCTCGCCCCAGTCGACCAAGCCAAAAGCTTGTGCCACATCGTAAGTGGCTCCACCCTTGATTTCAACCGCCTCCCAGCCTGATCCATTTTGTCTATGATAGCCCCACGACAAGGTCTTTAGCTCTGCCACCGAGCTCCCGTCATCTACTGGCACTAGTTCTGAGCCTACCTCGACGTCCTCCGATGTCTTGCGACGGGGACTTCCTCTCCCTATCCTGGGTTCTTCATCCTCCACGAAGACCCCCAACGCGATGCGCCGAGGGGCAATCACAATGAAGGCCGACTCTACGTCGTCTGCGTTGGCGTCGGTAGAGAGCTCTCTCACCGATGCATCCAGCACCGGATCTACGTCGACCGAAACTGCGACGTCTTCCATTGCCCTCAAGCTCCGCGATGATCTCAACAACGCATTCTCAAACAATGAAGCGAAGCAGACTTCCACCCCGAAAGTCATGGATGTCATTCATAAGCGCGCGCATCTCTCCGGCTCCGGCTCCATGGCCTTGAGTGCGACTGCCATTCTGGACCTCAACTTGGGTGGCGACGACTCGACATCCACCAACACTCATTCATTCTCGACTCTCTCGCTCTCAGCTCCCTCTCTTTCAACCCCCTCGCTCTCGACCCCCTCTGCGATGGTGACGGGTATTGTGAGCGACCTCGACGAGTTCCTGTATGATATTGCTTTCAACACCAACGATGACTCTTCCAGCGGCTCTACGTCCACGGCCAGTTCGACTGTCGCCGCTGTTGAAGTGAGTGCCAGTGCGACGTTGAATTAAGTGGCTGACGGCACCAGCCGCCTTCAACGTTGCATTTCTCTATCTTCGGTTGATGTTTCTTTGTTGTTTTGATTAGCTTTCTTTCTTTCGGGTTCTGTTCACAATCTGTTAGCCATATTCAGTGTTCAAATGTGAATGTGTGTGTTATACCCTCCCTTGGTTTACAAATATTAGCTCGAACGGTCGAAAGTTGCATGACTAACACAAAGATGGCGACTGCGTCAGGAGACTTCAGAGAAAGGACGAACGACTTGCTTTTAGTCATGCTCCCGCCCTCGATTACAAAGACAAAAGTATATATCCCTCCGGTATTTATCCGAGCCGATAAGAAGTGCGGAGATTGGATAGCAAGCGTTGTAGTCCTTTCCCCCCTGCCCACCGAAGTGAACGTCATTATTCCAGCAGACCAGCGGCTGCATCCATCAACAAGAGGCCAAGAATTTGGGCGTAACTGACCTACATGGCTCATGCAACGATATACTTCGGCTCCTGCCTCTGCGGATCAGCCAAGTTTGAGGTACATGGTGATCCAGTAAAGTGCGCCTTCCCTTTCAAAATTAGATCGCTTTGTAATGCCACAGGTTACTTACCATGATCTTTTAAACACGGTTCTCCATGAAATTGCCTATTGCCCATCTACGTGATCTACAATGGCCTCTCGACCCGATGTGCATTTACTCGACATCAACACCAACATCAATGATTTTTCTCCTCCTTTCCAACAACCGCGTCCGACGCGTTAAATACGAACATCTGTGGCAAATCCAAATCTAAACAAACGGACGGACGGGCGAACGGCGCATCCGTCCGATTTGGGCACTGGAACTTGAAGAGTGTCGAGATGCCATTGTCTCAACTGTCAGAAGGCCACGGGGACGTCGTGCACTGAGAATATCGTCTTTCCTGAGGTGAGGATAGGATAGGTTTTTTCTTAAAAAGTTTTTGCGAGGGACGGAATTCGTGTCGTTTCGCCCATGGCGCGGTTCGGATGTTTGCGTTCGAACCAGCCAATTGCTTCAGTACTAGTGTTTAAACTTGCTAACGAATTCTCAATCCGCCCTCCCTCACCCCTCATTTCCAACGCTCAGGTCGTCAAAATCACACAAGGCGCAGAACCAGCAGAAGCACCCCTCATCCGCGTCTACGCAGACGCCGCCCAAACCTCAGGCAACACGCTCTACCGCTACTTCTGCAGCGCGTGCGGGACGTCGCTCTACATCTCATATAGTCCCAACACCGGGTTCCTCACCAACACCAACACTAACGAGAACGAAAAGAAGACGGGTGGTGGTGGTGAGGCTAAGGCTAAGGAAGGCGCCCCGGGTGCGGTTGCTGTGATGTATAGCGCGTTGGATAGTAAGTCTGTGGATGGGGGGTTGACGAGGGAGAAGGTGGAGTGGGGGCCGCCGGCGTTGGAGTTTCATGTGAGGGATCGGAAGGGGTGGGTTGGGGCGGTGGAGGGGGCGGAGCAGATTTGGACGAAGCCTGGGAAGGGGAAGGAGTGAGGTGGTACTCTGACTCTGACTCTGAAGGCGTTTGGGAATTATAAAGAAGGAAGAAATGTTTTGATTGCTTGTCATCTGTCGTTTTGTTCGTGAAGATGAACGTTTGCTGATTTGTGTACGATTCAAGGGAGACTTAAAGTGTGTCAATGTTGCTTGAGCAAATATATTATATATATAGAGAGAAAAAAACAAGTTTACTTGAGCTTGAATAAGTAATGTCCGACACCCCACCTATTAATATTGTCGGAAGAACGAGGAAGAACAATCAGGAGAAGTTCGCAAACGGACGAAAAAAGAGTCGCTACTTACTCTTCCCCGCCATTCAACGCAAAGAACTCGGCACACGCCATATAGAACGTCCTGAACCTACAAAAAAAACGAGTGCGCCCGTAACATAACCCACAAGGCCCTGAGTCAGCCGAGTATTTCATTTTACGACAATAATGCAGTCAAGCGAGGTTACCGATAAAACGCCTTCCTCCCTTCTACGGGATCCATGCCCTTCTCTTTGGCGTCGCGTTCGAGCTCTACGAGTCCTGCAGAGGCGTTCGCGTCCTGCAGCTGGAGCCAAGCCTCGAGCGAGCGAGCGTAGTGCGTGCCGTTGATGAACCAGCTATGGACGAGCGTGACGTCCGATTGGAAGTAGAGCTGTACGGTCGTTTGCGTCCCAAGGAAAGGAAGAAAGAAAAAAAAGGAAGGTCAGAGATAGGTGGGTTTGTGATACTGGTAGAACCCGACGAGGAGACGGCGCGGACCGCGGGCGAGACGTACGAAGAGGTCAAAGGAGGGCATCGTCCCGCCTGTGAAGAACGTCTGTGCCATCCAGCCGTCGTCGTTCTCGAAATGATACGGTGTCGTGCGATGACAGAAAACGTGGATGAAGAGCAGGGATTCGTCTTCCTCGTGCGTACCCGGGCCGTTCTCTGTCGCCCTTGTCTTTGCATTTGCATTCAAGTTGTCGTTGTCGTTGATACCAGCTGCGTCGTGGGGGGCGTTGGACGTGTTAGAGGCGAGTTTGTTGGGACGGAGCCATGATGAGACTTTTCGGAGGAGCGCTTCGTAGTTTTTCATGTGTTCGAACATCTACTAGGCGAGTTAGATATTTAATTTTCGAAAAAGTAGTTGGCGCCAAGTTTAGTGAGGACGTACCTCTATTGAGAATATGCGGTCGAAGCTGTACCACCCACATATAGTCAATATATGCACATGCAGGTTGGATGTATGGAGCGAAAACACTCACGTTCGCCCATCGACGAAGTCGAATGTACTTACATCCGCTGTGATGACCTGGTTTCAGAATCAGTACCCATACGCTGTGAATCAGTGAACCACACCAAGCCACACACAATCCGATGCTCACCTCAACGTTACTCAGTCCTTTCTCCTTCGCGACGCTGAGGATATGCTCTTTCTGGGTGGCTGAGTTCGAGAGACCCGTCACCCTTGCACCGGGGTATTTCTATAAATTCAAATCCACGCGTATGTTCAGGATCCAGTTCGAAGTGTTATGCACTGGTACTGTACTGTACGAGCCTCTGACTGACCTCGGCGAGATACAGCGTCAAGCTGCCCCATCCTATTCAGAGAAAGTATTCAGCATGTGTCGCGGGATACCAGCGCAAACACTCACCACAGCCTAGATCCAAAACGTCCAATCCATCCCTCATCTTCGCCTTCACGCAATACCTCTCCATCATCCTCTCCTCCGCCTCCCCCAAACTCATTCCTCTTTCCCCCAACCCAAATCGAAACCATCTCGCTCTCCCAACCGTCCCTTCCCCTCCCTCCCCCTCCTCCCACAAACACGCACTATACTTCGCCCTAGGCCCAAGCGTCCCCAGAATAAACTTCGTCGAGACCTCGTAGTGCTGCTCGTTGGCTTTTTCCTGGCGCTCCGCGATGGGGCGCGCGCGGAGGTCGGCGACGAAGGCGTGTTTGGCGGATTGGGAGAGGGAGAGGGTGGTTCCGGTGGTCCCGTTGGTCCCGTTGGTGGAGGGAGAAGAGGGGATGGGGAGGGAGCGGAGGCGAATTCGGCAGAGGTGGCGGACGGCGAGGCGGAGGAGAGGGTCGGGGACGTAGCCTTTGTCGAGGAGGGCGTATGCGGCTTGTTCGAGGGCTTGGGTGCTCATCGGACGCGTTCAAGTTCTTCGAGTCAGACGTGTTGGTTGAGTTCAAGATGAGCTTGGGGCCAGCTGGGGGTGCTGGTGCTGCTGGCAGAGTTGGGGAGTGGACTGGCGTCGGTCGTCATCTTCTTGGTAGTCTGACATGCGTCGTCACTGTTTGTGGGTAGTAGGTTGCGTATCGACGATGGTTGCAGTCGGGCCCCTCGGCGATCGAATTTCGAACACGCTTCGCTTATCCTCGTCATCACGAGCAGCCAGACTTTCCATGTTTACTAGTACTAGTATTCCTTTCTCGCACCAAGCTCATTTATCGTCGGTATAAGAATACGATTGCTCGGAGTAGCCTTTTGCAAATTAGACGTGGAAGTACTGTAGTAGTACATACAAGTAAATGAATACAAATGTTCGTCTATATCATGATGTGTGCCGAACCTGGTCGACTGGACCGGAAGATGACCAGAAAAAGTCTCGAGATATCGATATTGCGATAAAGAAAGATATGCAAGAGAAGAGTGTAGAATGAATGATTCAATGAATCCGAAAAGACGCGGAGATAAAATGATGAGTAGTACTATTGTTCGTCTCCTACGTAGTACGTGTGTGTTAATATGCCACCACCCAGCGCTCAAAACCTCCATTCAGTCCAATCTCAAACAACACAATACCAATACCAATCCTACTCCGCGTGCTCAACCTCGATCCCAAACAAGGGAACTCGGCGTCAGCGGCGTATCTTCGCGGGAAACTGTATCCAGTGAACGAGAACGGACGACCTACACAGGCACATACATGCACGTACGGACGCATGGATCAGTCGGCCGTCCCTTGCTCGTCCTCTTCAGAGCATACGGGAGTTCTATCGCCGGGTCTCGTCTCCGTGACCATCGTATCTCTCTCTCCGTGTCGTATCGCGTGGGGACAAGACGTAGGATCCATATCATAGCATATTCAGGAAATTTGGTAATAAATCCCGTCGTTGTTTGTCGTTCGTGAATGCGCCATTTGTAGATGTCGATGTCGATGTCGGTGATGTGTTATCGCGTCGGTGTCATTTCCCGCTCTTTGGTGTTGTGGGTTGGTGCGAGGACCATGGACATTCGACAAGGTGAGGTGAGCTGCTCTCTGACCTGGATTCTGGACTCTACACGCGTCTCCTCCGTGAAGGCAACATATCCAACGAGATCCCAAACGTCCGTTCATCTTTCTCCACAACCACCCCAGAGCCTCTCCTCGATCCCCCCTCTTCCTCCCCACCACCAGCACCCTCATCATTACCATTGACATTGTCCCTCCCATACCCTCCCCACCGGAGCGCAAGTTTCCTCCGTACACACCTCATCACGCCTTCCCCCTCGTCCCCCTCTCCCTCTCCCTCTCCCTCACCAGAACCCGAGCCCGAACACGCATAATACCGCGCCCACCGCGCGTAGAGCCTCTCGTATGCGTCAGCCGCGTGCGCCCGGAGGTCCGCGTTGGGCTTGTCGTACAACGCCGGCATCGCGAACGTGTCGTTTTGGTTAATGTTTAAATTCGAATTCGGGTGTGATAGGAGGGAGGAGGAGGTGGGGCTGGTGGTGGGGGGACGGGAGGCGTGTTCGTAGGGCGGGGCGTAGATGTTTTGAGGTTCGGAGAGTCCTGCGCCTGCTAGTGCGCGGAGGAACATGAAGAGGCAGCTGTGGGGAAACGTGGGTTCGTTAGTATTGATATTCTTTTGACACCTTTCTTTTGGTGAGGGGAGGCGAAGATAGATGCGGGATGCGAACCTGAGGAAGACGACGAGGAGGGGGATGTTGAAGTTTTTGAGGCGGATGGATATGGCTTGAATGGCGGAATGCAAAGAGCTGCACCGGAGTCGTAGAATCGACATCGTGTCGTACTAGTACTGGTTTGGTACAACGGGTAGAGTACCGGTAAGAAGAAGACGAGGCAAATTCGAAGACGGGGTCTCAGTTCCCTGCTCTTTATACCAGTACTGTGCTTTGAGAGGGAAATGCCTCGGTGAAATTTATCGATCGAGGTGAGGAGGGGTGAGGTGGCTGGATGGGACCTGGATCTTTGAAATCTGGATCTGCTGGGAGGCCAGCCCGGAGCCACACGGTCGCGTTCTACCTATCTGATTCCTGTAGGGGATTTGTGTCCGGGCCCGCTGGGAGCTGGGCTGGGATGGGAAAAAGGAGGCTGGGCGACGCCGTTTGGGAGTAGTGGTAAAGCTAACGGATACGAAGGCGCGAGAGATAGACCTTTAACTTAACTTACGGGGAGAAGAAAGGAAAGGGGGCGGGGGGGGGGGGGGGACGAGGAGAAAGGACAAGGACAAGGGCTCGAGTGAGACTCGGACTGAGCTTTGTATCGTTTTATCGAGAACTGAGAGTCCATTTGGCTCATGTCCCGAACAACAACAGCATCACCGCAAGGCAAGCCCGTGGTCGTCATGTCCGTGGTCAGAACAGAACAGAACAACATGGTCTGCTTGTGCTTCTGCTTGTGCTTCTCTTGCCAAGACGAGGATCATCATGATGAAAAGGGCATGCACACATCCCGCGATGAATTGATTTGTTGGAAATACGAAATGCGGAGCATTCTGTTATCTATCGCCGCAGGGGGGGGGGGGGGGCAGTACCACTGGCTGGGGATGATCGTCGTGATCATTTGCGCTGGTAATACTACTTGCGTCTCCAGGGTAAAGCTTCGTGTGGAAAAGATCGGTCGGACTTTGCGATTATTTGTGGGAGGGAGAGAGGAGAGAACTCTGAGAAGGAGTGCGTTGGTCGTGGAGAGGAGCGTTCATTAGTCGGAGCCGGTATTGCTTGGCTCGTTGGCTCGTGAGAATTGTCTGAGATTGAAACATGCATATCATATCATATGGAGTGAAAACAGGGGATGGATGGGATGAACAGACTCGGGTTTAAGATCCTTTAGTGCTGGGGTTGACAAGCTAGGAGAACACGATGTCTTAGTCTTAGAGTGTACCTCCTCCTGTACCATCCCATGTCTCTCTGATCAGTGAATTCGCTCATGAGCAAGAAAACTCTAGATCTATACCAACGCAATGACCGTTCACGTACCAAGTACCAGCCGCAATCGCCGCCATCAGCCTTTCTTGCGCTTCACATTAATATTGAGACACACCTGCGCTCGTATCCATCATCTTCGCGCAGGAACTAGTGAACTTCCATCCTATCAGCATCACACAATCCCACTCAGGTCGATAGTCTTCTCTTCCACCCCCCGCACCGCTACACCCTTCTCCGTCACGATAGCACTGATCAACTCCGCAGGCGTCACGTCGAAGCTCGGGTTGTACACATTTGCGTGCCCGAGACCGGGTGGCGTCAATTGCACGACTTGCTGTTCGACGACAGCGTCGTTAGATTCGGAGGTTGAGTTGGGGGATTTGGATTTGGATTTGGGAGGGTACACGGCGCCCCGGACGAGGCAGGCTTCGATCCAGGGGCGGTGTTCGATGGGGATGCTGCAAATGAACAAATGCATTTCACGTCAGTCGCCCCTCCGTTCAGCGTTCGTGCTGGGATGGTAGATGAGATGTGGGGACGTACTGTGAGCCATCGGGAATGTCGAGGTCGACTGTGGTGATGGGTGCGACGACGATGAAGGGGATTTTGTGTCGGGCGGCGAGGACGGCGGCGTTGTATGTCCCGATCTTGTTCGCGGTGTCGCCGTTCCGTGCTATTCTGTCCGCGCCGACAACTGTGGGGATGCCGTGCGTTAAGAGGGGAGGCTAGGGTTGAGATGATACGGGGTTCATACGCACCTACGGCGTGGATGGTATGATGCTGGAAGAGCGACCCGACCATTGTGTCGCATATCATGACATGGGGTGCTTGTAGTGATTGTAGCTCAAAGGCCGTCAGCCTAGACTTTGATCAGTATCGATCATATGAATTAGAAGAAAGAATACTTCACCTGCTGCCTTGATGGTACGGTGCGGTCTGCGTGAAGTACGCCGTCCCTAATCGGTGAGTTTCAAAGAGGTGGGTGATCAGGCCTAGAGCTGTCCCGTATCCCTGAGGACCATCGAACGATAGCGGACACGTTCAATAAGCTCCCAAGCTGCATATATAACATATTTAAGCTCACCGACGTCGCGAGAGAACCTGTATTGCACACCGTCAACACGTTCAGCTTCTCATCAGCTCCCGAAGTCCCCTGCACCTGCTCAACAAGCCAATTCGCCCCGTGCGCACTCATCGCTTTGTTCCGCCCCACATCCTCATCTGCAACCGCCCTCCCTTCTTCATAAACTTTCCGCGCCAGAGTTCTCGCCTTCTCTGCATCCGACGTGGTCGCAGCAGCCAAATCGACAACGCCGTCTTCGATGACCTGCCGAAGGCGCCTCATCGCTGCACCCAAGTTGACAGCCGTCGGCCGGGCTGTCAGCAAGAAATCCAATTGTGGGATCAGGAACTCCTTCAGCGTCTCCGCGCTCTCCATATACGAGTGGTTTTCCGTGTCTGGTCGCGTAGCAGTAGCAAGCGCGAGACCGAGCTCCGATGAGATGCTCAGTGCGGCGAGGCTGGCGATGGCCGGCGCACCGCGGATTTGCATGGATTTGATGGCGGCATGGGCGGCTTGGATGGTGGGTATAGGGAGGAAGGAGACGGTGTGGGGGAGGAGGAGTTGGTCTACGATCTCGAGGGAGAGAACGCCGGATTGGTCGATGTGCGTGCGGATGGAGAGAGGGAGGGTTGGGGCCATCGTAGGTGTTCTTGTTTTTATGCCTGCCGGTTGTGTTTGGTTATTTTACGACAAGGAAGAGGACGAGGCAGATGGGCAAGGTCAGAGTGCATATAGCCTGTGAGTGACATCGTTGAGATGGTCATCATGAGGAGAAATTTCGTGATCGTCGAATCCGGATTCCGAATTCCATTTTGCGGAAAGCACGTGTATGGACAAACAACGCGTCAACAACGACGGACTCAGACGCGCGACGCTTCACTTTTTGCACGACGCGACCACCATGACCACCACCCATATTAGCGTTCTACCGAAAGGTACGTCGATACTTCAAAAAATAGGAAGGAAAGAAACGTATTTGCTAACAAGCTGAATAGATGTACTGGATATTATCAATGCTCAACTGAGCGAAAAGTTTGATGGAGAGCGTCAACCTCTCAAGTTCTTACGGTTGCCCCATCCTCGGACTGGTGAGTGTATCGTCTTGCCCGTGAAATTTTGCTCACGCTCTTTGCACTCATAGGTATATCGACTCTTTTTCTCCCCTATTCATCTTCAGACGGCAGGTCGTCCATCTTGGAAGTGCAGGCTGTCGCTCCCAACGCGAGCAGAAGTTGGTTTAATGATGGGGAGGTTATTTCTGGTGTGTGACATATTCTATTCATGAAGAATATTTCAAGCTGATGCAAGCTCTGGCCTCAAGATGGGAAGCTTCTCGTCATGACTCACATTGATCCCGCATTTGTTCTCGCTCCGTTGCTACAATCAACAGTACCCGTGAGTCTCTGCAGGTCTTTCGTTTCCTTTCAGGAGTGTTAACGCGCCGTCGTGTCTTTCATATAGACAGATGGTACTCCAGGCTCCTTCCGAACTCTTGATGACATACAAGAAGGTATAGCAGCGAAGTTGGAGAACGGAATCGGAGACTCGAAAGGAGAGGACGGCGGACAAACCGTCTCAGCGCATGAGCTGGCCAGACTTTTCGACTTGAATTGTGCGCAGGCTGCCATGAATCGATTGTGCGACTTCAAAGGTATGTCAGGAGTACTTATAACTTCTACTCATAACTCATACAGTTTCTTATTTTTTGTCGTTATTATAGAAGTTGCACCTGAGCTTGTAGTCTTCCGTTACTCGCATGCCAAATTCATCGAGTACTTGGTCAAGAAAGCAACACGTCTCGCGGATAGCGGAGACATCGATAAGTCTCGGACGCTCGAGCGCCAACTGGCCAAGGATGGGCTTTTGGAAGATGGGAAGGAAGAACTTCTGCGTGGTAAGTCACGTACTGTTGCGGGTCACAGTGCTCGGTCGATTGATGTGCTCGTCTGTGCCATTGTTAGCCGGACGATTAAAATTGGCATGCGACCTTGTTTCACAGTACGTTTCTCAGAAAGTTGTCAGAGAGCTTGAGGCCAAGTTTGAGTGAGTTACTCATTTGCTCGACGTTACGAGTTTTTCTTTCTGACATCCATTGAAGTTTCGTAGCGCTCAACGCACACCTTGCCTTTCTGGTTGCCTCTGATGTGGCAGCTGTACGAGAGAATTCAGCGACGAATGGATCACAAAAGGCCGAGGGCAAGGAAGACGAGGGCGGGAAGAAACGCAAAGCAGCTGTTCAAAAGTCTTCGGGGGTGGAAAAGCTGAAGAAGGCCAACGTAAAAGGAATGGCGAAGCTATCTTCTTTCTTTCAAAGGAAGGATAAATGAACATTCTGTTTTGACATGCTTGAGGGTTGGACTCACGGCTTATTCATCAGTGGTAAGGGATATGTAGCATTATAATTTATTGAATTATTTTCTCGATGTTCGAAGTTGAGCGTGAGAAAGCGGTGGCAGGATCGGCATTTAAGTTGCTCTTCCACTTTTCAACTCCTTCATCCCAAACCCTCATCACCAGGGTCAACATTTTTTTCGACTATCTTCGTGAACATTGTCTGAGCACCAATCTCTTGTGTCGCCGACATGTCGAACGAAGATTCAGCGCACGGAAAGCAGTACGTAGATGCGTGCGTCCAGACTTCACCCTCGAAGCCACTCGATGCTGGTTTCGTAGCGACTCCCATCCTCCACCGAACGAAGCGCGTCTCCTACGTTGACCATGCTGTTCCTGGTTTCCAGACGGAGGAGTCGCCCGCTGGACGCGTGTATCCAAGAACGCCGGTCACGACTCTCAAGCAGCGGGACGCATACACGCACCTGCGCATGCCTGGCTCGCCCTCCGTCGCACATCTCGAACGCAGGATCGTTTCTCTCCCTGAGTATCTCGAAGAGAACTTGCTTTCTGATCGACTCGCTCGCTCTGTAACTGCTGCTCCTCGAAGTGTGTCTATGCCTACGGAACTGCGTCGTGCCACCCGCGACACCCATGAATACGAAAACTCTTCCCCACAGCACTCTTCTCTGTCATACGGCGAGGAACATTATCTGCCTTATCAAGCGAATTCTTCTCATTCTGAGATACCATATACCCCTTCTTTGCTCTCGGACTCTAACTCTTTCGAAGTCATTGACGATAAACTATCTTCATCTCAACACTCGATTCCTTCTGAGGAACTTGCTATTCACGGCTTTAGACAGAGCCATAACGGTGTGTCCCTATGTTGCTTTCTCTCTCTGCGTAATTGATGGATGATAAGGTTGGGTAAAATGGTCTAACTCACCTCCTCGGCCGATTCCTGCGTTGCATGGTCCTCCCTCGTTACCTTACGCTCGTTGCCCCTCGTGAGTGTTTTATTATTGTTCGTATCAAGACCGAGTCTCTCAAAACTTTAACCACAGGGGAGCAGAAGGGACGGTCATTGAGAAGTCTTCTACGGTTCCTGGTCTTATCTGGGGCCTACTATAATGGGGTAGTTGGGTATTTAATGCAAAAGCAAAACCTGTGCGCAAACATCAAAAACGCGAGCAAAACCAAACCGAAGCGAGCAAAACCAAAACCAAAACCCAAAACTTGCCGATACACTTAGCCTAATCCGGTAACCGAGGAGTTATAAAGATATAAATAACACCGGATATTTGTGACTACT